>OX438762.1:31272298-31840176 GCA_949316455.1 Acleris holmiana
ACCCATACCCACCTGAGACGTCAAAACTAAAATAATATTAAGTGTAAAGACTTAATATTATTTTTGTTTTGACGTCTCAGGTGGGTATGGGTTTAGTATAAGAAACAACGTCAACGTTATTTTACAAGCTTTTATTTAACTTGCTCTGTATGTATGTATGCATGTACGAGTACGAGTATGTAAGGGTCAAATCTTGCAAGTTAAATTTGACCCACATCCCGGTTTCCAATGAAGCTGAAAATTTGCATACGCCTTTATTTCTGATGACAATACAATAATGTGATGTGGTATCATCGAGTTGGTCTGATGATGGAGACTCAGGGCGGCCATAGGACACCTACTCCTAGTGGTAGAATCTGTTTTTAATCATTTATGATATTAGTGACATACTTAGCTGCAGTTCCACGTCATAAAAATAATGAGAAATAGCATATTATATTATTGGCAAGGTAAATAACCTGCAATTTAGGGACAGCTTAAACACGCAATCGACGTCTTTGGGAATTTCCTACGACATTAAATACGTCGAGATGGATCGAACATAACAATAACATACTACGGAACTTTTTCCTGGTCTAAAAAACTCCTCCTGCCGTTCACTCGCGACAATTGAATTCCAAATTGCACATTAAAATGGATCACCAGGAAATCTACAAATGAATATTAAATTTACGACTGCAAAAAATATAAAGTATTATTACTACTCCATAGAGTAGTTGATGTTGTCTCCATCTTTGTACGCAATGAACTAAAGCATAATCTTATTCATATTAGTAAAGTTGCACTCGACATTGGTGTCGTGTATAAACCAGGCAATACGAATGTCGGTATGTTCTTGGAAGATTTTGAACATCAATTGCTGCAAAGACGTCGAGCCATAATATTTGGTGATTTTAAGCTTAACCTGCTAACACCAGACAAATCAACCGAGAAATACATAGACATGTTGCGAGAATCGAACTAAGTATATTACTCTTAACAAAATACATGAAAACTATTCAACGCGCACAACGTCGACAAAAAAAAGCATCATAGATCACATCCACGCCAACATTACCAATTTTACTTTTAACCTCGATATAATAGTCTCCTCAATTTCTGACCATGCTCAGCTGTTTCTGTCTCTTAAGAAACATGAACCAAAAACCTTGCAACGCGTTCAATACGAGGCTTTTGACTATGAGAACTTATATAAATCACTTGAAGATTTCAACTTTGATATTCAAGATTATACGGAATTAAAGACTATAATAAAGCACCACATCACTAGCAATACAATTCTTAACCTCGCAATGACTGGATTAATCGCAACATCATCACTAGTATTAATAAGAGGAATGAAATCTGGAAACTGCTCAAGAAGAATCCAAATGACAAGAAACTAGAAGAATGTTTTAAACATACAAGAAATGTAATACAGTTACTTATAGCAGGAACAAAAGAAAAGTACTATTGCGAGCAATTTGTAAAATGTAAAAATAACCCCAGAAAGACATGGGCCTTAATAAATAACTTATCTCAAAATAAAATCAAAACGGACCGTGCTCCTCCTCACCTGTTAACTCAGTCTGGACTGCTTAATAACGGTGATGAGGTGTGCGATTTCTTTAACAAATATTTTTCTAACATGGAATCAGAATTAGCTAGTCAAATATCTATTAAATATCACAATAACAAATGTATATACCCTTAGCCACAAGCCCATGCCAACCCATGTGCTACCAAACTTTTCACCATGCAACGAGGATCAAGTATCAAAAATGATTGATAATCTAGACTCTTAGCGTCGGTATCTATACCGATAAGTACAAAAGCGCTTAAATGTATTAAACGGAGTGTTTTAAAGGAACTTACAAAATGCGTCAATAAACATTTGGAAGAAGGTACATTTCCTGACGATTTAAAAATTGCTAAAGTCTGTCCAATTTTTAAGATCGGCAAATAAACTGATCCAAATAACTATCGACCAGTATCCGTCTTACCCGTCATATCCAAGATTTTTGAGAGGGTTATATATGAGCAACTTAAGGACAATTTAAATGAAATTAATTTTCTTTTTGAACGTCAGTATGGCTTCCGCAAACACTCTAATACGCTTTCAGCAACAAATGATGTAATAACTAAAATGAATTGTCGATTTGAGGAAAGCGTTTGATACCGTTAGTCATGAAACCCTTCTAGGCAAGCTTGCTGATATAGGTATAACTGGTAAAGCATTTAAAATCCTTAAATCATACTTAACTAATCGTCATCAAATTGTTAAAATCGATAAGTACCAGAGCACATCACAACCATTAAACTATGGAGTCCCTCAGGGGTCGATACTTTGATCACTTCTCTTTCTAATTTATGTGAATTCAATCAGTGAACTGAAGTTGCATGGAGAGGTTTCTTTATATGCTGATGACAGTGATGACACTTGAATATTTTACTTTGGTCATACAATTGAAAATGTACTTTAAACCGCACAGGAAGATCTTGATAACCTGCACAGGTGGTTTCAGAGCATCTTCTTACTAACAAAACTTCATATATAATTTTTAAAGCCAAAAATAAGAAAATACTTAAATCATCACACACGTTTATGTATTGAAAACGTAATTTTGAAGCAATCAAAGGAGAAAAATATCTGGGCTTATTATTAGATAGCGGCCTGACCTAGAAATATCATTCCAAAAAAAAGCAAAACTATCATGTTTATTAGGTTCAAAAATAGGCATAGTAAAATGTTTTCCGCGTAAGATTCGTTTTAATATTTACAATTCCTTGGTTAAATCTCACTTAGATTATCTCGTCAAGATATGGGGCAGCGCGGCAAAAGCTAATTTAAAAGAGCTTCAAACTACACAAAATAAAATAATCAAGGTTTTGTTTCATTATGACTTTTTAACTTCAACCAAATAAATCTATGCAGAAACGAAAATTACGAGTGTCAACCAATTATATTATTTTAATACATGAATCTTAATACGGAAAATCGTAAATAAACAAATACATTGCCAAACAACATTTGCAACTAATAGACAGAAAGGTCGTCGTGTTCTTCGAAGCGCAGACAATTTATATGTACCTTTCCCCTGAACAAAGAGCTACGGTACTAAAAACATTACATTCGAAGGAGCACAACACACAATAAAGGAAGGGACATAAGGGAAGGGGCATACAATAACTTACCTAAAAATATAAAAGAGGCAGACTCATTCCATAAGTTTAAAAACCAACTAAAGACCCATGTCATCAATAACATTCCTGTTATTTAATTTTAGTTAGAGTCCGGCCCTCACTTGTTATCGCTAGATATATTGTACGCATGCGTAAGTTTCTTTGCCTGACAACATTCCACCCGTTATGCTATTTGTTATTAGTGCAAAAACTACCCTCTTTTGTATTTTATGTACCTACTCTATAATTATCTACACTAATATTATAAAGAGGAAAGATTTGTACCTATTTTTGTATGTTTGTATGTTTGTAATGAATATGCTCAAAAAGTACTGGGCCGATTTAAAAAATTCTTTCACCAATAGAATGCTACATTCTTCCAATTTGACATAGGCTACATTTCATTTTGAAAAAAAATAGGGATCCTTGGTAAAATTTGAACAATGTAACCGAAGGTGTAGAAAAATGAGTCTTAAAATGTCTTTCGTCGAATGCGCTGCCGAAACTATTAGCGATAGAACAAAATAATGTACAACAATATTGAAGAACATCATAATGTCTACAAAAAACTCCGCGGTAGCATATGTCCAACTATTGTAGTTATGTCACTACAACAACTTTTTTCATTTTAAACATTAATGAAAATGCTAACCAAATTCAAACCATGCTACTTATTTATGTGTTTATATTAATCCTTATCCAAATAAATTATTTTATGGTCAAGACCATTTAACTACCTATAAAATAGTTTTTAAAATATTTAAATTGGACTTTCCATTCAAAAGATATTACGAATTAAAAAATTCAAACAGTAAACAAAACCGCCATAGCGCCGTGGCCGTTGTTTGCGATGCAGTCTGAAAAGCGCGCCGGGCATCGCGGCGGGCGGGGTGGAGGTAGTTGAGAAATGCCCTGATACGTCCATCATTTTATTTTTATTGGAAACAGGCCAGGGTTACATAACAAACATACAGATTGTTAGAACATATTAAAGAGAAATATGACGAAAGAACCAAGAATATCTATAACTGAACCTGGAATATTGGGAACATGAGTGAGAATCAAAGGTGTAAGTGCTTCCCAAGTCTTTAAACTTTAATCTATTATATAAAATTCTCGTGTCACCATGTTCGTTCCCGTTCTCCGAAACGGCTCGACCGATTCTTATGAAATTTTGTATGCATTTCGGGTAGGTCTGAGAATCGGCTAACATCTATTTTTCAAACCCCTGTGACATGAAAGAAAAAAAAAATGCAGCGGGCGAAGCCGCTGGCGGGTCGCTAGTTATTTTATAATCGTATACCTTTTTATTGTTCGTTTCACAATTAAACGTTCAGGGGCGTATTATATAATTAAGGCATGATAGTAATTGTATTCTCAATAAGTGAAATGTATTTCTTTGAGATTAATAAATAAATCTTTAACCACAAATTTCATACAATGTCTAAGTTTGTTGGTCATTTATGAGCGTGATTTCTTTTCTTTAAAAATCAGTTTATGCTTTTTATTCCTTATCCTTACTAGGTATTAAGTTAAAGTCGAAAGTGTGTATGTTCGTTTGTTCCGCGATGTTGACGTGAACATGAAATTTGGGGCAAAGATGTTTTTTTACAGTTCCGTACCTCAAAAGGAAAGCCTTTAGGATCACTTTGTAGTCCGTCCGTCCATCTGTTTCTCTGTCCAGACCCTTTATCTCGGGAACGCGTGGACGTATCAAGTTGATATTAAAACTATAATGCCTAATATTCTCAGGTAGGTACACAGTCCCTTGAAACTGTGAAAAAAATCAAACTTTGGTGCTAATGTTAAACAAAGATAAGGCTGTTTCTGCCGCAAAAAACGTATATTTCAACACTCAAAAAGAAAATCTCTTAAAAATACAATCCTGAAATTAGGCAATAAGGACGGTCTTACAGCACAAAGTAAAGGAAAAATCCGAAAATAGTTTTTTGTTACTTGTGTTTTTTGCATTTTGTTAACTAATCGCGACCTATGTATGTCGATGTCCGGAGTCAACAGTATTTCAACATCAAAGTCAAGTTTGTCCCTCAATATTTGTAATTTTTATTACTTTGTACGGAACCCTCGGTGCGCGAGTCCGACTCGCACTTGACCTTTTAATGGAACATATCCCTAGGAAATAGCGGTAAACTACTTCCACGTGAACGGAGTTGCGGAAAAAGTTAGTAAAAATGTTATTTCTTAAATTGTAAACGGGACCATACTCGTAATGCGCAGAGCGAAGGCCTACTTGCATTTGACTGGACCGGCTTGTCCTACAGTTTGGGCCACGCTTCGCCACTGAGCTGTTGTACATTTAATTGAGTGGTGTGGCGGATCATGCAAGCATTTTGGTCAGAGCAATTCCCTTACAATGCCCTCCCTGTATGAATCTACAACGACGGGGTTACCTAATGATTCGCCGACAATTATTTGGCAGATTATTGATTGGCAGACAACGTTTCGCCGAGTAACGGTACGCCCATGGATTTGTTCGTAGATGTATTGTTTCGCAGACTAACGTTTCGTAACTCAACCTTTAGCAGCTGTTTTAGTTGGCTTATGGTCAGTAAGCTGAACCACTATTGGCAGAAATTCGTTTAGCCTATTAATCACTACACATTTTGAATGTTTGCTCGAACAACTGTTCGTTTTTAAACGGTTCAACTATTATTAACAATAATTAATTAAATAAAATTCACTGTTCCTATGTACCTTAGTATCATTTGCCCTAAGTAACCGCTCGGTTTATTAATAGTTTACCTATTTTTAAATTGACTTTGTTGTGTTTGTTATTTACTGGGCAGATAAAAAGAAAAAAAACCTCGACCTTCTAACCTAACCTATCCGAGTTGGATCTGCCCTGATTAGTCTTCCATAAAAATGCAATAGTTGTACAGTTACTTAACTGAAAAAATGCCGAAACAAAAATCGACTGAACCTTAAGATGCGAAATTTTGCCAGTTTTGCTTATTTTCGTGATTTTACGTTTAAATACTGCTTTTCTATAAGTTTTAATGCACATCATGATATATCATTTCAGTTATGATCGAATAAATGAGTTACGAATGAATGAGCTACTTTTTTATCTTTGTCGAGAATTTAAATTCGGGATTTAGGTTACTTTAAAACATTATATATTGCTATTTAATTTTTAATTTTTGGATGTGTTTTTAAGGTAATGGATTGATTTTGAACTGAAGTTTATTACTGTACTTTTAATTTTGTGAACGAGTGTTTTAAGAAGCCGAAATTTAAAACTATTTTTTGTCCATTTTCTATAAAAATTCACAAAGTTCATAATTTTTTTATTCAGTAAAATATATGAAGGTGGTAAAAAGTAATTCATACATTTTTTAGACAACTTTTACAGAAATTAATTGCTATTTTTTCATACCTTTAAGACGTCAAAACGGTTCGTGAATATGCGATATTCTAAACCTCTTACAGCAAAACTCACGAAACAGTCGCCGGTTTCAGGTCGATTAATCAAAATAAAATAATAAAAACAAAAAAGTATTTCATACATTCGTTGAAAACCGAAATTATCTTTCGTGTTGCGCATTAAAATTTGTAGAAGAAAAAGTATTTCAACAGTAAAATCACGTCTGTAAAATCACGAAAATCAGCGAAATCGGCAAAATTTCGTGTACGGCCTCTTAAATCTACTAAACAATAATGATGCCATGTCACAACTCTGCTTATCATGTTTCGACGAACAGTTGTTCGGTAAAATGGAACAATTACGAAACAAACAATCGACTAAACGTAACTCTGCGTATCGCTTTACTGTCTACCGACTATTCGGCGAAACAAATAATAGGCGTAACGAAATTATAGCAAACGTTACTCGGCCAAAAGAAAGGTCTGCCAATAGTTGTCTGCGAAACAAAAATCTGCATAATTAAACTCGGCGAAACGACAGGTCACCACAACGACGGTTATCGTCATGGCTACAACATTCATGTGGTCAGGGCAACTCCACGATAATGCAATGTTGGTCATTCGATTACTGTGTACCTACCAATTTATGTAATTCTTGAACTATCAAACTACTCCCTAATTGTGCTTCAGGTAACCTAATGACCATTGTAAAAAAAAACCGGGCAAGAGCATGTCGGACCATGCTCAGCGTAGGGTTTTGAAGCCGTTAAGTACCTACTACAAACATAGAAATCAACAAGTAATAACTAATTTTCTATTTAAAGTCATTTGGTGCTGTCTTAGATGATTCAGGCGATCAGTGTTTATACCTACTAAGCAAATACTAACCAATAGACGCCGGGTCACATAGGTACAAATTTCTCTCCGAAAAGTGTCCTAGCACGACGTATACAAACTTCATACTTGTATAAAATCATTGTCAAAATAAAATATTCTAAATTAAATGGTATGTTGGTAACGCAATGCTTAATTTTGCTTGAAACAATTTATCATGTTATGTGGCTTTGAGAGTACAAATGGAGTAGCTTTACAGTTAATATTATTTCTGTTTTGACGACTCAGGTGGGTATGGGTTTAATATAAAAAAAACAACTCAACGTTATTTTACAAGCTTTTATTTAACTTGCTCTGTACGAGTATGTATGTATGCATGTATGTAAGGGTCAAATCTTGCAAGTTAAATTTGACCCACATCCCGGTTTCCAATGAAGCTGAAAATTTGCATACGCCTTTATTTCTGATGACAATACAATAATATGGTATCATCGAGCTGGTCTGATGATGGAGACTCAGGGTGGCCATAGGACTCCTACTCCTAGTGGTAGAATCTGTTTTTAATTATTTATGATATTAGTGACATACTTAGCTTCAGTTTCACGTCATAAAAAGAATGATAAATAGCTCATAATATTATCGGCAAGGTAAATAACCTGCAATTTAAAGACAGCTGTTTTATGCAATCGACGTCTTTGCGAATTTCCTACGAAATCAAATATGTCGAGATGGATCGAACATAACAATAACATACTACGGAACTTATTCCTGGTGTAAAAAACTCGTCCTGCCGTTCACTCGCGACGATTGAATTCCAAAATGCACATTGAAATGGATCACACAGGAAATCTACAAATTAATATTAAATTTACGACTGCAAACAATATAAAGTATTATACTACTCCGTAGATGCACTGTTCTGCAACAACCAAATATTGACAATTGTTGGTGGGAAACTAATATTAAGAATCGACATTTCCTCACCGAAAGTATGATATTCCGTCTGTATTTTTTTTTGTTACGGTGATTATTTTTACAGTTTCTGAAAACATACTGAGGCATTGTAACACCTGTCACTGTTGGCGTAGTTGACAACGAACTAAATTCAAATAAACTCCCAATTTGAAGTAATGTATGTATTCGCTGTGCCGTGTTCTCTGACCCGTTATCTAGTTGTGTATTGTTGATCGAAGCTACTAAGGTATAAACACTGATCGCCTGTGTCTCAAGAACCATTGATGTCTACTTAGTCGTGATAGTTTTCCTTTAAAATTCGTTATATGCTCTTTCATTTAAGTTTTCTTTTTTCCGATTTTTAGTTCTTGTATTTTTGGCTGTATGACACTTGAGACGGACGGATGGACGGACGGACATGGCGAAACTATAAGGGTTCCTAAATTGACTACGGAACCCTTAAAATGAAATAAACACGCTTATTGTGTTGTACAATGAAACACAAAATTAATGGATAAGTATTATTATATATGTGATCTCGCCTCATCAATTAGGACATTTTAATAAACAAAACAAAAACCCCGACTACACAAATACCTTTATGTAACACGTGGTTCAATAAGTTCCGAGACTAAGTACTAAAACAAGGTTTTTTTTATAAAAATATTTTTTATTTATCAACATAGTCTCCTCCAACAGCGATACAGTCCCCCCAACGCTTTTCTAACTTTTCTATAATACCATTCATGTAGAACGCATTTTTTGAGGTCTGCAAACAGCCAGTACCTAATCGCTGGGGGCCAAGTCTGGCAAATAAGGGGAATGAGGAAGCAATTCGAAGCCCAGTTCATTAATTTTGGCCATCGTCCTCACGGACTTGTGACAAGGTGCGTTATCCTGGTGAAACACCACTTTTTTTGCTAATTTGAGGCCTTTTTTCGCAATTTCGTACTTCAATCGCTCTAATAAGCACATGTAATAGTCAATATTAGCTTTAGAGGGAGCTGATCCCGTATAACATTTTATAAGCCATTGCTGTGTTTCAACGGTATTTTTCCCATTAAAGAATAATGTTTTATCAACACGCAAACTCGTTTTTTTCCATTATATCGAAATTACAAGCGAAGCGTCACTTAAATGTCTGCAAAATCAATATTTTATTGTTCCATTTTCTTAAATTTGACACATCTTGTATTGATGGCTAGTCCCTTTTAAAAATCAAGAGTCTTTAATATATGCGCCATTTCCAAATTAGTCTCGGGACTTATTGAACGATCTAGTACGTATAGGTAAGTAGGTAGTTTTACAACGATTTATTCGTTTCTATTTACTTATGTATTTTAATAAGGTAACCTTGTGACAATATTGGTAATTTTATTTTTTTATTTTATTTATTAGGTACAATAACATGTTGAGGACCAAGCATTAAAATTAAAGTCATACAAGAGACACTTAAATAGTAACAACACAATAATGATTGTACACAGCATTATATTTCATGTCAGCAAGTAGGTTAAGATGTATACATAAAAATGCAAAAATAAAAATTACAAATGTGGCTGTTTAATTAATTTGGCTTTGAACTTGTTCGCGCTGTCAGAGAATATATCTATGTCCATATGCAGACCATTATATCCACGGCACATTCTTAGGAGTGGAGCGTTAAATGAGAGGTTGTTGCTTGTGAAGGGTATGCTAAATATTTTATGATTCTTAGTGATCTTTTTCTTGGCAATAAAGGATACGTAGTTAATAAGATCAGTATCAAGAACACCATTCAAAATCTTATATAGCATCATAAGGTCCGTCACACCACGCCTGAACTCCAAAGATGATAGGTGGTAATTAACTAATCTGTCGCTATATTTGAGGAATAGTGGGCCGCACTCCCGTTAACCTGCTGAGATGGCGGACGAATTTCATTTGAATAGACTCAATGCGGCTAGAGTGGATTATATAGATAGGGTACCAAACACAGCCACAGTATTCCAGAATCGATCTAACCAAAGAAGTGTATAGAATTACGAGACTTTGTATTTTCTTAAATGGTTTAGTAGTTCGAAGCACAAAACCCAACATACGACTCGCCTTAGACACAATTACATCATAATGGCCGCGGAATGACAATTGACTGTCAAAAACAACCCCAAGATCCCTAATTGTTGTTACTCTTACCAAGGGAATTCCATCAATGTTGTATGTAAAATTAATGGCAATATGTTTTTTAGTAAAGGAAATGCACTGGCATTTGTTAATACTCAAGGACATACTGTCGGTTTTACACCAGTGGTCAACCGTGTTAAGGTCAGCTTGTAGAATAAAGCAGTCATCAATCGATTTTATGCGATGAAATATTTTGATGTCATCTGCATAAGCCAAACACTTGCACTTAATGGATCCCAAAGGTCATTTATGAAAAAGAGAAATAAAAGTGGACCCAAATTTGAACTCTGAGGTACACCAGATTCAGCTGAAAACGGGATAGATTCAAACCCAAATACGCAAACTAACTGAGATCTACGAAATAAGTAAGATTTGAACCATCGCAACAAATTTCCGTGGATGCCCAAGTGGTTTAGTTTTATCAGGAGAATGTGATGATTTACCCTGTCAAAGGCCTTGGAAAAATCTGTATAGACAGAATCAATTTGTGTTTTAGTCTGAAACGCTAAGGATAAATGTGCTTATAAGTCAGAAGATTGGTTGATGTTGAGCGATTCTTAACAAAGCCGTGTTGATTAGGGTTAAGCATATGATTAAAATGAGAATAAACTGCAGATACTATAATACTAAGAAAATACTTAGAATACTAATGGGGCGGTAATTTGAGACGTCGGACTTGTCACCCTTTTTGTGTACAGGTGTTATCTTGGTGAGCTTCCAGAGACTTGGAAAGACACCATCACGGAGAGACTTTCTAAATATGAGTGTCAGGGGTTTGGCCAAAGCATCCGCACAGGAGCGAATAAATAAGGCAGGCAAACCATCAATACTTGCAAACTATAAAAACCAATGGATTTTATAACAAATTTAGTGTAATAAATAACTTTTTTAATCAACTAATTAATCGATTAAACAATCAATCATCACAAAATTAATCATGATTATTTCAATCAGGATTATATCAACAGACGGAGATTCGAAAAACGATTGATCAATCGTCATTTTAATCGACTAATTTTTACGATTACTTAAACCTCGATTAAAAATTGGATCACAAACGATACAAAAATTCAATATGTGTTAAAAATATTACAAAAGAATAAAATACTGATGTTAAGATACAATGAGCGTTTGAACGGCTCTTTTAAAAAACTAAACACTACCTATATTCCCATTCTTTAAGCTGTCAACGTATCTCGTCACTTAGACTTACAAAAGAAACTTATTTATTTCTAATAATAATCGATAGAAAATTAATCGAATAAATATTCAGTCGCTGGTAATTAATCGACGATTAATTGAATCGTGACTAAATTAATCGAAACTATTTCGACTAAGATTAGTCAATCGTTATTTCTGATCTTTAATCGGGATTAAGAAGGTTAATCTTAATCGTTAGTCGATTATATTTTTCCCATCACTGATTACAAGGGCAGTACAGCAGCACTTGTCCTAGATAATTAATAATCTACCTCAAGATCTTTTCTTGACCTTTTTGTACCTACGTATACGTTATACAAGGTTGCCATATAGGTAATACAAATACATCTTTGGTAAGAAGTAGGTGTATGCCTGGATTTCAAATCAAGAACTATTATTGTTCCTGTTCTTTAAAAGGTATTCCTTTTCCAAATGGAGGAGTTCTAAAAAAAAGGGGGGTTTGAGAGAATTAATATTTTCTTATCATTGTTCCGAAGTTTGTTTTAATTATTTAATGTCTCACAGTTGTTATTCCAAAGTATTGCTATTTAATACCCCTGACTCATACCTATTTGATGTAAGTTCCAGATTCCGAGGTTAAGGCGACCACTGACTCCAGAGCGGAGTATGGCATCCCATAAGTTCGGGGAAGAGATGCTTCGTGGCAGAGATCGAAGCCGCAGCCCCGTGCAAAGACGCAGCCGCAGCCGATCCCGTCGCCAAAGTCGGTCAGTACGTCCCCGAGATAACTACTCTAAAGAAACATAATAATGTAGTCAGGATATTTGATAAGAACAGATTTACCTACAGTAATATTATGTGAAATGTGTTATTCATTTATTCAATATGGTTAACACGTCATAACCATAAAATAAAATAAATATGGTTAATGGTGTGTGTTGGTTGGTCTGGCTCGTGGTCATTATTATGATTATTAATATATGGAGAGGGACCATGGTTTATATGGTTTGCTCACTCGAATATGTTTTCCTACATGAAGTATATAAGTGGGACCAGGTTTGCTCACTCATATATATTATATTAAGATCATGATTGGTCACAAAACTCGTAGCACGTATCTTAAATTTGATGGATATGTATTGAGAATGGGAACAGGTTTGCTCACTCGTATATAAAATAGTAAAGTGGGATCAGGTTAGCTCACAATAGATATATGGGTGATAATTATGTTCAAGTGGGAACAGGTTTGCCCCCTTGTACAAGTTATCGCACCTAAATTAAAATATGTATTATAAGTATATAAGAGTAGCATCAGGTTTGATTACTCGTATAACATGTAAATAAATAAACATAAATAGACATGAACTTTATCGTAGATTTATAACAAGTAATTTTTACGTTGCCTTTTTAGCTATAGGGTAGCTAGGTTGGTTCGAAGAGAAACTCCAATTGCTTTGTAGAAGTATATGATGAGATGAGATAAATTTATTTACAAAAAGCGTATTCTTAAAGCTAACACATATGTACAAATATATTATAAACTAACGAGGTAAACTATTTACAAACAAGAACGAGAGGTAAAAAAAGTGAAACAGCAATAAGAACAAAGTAAGAAAGAGAGGGCTAGAGTGAGACGGGGCGAAAGTGGAGTGATGCGCGTACGACCTGCGCAGAAGCGCGTTTTGGTTTTCTCGCGCGCCTATAAAATAGACGCGCGCCAAAAAACGTTCTTTTTCGCTCCTGGCCGTCGAGATGAAACAACGTCGATCCGCTGCGCGTCCGCTCCGATCTACTTTGATAATTATTGAAGATGATGAACACTGCTCGACGTTGTGTGCGTTAAAAACAACTGCCCTTTTCAGGGCACACTAAAACTGCTCTTTTCAGAGCATTTTCGACGTCTTGTGTCAATCATGTTTCCGTATTAACGGATGTCAATACGATCAATCACCTTGCTCCTACACCTTCTATTACCTACAAATTTTTAGTTTGGTTTTGGTCCTAGTAAAAAAGGTTGAAGTTTAAACTTAGAGCTTGATGTATTGTAATTAAACATTATTCTTATGAATTGTAAAATAAATTTGATTAAGTGATATCATCGTAATAAGAACATTTATAAAACAAAAAAATACCCGACTGTTGAGTTTCTTGCGGCGCTTCTTCTCAGCAGTGGTCTCCTCTTGGAAAGCGCTGGTAGACTCAAACTTATGATCATTCCGTTCGATCAACCGTATCATGTAACGTGATGCCTAACGGTCATCACATGATACGTGCATGGGGAGATCCACGCTATCAGGATGGACGAGTGTTAGGTTTTATTTTCTAATACATATAAACTGAAAATATTATAAACTAGCGACTCACCCTCGCTTCGCTCCGGATTAAAGTATTGTACATATAAACCTTCCTCTTCAATCACTCTATCTATTAAAAAAAACCGCATCAAAATCCGTAACGCTTGGCTTTTTGTAGATAGGAACAAAACTAAAATGTAGTTTTATAATTTTTAATTTGAAACGAAATGAATTTACAATTTTTTCCAAAGCGTTAACTAATTTAGTATCCTAGGGTGTGGGTTCTAGATTCACTTATTTCATGTGGCCGTGTACACTTAGCACCGTCTTCTGGACAGCCACTTCCCTGTAGTGTGGCGCGCGACGAGTAGTAGCGCGCGCTCGATGACGTCACGGGTAGAAGAAGATTTCCGGTCAGGACAGCAGTAAGGGTTGTCTCAGCTTAGACCATAACAGCTGGCAGCAAGGACCCTGGAAATTTCCGATTTAGCCATTTAGCGGAAAGTCCGACTTAGCGTTACTGACTGCAACATCCGGCGAAAAGTGAAGATGGAAGCGCTACTAGCAGGATGGCTACCAAAAGCATTAAATAGTGATCAATGATGTTGCAACAGCATACAAAATCAGCTCGAAATCTATCGTAGGATGACATAAATTGTCACAATGAACATTTTAATTAAATAATTTCCACATATTGGAAATTATACCAATTGATGATGCGAAGCAATAGAAGCAGCTGGGGTTTAATATTACTAAATTTACAACTACGTAATCACAATAAAAAGACCAAATATAGATTATATTTTTTTGACAAGAGGATAGATAATATTAAGCTAATAAGAACAAAGAGACCTGGTTACCTTAGATCTTCAGCTACAATAATAACTTAACGTACATATGTTAAATTAGTGCTAGCTTACTACATGATCGGAAGCTTAATATTAGGCATGTAAGAACAATCTACTGATTCACATTAGTAATGGTTTTAATAATAAATTGCAACACTCACCCAGTCGGGGTAAACACAAATGACTTTTAAATTTCTGTAGATTCAATTAAAAGTATTTATATAGGAGCGTGATTAAAATATGCGACGAATTATCTAGCTGTCGCTGCTCCGGTAAAGTGAACGAGATGTCGCACCCCACCGTCGCGCCGCGGAATTCTCTTCTGACGTAGGCTATGACAACGGATTACCTCAGTGTAAAGCGCCTGCTGCATTTAATAATAAAATCAACTTCTGCCGATTAGAACGGCGGAAGTTAGGCGTCTAGTTTTAGCTTTTATAGATAGTGTTTTAATTTGTAGTTAAGGTACTAGGTTATTTAGTCTAAGATATTTTAAGCATGTAAATAGTCTAATCATACGATAATATCGTTTACTCAGGGAACGCTGTAACGGTTACGTTACATACCCCCCTTTTTTGGGTAGAATTTTTCCTAAGTAAAATTCTCTATCACTACACTAACTCAGAAGCTACCAGTTTTTAATACAGTCTTCAACAGCATACTTCACTCACTTATACCAGCCTTTTATTCATCATCTGTCTTAATAGCCCCAACACATACCACTATGTGTTAAGTAGCCTCTTACTCACTGAGTATTTGTTTAGTTTTCCAAATACTCACTAATAGCTAATGATGGTTGTTAATATGCGCAATGTCTCATATTTTAGTAATTTATCTCGAGTAGTTAGAGATATTAATTAATTAACTAACTAACTACAATTGGTAGTACTATAATTAGTCTTTATAATCAAAACAATTGTTGTGGTAAATCCGGTAGAGAATTTTCACAACGTCAATAGGCTCTAATTAGAATGATTTATAAATATGAAACAATAGTTACGTAGGTAGTCATTGATTGTTTTAATTATTTTAGGGTTTATAATTAGTTACTTTTTATATCCTTTATATGCCAATCCCCTATGTTGACACCTTGCATATTTTCCAGAACGTAAACTAGTGGTGACTTTTTAGCAACTATGCGACATTTAACAAATTTTGGCGCTAGCTTCTTTGCAAACTTGTTGTCCTTATCGCTTTGGTAGTAGGTGCGCTTCCAGACATAGTCACCTACATTATAGTCAGCCTGTTTCCTACGTAGATTATAGCTTCCACAGTTCCGGGAATGTGATTTTATTAAGGAACTTTGTATTTGGTCAAATATTTTCCGAAGTACACCCAGATTTTCTGCATATTCTTCTCTTGGCGAAAATATCAGATCTTTAATGCTATCACTGTGTAGATAGTGAGAACCACAGGTAACTAATTCTCGGGCGTAGACTAGAAAAGACGGTGTAAAACCAGTCACTTCATTTGTAGAACAATTTATAGCGAATTGTATTTTAGAAACGTTCATGTCCCAAGATCTGTGATCGTCATTTTCGACAAAAGAAGAAATAGCTGTGAAGTGTTCGTGTTGGTAGGTAATACGGAGTGAAACAACCGACTTTAAGCGTAGCTCATTTATTACTGATTGACAATGCGCGTCGCCGCGCTATGAACGTATACCTATGCATGTGTGCATACATAGCATCCCTCCACCACTATTTAGAAAGTAAGACTTAAAGTAAAACAAACAAATATCTATACTAAACCTTATAATTAATATTTTTCCTGGGACGCAATTGAGGTCGCACTGCCAGCTCCTCAGCCGGCGGCGGCTCGCGGGGGGAGTACGCCGGCTCGGTGGCGCGTGGCGCCGGCGACCGGGCCGGCGACTCCGGCGCAGCGGCGGGCTCGTGCGCAGACAGCCCGCGCTGGCCCATTTCCCCCTCACAGTCCACCCATATCTCTTCCCCGACCTGCGCTACCTTTTCTCCCCCCACTCTCGTTTCGGGTGGCGTTACAGTGTCCCCAAAAATACCAGACGATTCAGTCGTCATACTTGGCGTGTCAGGTGGTGACGAAAATGGAGACAAGTGTTCGTCGAGCGTGAAGTTGTCGCTCTCCGAGTTTAAAATCGTATTGCCTTTATACTTTAATAGCTGATCTATGTGTCTTATACAACTATTATCATACTTAGTTACAAAAACATTATACATTTTGCTACCTATTTTCTGTTTAATCTTGCCTAACTCCCAACTTTCTTTCCTTGCACTGTACCACCGGACCCAGACAAAATCACCCACTTCGAATACTCGTCCATGTTTACAGTCGGTTTTTGGCGCATCGTCCTTTTTGATAGTATTCGAGGGCAGTATTAAATCAAGACGGGTTCTTAATTCCCTACCGAACATTAGCTTTGCTGGTGGTTCTCCGGTCGTGCAGTGCATGGAATTCCTGTATTCAAACAAGTAACTTAACAATAATTCATGAACTGCTTGTTGAGAAAGGTTTTCTTTTAGAATACATTTAAGCATTTTTTTACAATTTTTAACCTAATTTTCAGCCTGCCCGTTGCTGTTTGGATGGTACACAGGTGAATTCATGTATTTAATACCATTGTTAGAACAAAATACATTGAATTCTGAACAATTTACTTTAACATCATTGTCTGACACCAATACTTTCGGTAAACCAAATATAGAAAATATTTCTTTTAGTTTCGAAATCAAGGAGCGTGTACTAGTGCCGTTATGCATGTGCAAACAATCTAGCCACTTACTAAATGAATCGACCACAACCAAGTACACCCTTTGCCCTATAGACATGTAGTCGATGTGCAGCCGGTGCCACGGGGCCGGCGCGCGCGGCCAGGGCTCGGGCGCTGCGCGCGGCGGCGCGGCGCGCAGCGCGGCGCACGTGCCGCACGCGCCGCTCCAGCGCTCGATGTCACTGTCTATGCCCGGCCACCACATCCTGCCACGCGCGTTGTTTTTCATTTTTACTATTCCTAAATGTGTGCTTTGAAGCTCTAATAACATTTTCTCCTTGAGTGACATTGGAATAACGACTCTGTGCCCTCGTAAAAGAGTTCCTTTTTCAAATTGTAAATCAGTTTTGCAATAAAAATAAGGTAAAATCGTTTTACAATTTACTTTTCGCGGCCATCCGGTTTTCATATATTTAATGACTGTCTTAAGAGTATTATCATTTTCGGTGGCCCTAATGATTTCATTGGACGTGACCGCCGGTGACACAGAGTCTAAAAATTTTAGTGAACAAAGCGAGTCAAATTCCTTATCACTTTCGCTATACGTATCCGATAAGGGCGCGCGGGAAAAATAATCAGCTACTACATTTTTTTCACTGGAAATGTACTGTACGGTATAATTGTATGCAGACTGTATAATAGCGTACCTCTGTAGGCGTAAAGCCGTGGTGACTGATATTCCGCTTTGGACATTAAAAATGGAAACTAACGGTCTATGATCTGTCTTGAGAATAAATGGCTCACTTCGACCGTAAAGGTATTGGTGAAAACGCTTTACGCCAAATATTATAGCCGTCGCTTCCTTTTGGATTTGACTATAGTTACGTTCACTGGGGGTGAGCGAGCGGGAGGCGAACGCCAGCGGCCGCTCCTCGCCGTCCGGCGCGCTCTGTGCTAGCAGGGCGCCCAAGAATCCCGGGCCCGCGTCGACGCTGAGCACGAGCTGCGCGCGCGGCTCGAAGAGCGCCAGCACGCGCTCTGACGCGAGCTCGCGGCGCGCAGCCCGCACTGCGCGCCGCTGCCGCTCGCCCCACTCCCACTCAGCACCTGCGCGTAACAGCTCATGAAGGGGGCTCATCATGGACGAAGCGTTCGGAATAAAATTTCTGTAGAAATTTACTACACCTAAAAACCGTTTCACTTCTGTCACATTGGTAGGTTCAGGGGCGTTCAATATAGCTCTTACTTTATCGGGGCAAGTTTGTAAACCATTTTTACTTATTACGTACCCTAAATAAGTAACATTCGGTTTAAAAAAAAAACATTTTTCTTTTTGTAGGCGCAGGCCCGCTTCATTTAACCTACTTAAAACTTGTCTTAACCTATTAAGATGTGTGTTTGTGTCAGGCCCCGTAACACAAATGTCATCAAGCCAGCAGCTCACACCATCAATGCCTGAAAAGAGGATTTCCATGGACTTTTGGAAAATGACTGGTGCATTCGCCAGACCGTACACTAAACGAGTGTATTTAAAAAGCCCTTTCGAAGTATTAATGGTAGTGAGCTCTTGCGATGACTCATCTAAAGTAAATTGATTGTAGGCATTTTTTAAATCAATTTTGCTATAATTTTCGCCGCCTCCTAATTTAGCAAATACCTCTTCTATTCGCGGTAGGGGGTATTTATCAACCACCAGGTCTTTATTTAATGTGATCGAAAAATCGCCAGCAATCCTGACCTTACCATTGTCTTTAAGCACTGGCACGATAGGCGTGGCATACTTAGAATGGTTGACTGGAACCAAAATGCCTAACTTCACTAACCTATCGAGTTCTTCATCTACCTTGTCTTTTAAGGCAAAGGGTACAGTGCGTGGTTTAAAAAATTTAGGAATGGAATTTTCCTTTAGGTGCAAGTTAACCTTAAACTTGTTAAACGAACCGAGCTCGTCGCGCCAAATATCGGGGTATTTTTCTATCAATTGGTTAACATCAAAATTATCGCTTATATTATTTATTTTCGTAGTAAGTGCCAAGTTAAAAGCAGCCATAAAATCCCGACCCAGCAAAGGTGGACCCCCATTCTGAACAACATAAATTAACATCTTTTTCGATATGTTATTATACGTGGCCTCAATAACAAAAGAACCAAGCGGTGATATCTTGTGTCCATTATAAAAACACATCCTAATATTGCAAGGTTGAAGCTCGTAATCGGTAAACAACTCATCGTACAGTTTGTCTGACATAACGCTTACCCCCGAGCCAGAATCTAATTCCATAGAAATGTGTTTACTGTCTAATATTAAATCTATTAAAATTGGTTTCTCTGACACATACCTTAAATTAAAATTTTGGCATTCCTTACAGCATTTGTCCATGTCTTCAAGTAAGCTCTCCTCTGGTTCACTTGTACTCGTAATACAATTTACACGAGAGGACTTGTTCTTACACACTTTTTTTAAATGTCCAGTAACACCACACTTCTGACATCTGTAGGTTTTGTACCTACACTTGCTGGCATCGTGGCTCTTCATACCGCAAACAGCACAGGGTTTTGGCCCTGCCTCGCGGTCCCAGGCAGCAATGGCGCCGGCCCGGTGGCGCGGCGCGCTGGTCCTCGCCTGGTACAGCGGCTCCTGCTTCACGGTCACATCCACCACGGTGGCGCGCGCCTTCTGCGCACACTCCACCTGTTGCGCTAAGCCTTGGCAAGGGTGAGTGTGGCGGCGTCCTGCTCGAATAACCGGTCGCGCTCCTTACCGGCACGCAGCCCCAGCACGAACTTGTCCTTCAGCAGCAACTCGAACGAGCTCCCGAACTCACAGTACACTGCAAGCCCCCTTACTCGAGCCGCCCACTGCTCGACGCTTTCTCCCACGTCACGCGTTGCCTCGTAAAATCTACACCTATCAGCAAAAGTGCATCTTTTTGGTTTGAAATGTTTATCTAACGCTCCAATTAGTATATCGTACGTGGCATCCTTCACGTCCGTAGGATGTACCAAATTTTTTAAAAGTCGGTATGACTCATCGGACAAATGCGTCAGAAGTAACGCACTCTTTGTTCCTGTTTCAGTTATCTTATTCAAAATAAGAAATTGCTCCAATCGACTGCGATAAATTTCCCAGTCCTGGGAAATATGATCAAAGGCACTAAGTTTCCCAATTAACGTAGTCATTCTCCGGTTAAAATAATACCTTGCTTTTTTATACACACGCGCGGGTAGATATCCCAAGTCGTCGCCAGTGAAGTGTTCGTGTTGGTAGGTAATACGGAGTGAAACAACCGACTTTAAGCGTAGCTCATTTATTACTGATTGACAATGCGCGTCGCCGCGCTATGAACGTATACCTATGCATGTGTGTCTATGTATGTGTGTTCATGATTGTTTTATTGTACCGTTCCACGGTATTAACTTGCGGAGTGTACTTTGGAGTATATAGGACATTAGGGACTTTATATTTAGAAAATAGCTGCTTTAAAATATTGCTGGTAAGTTGTCTACCATTGTCCATTAAAACTGTGCTAGGAACACCATGGACAAGAAATACTTGATGTTCTAGAATGTGCGAAAGAACTTCAGCTGTAGCACGTCTTATGGGAAATAATAGGCAGTACTTTGTAAAGCAACAGGTGATAACGAACAGGAAGGTGTTTTGTTTTTTAGATGGCGGTAACGGTCCGACCAAATCCATGCTTAGCATCTGGAAAGGTCTGCAGCAGTCTTTTGGGCGTCCCATAGTACCCAGTGTTGTATGGTTAGCGTGTTTATAAGACTTACAGACATCACAACTGCCTACGAAATTAGTCACATCGCGGTGCATGTCAGGCCAGAAATATTTAAGACAAAGTCGTTTGTAAGTTTTTAGAATGCCAAAATGACCAGCTGTAGGGCACGAATGGTTTTGCTTGAGTACGTTTTCTCTATTTTCTGCGGGAATTACCTCTTTCCACTCAAACTCCTTAGTGAGGGGATTCAAAGTTTTCTTGTAGCGGAACAATTTATTATTCATGACTTGATAGTCCAAAAACGATGTCGGTGCGTTTTGGCAACCATGGTAGATATTTAGATACCAAGGATCAGTTATATTCTGCGTTAAGTTTGATTTTGAGGTACTTAAAACTGAAACAGGTATACGTGAAAGGCTATCAGGAACTACGTTATCGGAACCGCGACGATGTCTAATTTCGCAGTCAAAAGCTGAAAGTCTTACACCCCATCTAGCCAGACGACCTGTAGGGTTGTTAATATTTAAGAACCATTTTAATGCTGAATGGTCTGTATAGATTACAAATCTCTGTCCATTTTCCAAGTAGCATCGCCAGTGTTCAACTGCTGTTAGAACAGCTAACGCCTCGCGCTCCGTAGCGCTATAGTTTTGTTCCTGTTTTGATAGTGATTTGCTCATGTAAGCTACAACCTTCTCAACACCATCTAACGTTTGTGTAAGGACCGCACCAATGCCCACATCGCTTGCATCTGTGTGCACTTCAAAGGGTTTGGAGTAGTTGGGACATGACAATACAGGAGTAGAGACAAGACTTTTTTTAGAGCTTGAAAGGCGTCGTCAGCTTCAGTAGTCCATTTATACGGAGGTGCAGTTTTGGCTTGAGAAGTTAACTTATTCAATGGAGAAGCTAGGGAACTAAAGTTTGGTATAAACCTGCGATACCACGAAGCAGTGCCTAGAAATCTACGTACTTCTTTTCTGTTTTTTGGTGTAGGATAGTTCACTATCGCTTCTACTTTTTCAGGGTCAGCATGTAAACCATTAGAATCGACCACATAACCTAAATACCTCAGTTGTTGTCTAAAGAACTGACTCTTTTCGTAGTTGATAGTAAGATTTGCAGTAGTTAGTTTTTCCATTACGCGCACCAGAAGTGAGATATGTTGATCAAAAGTAGGTGATACAATTATAATATCGTCAATAAAAACGAAAACCTTATGTTCAAACTCCGGGACATAAAACAATTGATCAACTAGGCGTTGTTGTGTTGCTGGCGCGTTAGTCAAACCAAAAGGCATCGATTTAAATTGAAAGGTACCACGCGACGGAATATAAAATGCAGTCTTGCATCTATCTTCCTCCCTAATTAAAATTTGCCAGAAGCTTTTAGACAAGTCCAGGCTAGTTAAGTATTTGGCATCACGCAAGTTGTCTAAAATCTCAGATATATACGGTAGGCTATAAGCGTCTTTTTTTGTAATAGCGTTAAGCTTTCGACTATCCAAGCAGAATCTTAGCTGTCCATTCTTTTTAGGAGTTAGTAGCACGGGTGAAGACCATGCGCTTTCACAGGGTTCGACTACGTCCTCTTTAAGCATTTCGTCCAGTTGTTCCACTAAGACCCGCTGTTTTTCTAATGGCATCCTATAATAGCGTTGACGAATGGGGGCAGCATTCCCAGTGTCAATAGAATGCGTGATTAGAGGAGTCCTACCTAGACCTCGTTCCTCATATGAAATATTTCGGAACTGCGATATGATGTGATCAGCTGTGATCTTTTGATCATCTGATAAGTGGTCGTAACTACACAGATTTTCGTTCTTGTCTACAGCTAGTTCAGCAAGAGCAACTTCGGATTCTGATCGCATTATAACAGAAACTAAATGTTTTGGAAAAAGACCAAAATAATTCCAGAAATCCATGCCCAGAATCAATGAGTTTTGTATTTCTGGAACAACGTAGATTTCTAACATGTGTACCTGATTTAAAAATTTTACGGGTATGTAAATAAGACCTTTAATTGTTAATTTTTGGCCACCAGCAGCTATGAATTGTAAAGGTTTACCTTGATGTAGCACAAAACCTTTACCAGTAAAGTATTTATGCGAGTTATTCCCTAGTATAGATACTGAGGATCCGGTATCAAGTAAACCAATTAGAGGTTTGTCATGCAACTCGACAGAAACGTGAGGACGCGAGTAGTCCAATTTTAAATTGTGGATTGAAGAGACAGTATAGCACGTGAAGAAATTTGAGATGAATTTAAGCCAATTTGTCCATTCAGAACTATCAAATTTAGTAATTTTAGCTTCACGGTACTCACCGTTGCCACAACCCACAGGTTCTAGTTTTTTTGGCTAGTTGTCGCTTTGCAATCTGAGCAATCCGGGTAACGAACACCTTTTTTACCACATTTGAAGCATATCGGAAAATGCGGTTGGTGACACTGGCCTAGCGAATGAGTGTCCACGCGACATCTTGGGCAATATAGCTTCCGTGTGTTTGAGTTAGTCGGAGTGCTCAAAGCATTAATATTTAGATTTTTCGATTGGTCATGATATTTAGTAGTGTAAGAATTATTATTATTATTTTGGTAGGACCTGTAATTTTTGTATCTGTTAGTATAATCGTGTCTGTAGTTAGAATAAGTGTTTTTACTAAATGAGGTGCTAGTAGATGGCCGATTGTAGGCAAATTCTCGTGCTAGTATCTCAGAATTTATTTTAGGTGGTTCGCGAAATTGTGCCATACGAGACTGTATATTTTCGTAGCTGCGGCACAAGTCTTTAAGAGCGTCAATACTAGTGACATTAGGGGAAGCAGCTAGTGTACTGGCATAAGTAGGGCGTATGTTATGCAGCAGTATTTCCAGTTTGTCCTCCTCTGGCAGCTGTTTACTTAGTCGAGAGAACATGCCGTGCATAATAGAGATGTAAATTGAGATATTCTCTTGTTCACCCTGTGTACGCATTCTAATCTCCGACAGTAGGCGGTAGTCGTAGTCACTTTGACTAAAGTCTTGTTTGAGAAGCGAAACAAGATCATCCCATGTCTCAACTTTGTCCTTGATACAGCGGTACCAGTGTAGAGCATCATCCGTAAAAATCTCGTACGCGAAAGTGAGCAACTTATCTTTAGGCATGCTTCTAGAGATTACTAATTCTTCGGCTTTCTGTATAAATGACATAACACACGTCTGTCCAGAATATTTAAGCTTGCCAACAACCTCAGAAACAAGTTTCTTCTTACAGGTAACAGAAATGAGGTCTGATAATGGTTCTGAGTTTGATGACGTTGTTGGTGCTTGCATTTTTAATTTTTTTAGGTCAAGTAAATGCTGCTTAAAAAATTGTGAGCATTCCACATAGATAGAATCTACAGCGTCTGCCCTATTTACCCTAATAAGTCTATAGTAAACATGATGTAGCATTGTTTCTGTCCGAGAGTAAACGTTTTTATCGAACTTTGATTTTAAACTATCTAAATTTTCTTTAGTTTTTAATAAGGTTTCTTTAACTTGTGCTAAATCGACACTGGCCTCCAAATGAGACTCTAAAATATCCTCTGGTGGTAGTAATGGGGCTAATTTGACAATCTGTTTCCTAAGTTCCTGAACTGATTCTCCTGTAGTACCTCCTCTAACAGCAACCTCATATTCCAGCTCCGCTTTTTGTAGAGAAAGATATTTGATCTGATAAGACATTTTCCTCGTAGTAGGTGTAAAGAACACAAAGATAGATAACAAAACAACAATGAACAAAAGCCGAAAATTATAACACCAGCAGCGCAGTAATCGACTTAAGATTAACCTTCAAAGATTGACTTACAGACTAAAGCAACCAACACCAATGATAACTACAAAATACTAAAAACAAGTGTAAGTGAACACGGCTCAGTGAATACCTATAGAATGGGCGCCATTGTAACGCTTGACTTTTGTAGATAGGAACAAAACTAAAATGTAGTTTTATAATTTTTAATTTGAAACGAAATGAATTTACAATTTTTTCCAAAGCGTTAACTAATTTAGTATCCTAGGGTGTGGGTTCTAGATTCACTTATTTCATGTGGCCGTGTACACTTAGCACCGTCTTCTGGACAGCCACTTCCCTGTAGTGTGGCGCGCGACGAGTAGTAGCGCGCGCTCGATGACGTCACGGGTAGAAGAAGATTTCCGGTCAGGACAGCAGTAAGGGTTGTCTCAGCTTAGACCATAACAGCTGGCAGCAAGGACCCTGGAAATTTCCGATTTAGCCATTTAGCGGAAAGTCCGACTTAGCGTTACTGACTGCAACATCCGGCGAAAAGTGAAGATGGAAGCGCTACTAGCAGGATGGCTACCAAAAGCATTAAATAGTGATCAATGATGTTGCAACAGCATACAAAATCAGCTCGAAATCTATCGTAGGATGACATAAATTGTCACAATGAACATTTTAATTAAATAATTTCCACATATTGGAAATTATACCAATTGATGATGCGAAGCAATAGAAGCAGCTGGGGTTTAATATTACTAAATTTACAACTACGTAATCACAATAAAAAGACCAAATATAGATTATATTTTTTTGACAAGAGGGTAGATAATATTAAGCTAATAAGAACAAAGAGACCTGGTTACCTTAGATCTTCAGCTACAATAATAACTTAACGTACATATGTTAAATTAGTGCTAGCTTACTACATGATCGGAAGCTTAATATTAGGCATGTAAGAACAATCTACTGATTCACATTAGTAATGGTTTTAATAATAAATTGCAACACTCACCCAGTCGGGGTAAACACAAATGACTTTTAAATTTCTGTAGATTCAATTAAAAGTATTTATATAGGAGCGTGATTAAAATATGCGACGAATTATCTAGCTGTCGCTGCTCCGGTAAAGTGAACGAGATGTCGCACCCCACCGTCGCGCCGCGGAATTCTCTTCTGACGTAGGCTATGACAACGGATTACCTCAGTGTAAAGCGCCTGCTGCATTTAATAATAAAATCAACTTCTGCCGATTAGAACGGCGGAAGTTAGGCGTCTAGTTTTAGCTTTTATAGATAGTGTTTTAATTTGTAGTTAAGGTACTAGGTTATTTAGTCTAAGATATTTTAAGCATGTAAATAGTCTAATCATACGATAATATCGTTTACTCAGGGAACGCTGTAACGGTTACGTTACACCTTGATGGTGATAGTGGTAAAAAGGCAGTCAGTTTATTGTGGGAAATACTAGGCTGATCGAGGCATTCGGTTTAAAACGTAAAAAGTGGAATATTGTGATAGTAAATAAATGAAGAATAACCAAGTGTGTGATATCAAGTGGTTTCATTGAATAGTCACTGTCGTTAGTGATGTTTAAGTATTACACTTACTATACTTGTTCACGAAAAAAGTAGTCACATAAAAGGATGAGGACCAAAAATTTGGACCATAGTTAAGCGCAGTTAGCCATACAAACAACGAAGGCAGAAAAGTTCCGTTGTGCGTCAAAAAGTATCATAGACAATTTTATTGTGTCAGTTAGCGTGGCCTACTTTTTGGTCCTTACCTTAGATATTAAACCAACCAGAGGCGCCACAGACAGACGTCCCCTTTGGCCAAAGGTACGAGACCACCGGTCATCCCGATTGTATAAAAGTAGTTCCGTCACGTGCTCCGCGCCATCCCACCCGATCAGAGCCGGAGTCCCGCAGGGCTCTGTTCTCTCCCCAATTCTCTTTTCGTTGTTCACAAACGATATACCTAGAGTTCCGCATGTTCATTATGCACTTTTTGCTGATGACACCGCCATCTATACGACTTCTATCCGCCCCTCGGTTCTACACGGTCGCCTCCAGGACGCCATCAACGAGTTAGGTCGTTGGTTTAGGCTCTGGAGGATCGAAGTGAACCCGGAGAAAAGCGCCGCTGTGCTTTTTTGCCGGAAACTCAGTCTCAGTTGGTTAGGTCCCTCCTACAATTCTATTCGACTCTACGATAGTCCCATTCCGTGGGCTAACGAGGTCAAATATCTAGGGGTCACCCTAGATCGTCGATTGCTTTTCCGGCAACACATTAGGCGTGTCCGGAATCGCGCGGCCTTCATTCTAGGCCGTCTCTATCCGTTGTTGAACAAACGCAGTAAGCTGTCGCTTAGAAATAAGATGACAATTTACAAGACGTGCGTTCGCCCCATACTAACTTACGCTAGTGTGGTCTTCGCTCATGCGAACTCGACTGCTCTGTACCAATTCCAGGTGCTGCAGAATCGATTCTTGCGCAGAGCCATGGGCGCTCCGTGGTTCATGCGCAACTTAGATCTTCACGACGACCTCGGTCTTCCAACCGTGGCCAAGTTTATGAAGGATGCCTCTCGGCGGTTCTTCAATAACGCTCCTCACCATCCTAACCCCTTATTACGCGATGCCGTAAATTACGTCCCGCTCGTGGGCGTATCCTCTCGGAACAGGCGTCCCCGACACGTACTGACCGACACCGATGACACTATCACGGCTGCCCTCGCAGCCCGCGAAGATATTCGTCGCCCAACCGTCTCACAGGGCAACACCAGCTTAGATCCATACACACCACAACGTCTCCGTCCGCGGCGGAGGCGTCGGCGTCCCCCGGCTCACCCTACACGTGGGCGACCCCACTTTGCACCGGTACCGGTACCGGTTAATTCACATAATCGACACCCAGATGGAGTTTCTTGACGCTTCTTCTCAGTCTGGTCTAACGTAAAATTTCCGAAGCGTATTGTAGCATAAAACCAATTCGATTGAAATTCTCCCCTAGCGTCCTAAGTCCGAGGTCGGCCCAATAGGGGCGCCCTTAGGCATGCTAGTGTAAAACCCACTTTTAGCGTGGACTCCCATCAGGAGTCCGCCCTCTCTCCGGCGAAGTAGTCAAAGCCATCAGAGGCTAACTACGTAGGTCCCTCAAAAAAAAAAAAAAAAAAAAAAAAAGGTCCGCGCCATACAGAAAATGACGGTGCGCGCAAGTAAGGAATGAATCGCCGCACGCGCGCCTCACCTGATTTTTAAATTGATATGCACTTGCCAGGTTTTAAATTTTAAAAAAAGTTGCACAATCGATTTAACTTGTGAAATAGGGACTAAAAAACACCTAATGATTTGAGAAATGAGTTCTTTTACCTGATTGGTCGATTTTAATATAGCTGCATTCTGGTTGGTTGATACCATGTTTTTAAAGAGTTAACGTTCCGATTGACAGTCAATGTGTATTGTGATTGGTGGATTAATTTGGTGAAGTATTTTGATTGGTCAAATTAACCTAGGTGTAAGCTTTGGCAGCTAGGCATGTCGTTTTGGCGCAAAAAAGCACAAGTGCTGTTAAGGGGAATAGACTAGATAGAGTTTTTTACGGAATGTTCTGCGGACATATTATCTATATTCTTATATTAGTGTTCGTGACTATATAAATGACAGATAAAAGTACAGAAGTAGGAAAAAAATAAAACGACATCCCCCAGCCGCCCGTGCGCCGCACCACGGCCACCTTTATATTGTAAACCAAAAATTAAAAAGTTACTTTGTCTCACGCTCGCAGCATAATCGAATTTTGCTCACTGTCTTTAAACGGGCATTTTCGCGAGAAGAGGTCCGGTTACAAAGTGGAATTTAAAGAATTTTTATTTTTTTTATGTGTATTTAACTACTCAAAACCGCTATTTATACTTTTAACTGTTGATTGTTAAAAAATAATCTCTCTACAAGAACACGTAAAGGAAGAAAAAGGGTTTTTGTCTGGCTACTAAGAAAATCTAGCCTCCACTTTGAAACCCTTTAAAAGTAAAGTTATGGGTTACCTAGTTTAAAAACTATATATTTTTTAATCTATTTAGTTCAAGAACAATATTTCGCTTCAAAAAACACTCGCACAATATTACAAAATTATTAAATCCATACGTAATCAAACAAATCTTATCCACTTTGTTACATCTTGGTCCTTTCTTCACTTAGTTTCCAACGTTTAACTTCAAAGTTATGTTTTTATTTTTGTTTCAACATTTTTTTTATTAAATAAACACTTGTCCAAAATCACTATCTTTTATGTTGCATTAATTTTGTAATTATTTACTGAACAAAAAAAATAATGCTCACAAAATAAAAGAAGACAGTAACAAAATTGAATACCTACTGTAGTTACAAAATGGAAAACGTAAAGCTTAGTTCACAATAATGAAAATAATAATATTAAACCAAATTTTTAACAGATTTATTTTATTTATTGGTAATTCGACTTTGATATTTTACTTTAAAATAATACTTGGAATTACTAATCATCTCTATAATAAAATAAAAAACAATATTGTACAAGTTTATAATTATTATTTTTTATTCAATATTAAAACATTTATCACATATATCAGTCACTTACCACTATTAGTGAGCACCAGTGTTATTGTAAGCTTAATTAATATTTACTCAAAAACGTAACCATTCAGTGAAAATGTGGTAGAAAAGTGATCAATAACTTTTTTCTTCTGTGTGTTAGTGTTATCTCAAACTGATATTTCTTGAAAATGGTTAAAATCACGTCTTAAAATATCCGATGTGTCACTAAATACGTTCGTGAGCTATCCACCTACCCACATTGTCTTCTAATATCAGAGTCTGTCTTCCTACCCGCCTTAATTTTCTTAGTCAGTGTTGCCAGTGTAACAAAAATCAATCCCTTCAAAAATAACCAATACGTTTCTGGTGTAATAAATATTAAGTAACTTCGTGAATATGCCATTTACATGTGAGGGATGCAAGGAAGAAATTAAAAGACTTCGTATAGTGTGTCCAAAGTGTAAAAATAATTACCACCAAATTTGTGTTAACTATAAAAGCACACAAGCTTTACCTTCCACGAAAATTGCTTCTGGCTGGCTGTGTCCGGAGTGCAAAGCTGGTTCTCGGTGTGGCGGGGACAACTCCAGTAGGTACGCCCGTCCGTACTATTCCAGGCACTGAAACTCGAAAAAGCGGCTCTGACATTGAACAGGACACAGACGCAGGCTCACCTGCAAGCGAAGTAGCTTCTGTGAAGCTTAGCGACGAGATCATCGCTGCAGTTCGACTTGAGATTCGTAACTCAATAAGAAGTGAAATTTCCAGATCCATTAAAGACATCTTGCAGCGCGAGCTGACTCCAATTAAGGAGGATCTATTAGAGGTAAAGAAATCCCTTGAGTATTATCACGACCAGCACGACGAGCTGGATAGGAAATTCAATACAATAACCAAAACAATTACGGAAGTTGAATCCAACTGTAACAAAGTACTGCCATCAATCCAAATTTTAGAGGACCGTGTCAATGAATTGGAGCAGCAACTTCGCGAGTGCAATCTCGAATTTCATGGAATAGCTGAATACAAGTCTGAAAACTTACATAACGTCGTTGCACAGGCTGCCAGAGTAGTCTCTTACAATTTGGCTGCGAGTGACATCGTCCATTGCACGCGAGTAGCAAAGCAGACTCGGGACAACAACAAACCGCGTTCAGTGATCCTAAAGTTAAAGGATAAACGCTGCCGCGACGAATTTTTCTCAGCTGTTGTCAGATACAATAAGGCCAATCCACAGAGCAAGTTGGACACGTCCCATCTAGGTTTGGCCTGCCAAAAGTCGCCTGTCTACGTCGCCGAGCAGTTGGCTCCTTTCTACAAAAGATTGCACGCTGCAACTCGGCTGAAAGCCCGCGAATTATATTATAAGTTTGTCTGGGTGCGCAACGGTCGTATATTTGTGCGAAAAGACAAAACTTCATCAAAAATTTTTGTAAAAAATTTTAGCTCCCTCAATAGCTTTTAGTTTAGTTTGGTCTCAACGTTTGGTTATCAGCGTTCTATACCATTTTTTATTTTTATTTTTATTACTTTATTATTTTTTAATTTTTTTCTTTACATTAAGAGAACCTACATACACTTCTGTGTTTATTGTTTCACAGTGGCACTCTCTATCTATTACCAAAATGTTCGTGGCTTAAAAAGTAAATGTTTAGATTTGTATAACAATTTTCTCGTCCATAATTTTGATATCATATGCCTAACCGAAACTTGGCTTAATAGTAATATTTTATTGAGTGAACTGTTTGATGATAGATATGTTGTATATCGTCGCGATCGCCATTCAGATTTTATGTCTCTTTATGGAAAGTCACACGATGGGGGTGTTCTCATTGCAGTTTCCACAAGGTTCTCTGTCGAACTAGAACTATCTTGGCAAACATCGCTGGAAGACCTATGGCTTCGGCTTAAATTTGATAATCAGTGTGTTAATCTCTGTGTTACTTATATACCGTCCTATATTCCACTAGCCGTATTCACTGACTTCCTAAATAACTGTGAAAATATCATAATGAATGCTCCTGATGTCAGCGAAACAATTGTGTTAGGAGATTTCAATTTACCTAATCTGAGCTGGCATAATGGTTATATTGGGGACGACTCCGCGGTTCTTTTGGACCCTAAGTGTTTGGCACTAAAAGATTTCTTATCTGCTACTGGTTTAAAACAAGTAAATACCATACGTAATTGCAACAACAGAATCCTGGATTTGGCATTGGTCAATACAGAGTTGGTGTCATTATACGAAAGCAACGCGATAACTCGTATTGACGCACATCATCCCTCTTTCGAATTATCTCTTATGAAAAGCAAAAAATGTACTCTAAAGACTAATAAAGCCCGGGTTCAATATTGTTTTGGTAGGGCCGACTACGGCCAATGCTCTGCAGACCTTGAACGCGTGGACTGGGATAGCTTTACCCACCTTTGCTGTGATGACTTTTTGCAGTTGTTTTATAATACTATATGGTCCGTCATCGACAAGAATGTTCCAAAAACCAAACCTCGTATAGAACGTTATCCTAGCTGGTTTTCGCGTAACTTAATTCGAGTCCTCAAAGAAAAAAACAAGGCTAGGTTAACTTATTTAAAATTCAGGAACCCGCGTGACTACGACGAATTTTCTCTGCTTAGAACAAGAGCAAGACTATTGATGAATAATTGTTACAAATGCTATATCTCAAGTATAGAAGACAGTTTAAATAGGAACATTAAAGCTTTTTTGGCGATTTACAAAATCAAAAAAAGGCACGAATCAAATTCCTAATCGCATGCACTACAATAACGTCGAAGCTATAAACGGACAGGAAATTGCTAATCTATTTGCCAAATATTTTTCCTCTGTGTATGAGCCATCAACTCCTTCAGACTACACCCCAGATTTTGTAGAGAATAGCTTCACCTTATCTAATATTTTAATTACAGAGCACATTGTACTCCGTCATTTAAAGAGTTTAAATGTAAATAAAGGTGCCGGACCGGATGACCTACCAGTCATTTTCATACGCTCATGCGCCGATGCTTTGGTCGAACCTCTCACAATTACCTTTAAGAAATCCCTTGCAGAAGGCATCTTCCCCAGTCTCTGGAAGCTTACTAAGATTACACCCATTCATAAAAATGGTGACAAATCTGATGTTTCTAATTATCGCCCAATAAGTATACTAAGCTGTTTTTCTAAAGTTTTTGAGAGTATTGTAGTGTCCGTACTTTACAGCCATTTTAAGCCTATCCTCAGTCAACATCAACATGGTTTTGTGAAGAACCGTTCCACAGCCACTAATCTCCTGACGTACGTACATAATTTGTCCCTTGCTTTTCAAGCCAAAAGTCAAACTGATTCCGTGTATACAGATTTTGCCAAGGCATTTGACAGGGTGGATCATAATATTCTCCTTATTAAATTAAAGTACTTGGGCATACACGGAAATTTATTACGATGGCTCGAAGCATACTTGTTTCGTAGATCTCAGCTAGTGAGCTTATCTGGATTTGACTCTATACCGTTTCTAGCCGAATCCGGCGTTCCCCAGGGGTCAAATCTAGGACCTCTTTTATTTCTTATATTTATTAACGACCTTTTAGATCGGATGAAATGCGGCTGCTTAGCCTATGCTGATGATATTAAAATATATCGTTCCATAAAGTCTGTCAAAGATTGCGAAATGTTACAAGCTGACTTAAATCAAGTTCATGACTGGTGTATCATCAATCGTATGTCCTTAAGTATTACTAAATGTAAATTGATAACGTTTACTAAAAAACACAACACTGTCGATTACACGTACACCATCCATGGTGTTCCCTTGGAAAAAGTGCAATCGATAAGGGACCTTGGTGTTATTTTTGATAGCCAGTTAACATTTCGCAATCACTACGAGAGTATAGTTTCTAAGGCCAGTCGCATGTTGGGTTTTGTTATTCGCACAACGAAATCATTTAAAAAAGTAAAAAGTCTTACTATTTTATACACATCCTTGGTCAGATCCATTCTTGAGTACTGTAGCTGTGTTTGGTGTCCATTTTATAATATCCATTCGAATCGTATTGAGTCAATTCAAATGAAATTTGTTCGCCATCTAAGTAAACTAACAGGAGTGCGTCGTGCAATCCCTGAATATAGTGAACGGTTAGCACACTTCCACATATCGTCCTTAAAATCAAGACGCGATGTGACAGACCTGGTAACGCTGCATAAAATACTGAATGGTGACGTTGACACGGATCTTGTTAACACCTTAGCATTGATAGCCAGTAAAAGAATAACACGATGTCGCAAAATATTTAGTGTACCCTTAGCCACTAATAAAGTTACCCATAATTCTCCACTGTTTAGGATGTGTCGAAAGTACAATTGTCTGGAAGTTGATGTAGATATCTTCTCGGATAGTTTAATTAAATTTAGAAATATATTACATAATCTGTCACCTATTAGTTTAGTTTAAAGATTTCATAAGCTTACTTTGTATACCTACCTGCTTATTTTATTACGAATGTTGTGTACAATTGTTATTGAGTTGTTACCACCTAAATGTCTCTGTGATCTCTAATGTTATGAATGTTTGGTTGTCAACTTGTAATTGTACCTAATAAATAAAATAAAATAAAATATATAATCAATACTGTGCACTTTTCCACTGCAAGACCAAGACAAAGCGTTAGAATCGCGATTTACTTTTATATTCGAAAATGTTTTAAGCAGAATCATTTCCAGTAAAAGTAGCTTTAATTGACCATTTGATAAATTAATAAGCAACTTTAACTAGCGAATATTATTGTAAAATGTTCAAAATAAGTAATAACTAAGTAATACTAAAAATAAAGAAACACCGAATAAAAGTAGTTTTTTTTGCCTTCAATGTTTCAATGTCGATGAAATGAAAACAATGTCAAGAGAGACCATGCTCTTAAATATAACCAAAGCTTGTCCTCAAAAATAAAAAAAGTATCGAAAATTAATACAATTTGTTCAGCCCTCCAACAAACGGTAAATAAGTGTCTAGTTAAAATGACAGCCACAATATCTTTAAATTAATCATGCTAACATTTATTTATAATCCTGCCTCAAAATCACCTTGTATACTCGCCTTTATACTTCCATTTTGTAACTGTGGCATTCCACATATATGTAACCCAACAAAATGGAAGTAACGTTTCCATGATCCACGATCTAAATCTGCCGATATTAAACGTTTAATAAACTTATTCTTTACGTACAACAATACAAACGTAAACCAAGTCGTCGATTTAAAAGAATACATAAGTGATAAAGAAAACAATTATCACTTAGTGCAGACCGGGGACAATTGAAACACGTCATGACTGAAACAAGTAAAATTTCTCAAAAATTATAATACCTACGAGTATGACGCAACACTCAGGACTCCGCCGGCCATATTTTAATCTATGGTCAGTAGCGCGCGAGCGACCGAGCAACGCAGCGGTGTCACGGAGCGATTTAATTTTTTCGCGGTTAAGAGTAAGTATTTATTTTTAACTTTGTTTGTTCATGTATTTTAATTGATTAAACTATTTTAGCGTGATTGTGATAAGTTAACGAATGTTTATTATTGCCAATTGGGTGAATCAACTTTTAAGGTACTCCCCAATTTTCGACATGTCTCACTATGTCACCTTAATTTGGTAGAATGCAATTTTTTTTTTTGATGTGGTCAATATATTGAATAAATCAGACAATTAAACTTACTTTCTAGCTGACAATTTTAAAAATTCTTTTATGATTTACACAAATATATCAGGTAACGCAGGGGACGACGTTGTCCCCGGGTTTTGTATGAAAAACGTGCATTTTCCACTGCGTTACCATGTTTTTACAAAATTATAGAATTGGTTTATGATTATGAATAGTGAAATCCGAAAATCTGATTATCTAATTTTAACATGTGTAAACCATTATCAATTTCACATATTCTAGTAAGTTTTTATTAGCGTGTAGAAAAGGAGGACTTTAAAAGTTGATTCACCCAATTATCAGTGTTCGAGTTGTTTTTGCGTTTAATATTTGACCTTGAATTAAAAACTGTGATTTGGGGACGGTAGGAACAACTTGCGTGTGGACGATTGAAACGTTTAATTCGTCCTGGCGTTTTAATCGTCCCCAAATGTAGTCACCTTTAAATATGAAGAGGGTCTGTATTTGAGGCATGTTTTTGTTTGTTAAATGTGAAAATGAATATGCGCAAATGGCTTCTTTTTTATGATGATTTCTTTCATGGTCAATAATTATTATACCTACACTAACTTTTGCCCGTGATTTGGATAAATAAACCAATAGACAGAGTTACTTTAATCATATTAATGTTATAGAAGTATAGATATAGGTGCCACCTTTATTTCTATTTGGCATAAAGCTGCAGTAATTTTTTTATTTAATTTTATAGCTTGTTACACAATGCAAGCAAGCCGTTTTTAGTTTGAAAGAAAGTCACCTGACTCGTCCAGAAACAGATAAAAGATAAAATCTTTATCTAGGTGCACGGCAGTGTGCCTGCCAAGTTCAGAAGAGAACGCCGGTCAATATACCTCAAATGACATTTTACTTACAGTAAAGTTTTTTTTGACGCACGGCAGTGTGCCAGCCAAGTTCAAGAGAGAACGCCAATCATTAAATCCCAAATAACACGTCACTTGCAGTAAAGTTTTCTTTATCCAGGCTATTTTCGTTGTAAAAAATTACTTACCTTACATTTTAAAAATTAAATGTTTTCTTTTCAGACGAACCCTATGGTTAAGTTTAATTGATCGAGAAGATGTAAACAACAAATGGTCTACATGTCTCCGAGTTTGTGAGTCCCATTTCGAAACCAATTCTTTAATAAAGACATCGAACCGAACTCTCCTGAAAAAAGGCACAAACCCTAAACTTTTACTACCTGTTCAAAAAAATGAAAATATAGAATCACAAGCAACTGTGGAGACTCGCGAATTTAGTACACAATATGAAAAACTTCAACGTCCCTCCAGTTCACAAACAGCAGCTCACCTTTCTGCTAATTCTCCTCGAAAAAGAAAGCTGAAAAACGATATTCTTGAGTGCAGGAAGAGACTAAAAACAACGGATGCACCAGAAACTGGTGTTAACTTGTTTCATAAATTGTGTGATAAGTTTCTTACCGAAAACTTATCTAAAGTTGTAAAAGAACAAGCAAAATTAAAATTTCATTCTTCTGGAAATAGGTACAGTGCAGATTATAAAGTATTTTGTCTTAATTTGTTTTACACAAGTCCACAGGCATACAATCTTTTAAGTGAATGTTTACTAAATATGCCGAGCAAAACTACACTCAAGCGAATGTATATGCCAATTAATACCAAAGTAAATTGTCATATAATGGAAGTTCTCAAAACCAAAGCTAAATAGTATGACTGATATGGAGAGAAACTGTTCTCTTGTCATAGATTCGATGAGCCTAAAGGCTAATTTATATTATAATATAAAAGAGGACAAAATTTATGGTTTTCATGAAATAGATGGAATACAATCTCCAGAGCCAGCAACATATGCTTTAGTGGCAATGATACATGGAATTTTCATAAATTACAAGCAGCCTGTAGGATTTGCATTATTATCCAAGTGTAAAAATTCTGAAGACTTATCAAAATGGATAGATAAACTCATCAGACAGCTTTTTGAAATTGGCTTCAAAATACGAGTATTAGTTTCAGACATGGGTTCAGACTTCACAAGCAACGCCAAAGAAAGACAAGTCAGCATTGAAACTCCGTTTTTTTTGTGGATTCTAATAAGATTTTTTATATCTTTGACGCTCCTCATCTGATTAAACTTGTGCGCAATAATTTGATCAACTACAATTTCCAATTTGATAACTATGATGCTAAGTGGGATCACATCATTCAGTTTTACGAGAAAGATAAAACTCAACAAGTGAGGTCTGCCCCAAAATTAACGGAAAGTCACATTAAGCCTAACAACTTTGAAAAAATGAAAGCAAAGTTGGCTGTGCAGGTACTAAGTGCTACAGTGGCAGCAGGTTTATCAACATGCAGAGATTTTGGCGCGATTGATTCAACTGCCGAAGGCACAATAAAGCTAATTAGAATTATGAATAATGTGTTCGATTTTTTAAATTCGTCTATTCGTTTTGGCTCTACTGAATACCAACACGCCTTCAGTGGTACAGTGCTTCAGATTTCCTTTCTTAACGAAATGATGAATTTTTTTGCATCATTGAAATTAATTAGTCCAAAAACGGGTAAAGACGCTACTTCGAGAGTTAAGTTTCTGGAAGGTTTGCAAATTACCTTAAAATCTATTTTGTTTTTGTTCGAGGATTTAAAATCAGAAGGCTACAGTTACATTATGACAAGGCGACTGAACCAAGACTGTTTGGAGAATTTTTTTGGTAGAGTGCGCACCCGTAACGGAAATTCAACGGAACCCACAAGTTGGCAACTTTTATCGGCATTTCGAAAAATTTTCTTTATGACTATTATCAAACACTCTAAACAGGGCAACTGCAGCGACGATCTGTCAGATATTTTGCTTGAAGGTAACAATTTGTACTCAAGTTTAGCTAGCGACAAACAACAATCAACTTCTAGTGAACAAATTACAAATGTTCCTGGAGTATCACAACAAGGAGAGATCAACAGAAATCCACCCATAACATCAGCGGATTATAATGCATTTGATTTGCCCGAGAAAAACGCATTGGTTTACACATGTGGGTATTTATTAAAAAAATGTTTTGATCAGCACAAGGATTGCAGTCTTTTCAAATCGTATTTAAGTGAGGCTAGTACATTAAACACGCAAGATACGACATTTATTCGTTACAAAGATTATTGTAAAGATGGAGGAAGCACTTTGTTGATTGTGCCGCAAGACAATTTTGTGAAGTTTGTTGAAGCATTGGAAGATAAATTCGCATCATATTTTAAAAATAAATATATTAACTGTAAAGTACTAAAGAATATTTTTGAAGCCGTTCAAAATATATGTTTTTCAATGGCTTGCACATGTTTCCCCATTATATATTTAAAGAAACTATATCTGAGAATGCGACTGTACTACACGTTAAAATACAACAATCGCGCATTTAAGCAATGTCGCAATCGAAGAAAATACTTCTCAGTCAGCAATGTATAAAACCGGTGCCTTTTTTTATTAATAATACTTTATTAAACCATATTTTTTTATTTACCAATCTACGTTACAAACACACAACAACAAAGGTAGGTACATTTTTTACTATTATAAATACACTTTCTTGTTTTGAAAATAATTACCACTATTGCTTGATATATAATAGTACTTGCATTATAAAGATTTTTCAATTTTTGAAGATGACAAGATAAAAAATCATCATTTAAGAAAATATTAATTACGTATTTGAAGTCCATAGACGAAATTGTTAATTAAAAAATGTATGGAACGTGTAACCCTTCTAGATTTCAACTATTTTTCGCTGAACTTGGCACACTTTTTACATTTATGTTTTTGTCGAACTTTTTTCACGTTTGTGTTTTTAGTGGGATCACTATCATAGTTATATCTTGTTAGCTAGTTAGTAGTTAGTTGTAACAAGTTGTTACGCTCCAGTCTTCGTCATGTGTGGTGTTGGGACCTTTAATGGATATTTGATGCTCTTTAACATCTAAGCAGAGCTTTAATAACCGGTATTTTCGTCGTAACGTTATCCTTCATAACGTTATCTTACACGAATAACGTTATAATATAACGTTATTTTACACCGATCTATAACGGTATCCATTATAACGTTATTGAACCAAAACCTAACGTTATTATATCGCTATATAATAACGTTATAGATTTCGCCCGCGCCCAATCAAAACCACCGAGCGCGCGGCGCGCATGCGCTATAACGTTCGCGCGCGTTCATAATGTTATTTTATCGTTCATAACGCTATTTTTATAACGTTATGGGTTTCATTTCGTTATGATATGATAATAACGTTATAAAGGAATATCGATATTTCTGAACGAAATTTTAAACACAAACGAATTATAACGTTATTTTTCATAACGTTATAAAGCTCTGCATCTAAGCAGTCTCTAAGGAATGTAAACATGATAAGACGTATAAACGAATCGATGTATGTATGTCTGTAAACATATATGTATTACCTACTCCTTTTTAAAATTCGGAATCAATACAGAAGCAACCCTAGTGACTCGGGCAAGTTTAGGTATGTATTTTCAAGAACGGCGGGAACGGCCCTTCTGTATATTTTTTATTTTGTGGTATGGGGATCCCCAAAAGTGTATGGTTTTTTTTCTATTTTTGTGTAAAAATCTTAATGCGGTTCATAGAATACATCTACTTACCAAGTTTCAACAGTGTAGTTCTTATAGTTTCGGAAAAAAATGACTGTGACATACGGACGGACAGACAGACAGACATGACGAATCTAATTAATGAACCCGTTAATAACAATCCTCCCACTCTGACAATTTCAAATGGTATCGAACCTATAAAATCATGATGACAAAGCATATAATCCAAATAAATAACTTACATTAGTCTTATTTGCGTCTACTACGAAAAAAGAAACGGCGGACGCTAGTTTAGAAAGAGCCATTTATGCAACAGGAGCACCTATATCATAACAAGAGTTCGAATAAACGAAAGCAGCAGTTGCATTCGCTCGATCCCAATTACGAGTATTAAAACCACAGAATAAGAACTAAATGCATAAAAAGATAGCGATAAAATAAAAGGCAACGTACAGATAGCTGATATAATCAGTCTTATTGGGATTAAGTGTGCGAAAAAGAGACAGTTCTATAGGCTACAGCAACACTAAAATGTCATGGTCGTACACTGTTGCATATATAAACGTTTATGCGTGCAGATATGGTTTAGATCACAGACTAAGTAAACTTACACCGGGGAAGGAACATTAATATCGATATCGACATAATTTATAGTTTAATAAAATAAAACATATTCTTTATTACCTCGTATCACCCAAACGGCTGGACGGATTTCTAGTAGCGGATTTTAGGTGCCATTATATGAGGCCTGAAAAATGTGTATGGTAGTATTTAAAACACCATAGCCGACGCGTTTATACGAAATTTGATTTGTATGAACACATCAGCAATGGATTTATCTAAACTTATTAAACTACGATATGTACAAACATTTTTATATACCGTTTAGAACCTTATTCAATCAGCTAATGAAATTAATAACAGCAATACAATAGGTCAACTTGTTCTTGTATGGTTGTCAATTTTGGTGAGTCACATTTGTAGGTAATCGTATGAGATGTAAGTACAAATATGATATTTTATTTGCCCACACAGTAGGTACGCTGAATTGGCTAGTGAGGTTTTTTTCAGTTTTATTATAAACCGTGACTATATCTCACGAAAGCGTTTGAGTGGGGACATTAGCGTAGGGAGGGCACTGCACCAAGTTTGAGTCTGCACAATATGTTTACGTAATGCTGGCACTCCACTTAGCGGTACTTGCCCACATATTCGTGTTGCATCTTTTTAATTTCTACTGCAAATGAAGAGGGGTAACGATGCAACGCGATCACGCAACCCCAAGTGGAGTGCCACCATAACAGTCATCTTAAAAAAACATGTTTTGAGCAAATCCTACTATGTTTAGACCAAGACCAATTTGGTCGTGAAATAGCTTCCATCTAACTTTGCTTCATATCCGTGCATGGCGTGAATAAGTTGATAAGTCGAGATGAAAAGTTAGTGAAATTTGTATTTAGAACAAATTGCATATAGTTCAAATTACTTCATTATTTTTCAACGAGTTATCAACGTATTCACGCCAGCCACGGATATTATCGTCGCCAAGGAATCTAATTTAAACCATACTTCAAATATTATAATTTATTGCCTGAATAAAAAATAACATTAAACTTCGCAACTGATTTATCGATACGAAATTATAACGGCACTACTATAACATATAACAAAAAAATAAAATTCTAGTTAAATATTGCTTTAAAGATATTTCGAGCACACGTGTTTACTTCGGATAATGATATTCTGCATTTCTACGTAACAATGCTATCTGATGATTACAATTTAAAATATATTCAATATGCCGCCTTACCGGTGAAAGCTAATTTTTACGATTTGATTATTCTTGAGGGATATATGAGATCTGCATTCAAACGCACACCATATTGCCGTTTATTGTTCTTCACGTTCATATAAACACCACATATATATTGTTGTTAAAATAAATTCTAACAAATATAGAGTCGCAACGGCAGCCTGAGAATGATAAACAATACACACGACTAAAGTCGAGTCCGGAATTAGGCGAACTAACTTGGCAGTTCATTGTACACTAATGTTGCCACAGTTTGGCTAGTGCTGTTAATATCGATATTTAAAGTCTAGTTTATCATTATTATTGTGTTTGGAATCTAACTAATAATTTTACTAAGCAAAATAATAATAATAAAAATTGGTTGGAACATCGAACATCGTTTTAGACATCGTTAACGACGCAGTCCGCCATTTTGTTTGCCAGTTTGAGAAGTATCGTAAATATCCGCTTTAAACCGTACATCCTTCAAATCATATTATATCGTAAAAGTTGCTGTAGTTTTTCCCTATTTGGCAAGTATAGTCTGGCAAAAAAGAGTAGAAAATAATAGGGGCGCCACTGTCTATGTCAAATTCGATTTTATATGGCAACTCTTACGTACTTTTGTATAGAACAATTAAGTGTTGCCGGTAAAAATATTTGTGGTTCCGTTTCTACACTTTTTTGCCAAGCTGTATGTATGAGTGTGAAAGTTTCGACGACAATTACTTGATAAAATATAAATATAATCAGATTTATAGAGAAGGCACAAGGTTATATCGACATATTTGTGTCGACATAAACCTATCACTATTTATTTTTTCCTATGTCTGGCAACATTTTCGGCTGTCAAGTTAGTTCGCCTAATTCCGGACTCGACTTTAAAATAAACATGACATCCGATTGACACCTAGCCTTGCTCAATACCATAGACTATCTTTAAGAGGTTTTTGATTTGGCAGGCAATTTACGACCATGGTGACATGATGGTCGCCAGTTGGTGGACCAGTTGGTGACTAGGTGTGTACGGCTAGTTTTAGCAAGAACTGGACACTATAATCTTTCCCTTTTTTAACTTATTGAACATTCATATTGAAATTTTCGAGACAGGTATAGATCTGGCGCTTTCGTTTTAAGGCTACTTCTATGCCTTTAGTTCTTATTCTATGATTAAACCCCTTCAACAAGACATGCCATAAATAACAATTGATTGCAGGCAAAAATACTAATAAGGTTCAATATAAACGTTCTGCACTAAAACTGTTATTTTCGGCAAATGCTCCGCGTGAGCTACAGTTGAAGCCATTGCAACTAGGGCTTGCAATTCGAATATTCGAATATTCGAATAATTCGAATATTCGGCTCTTTCTAATATTCGAATAATGCGGCGAATAGTATTCGAATATTCGAATATTTATGGTTATTTGGACAGACGGATGTAACATCGCCTGGGGATGGTCGGCTGTCTCTGTCTCACTCCCCGATCCCATTCACCCACCTCCCACCTACTCTGTACTCTTACATTATACTGTATAACAAAATTCACATATATCATTATTGTTTCGTGTTGATTACATTAATAATTTAACACATACATATATTTTACCATTTTAATTATTTTCTTTTAGTTATGTTGTTGATTCTGACTTTTTTTAATTGAAGTACATAATCTTTGTGCAATTGATACCAAATCGTTGCTGTTCGTAAATTCAGTTGTTTTTAACACAATAATGTTTAAATTCAAGTTTTTTTTTATAAAGCCAAGGACATATTATTTATTTAAGATATTTATGTTGATGTTTTGAGCTTTCAGACTGGTAATAAATAAAAATGAGCATCCAAACCCGTTTTTCTTGAATTTTTAGGATTATTCGAATAGTATTCGAATTATTCGAATATGTCCAAATTAAAAGTCGAATATTCGAATATCTGAATCTATCGAATATTTGCAAGCCCTAATTGCAACTCAAGTGTGATAGCGGAGCTCGCACCAATGCACTTTCCATTTAAATATTTTAAATTTCAGCACGTCAATAGCAATGTTTCGTATCAATAATAAGCATATTAAAAAATGTCCAGCCGCCATTTTTTTATTTTATGTACGTGTCCATATTTGTCAATACCTTGTCCCGTTAATGTCGAAAATGACGTAATTTGATAAATGTCGGATGGACACATTGAAAGTGTCGTCCTTTACAATCCTACTTGCGTCACGTCCGAATCGTCAGTCTTTGCAATGGGAGGTTCTTTCGAGTTCACTTAACATCCCCCCTGAAAAGCTGACGCGTTTGAATATTTTTTTTACAATTTCATCCCCTCCGTATGGCTACGTGCATAGTGCAAACTGGCAGATTAACATACCTCCGTTATCAGATACACGTGGTAGTTATATACTATAATACTATAAATATCTGAAGCGCTCGAGTATTTCCGAATGACTTTTTGTTTAGAATTTTGAATCCCTGTAGACGCTTCTCCCACCGCTGAAAGGATGAAGGACATCATAGGTATATAACGTTTATATCTTTCTATCGTCTAATATTGAAAATCTAATAGGTCCCCACGACGCTCGAGTAAATCCACATTTAGCCCGTTGGGCTTCCCTACTATTAAGAATAATAATGCTGTTAAAATCTCTTGGAATGCTGTGTGTGTGTGTGGGCACCGCGTGTATAAATGTTTAAATATTGCTCTTTCAATAGTATAAGGTAAATAATAGGATTATTATTGTATACTAGCGACCCGCCTCGCTTCGCTTCGGGTTAAAGTATTATATATAAACCTTCCTCTTGAATCACTGGATAAAAAGTAGCCTATTTTCATCAGGGATAATGTCCGCTTCTAATGATAAAAGTTTTTTTTAAATCGGTTCATATAATATTAGTATAGATAAAGCTTAAGTTGTGTAAAACAATTACTGCATTTACAGAAGTCTTACAAGTTTACTTCTACATATAAACTCCTATAGGTATAACCTATCGTTACGTTTCTGTTTACCAAAAACTAATAAGGACTTGAGAGAAGCGCATGGAGCTGACCCCATGTGCTTCTGTTTAGTCCACAAGAGAAAATACTATTAAACCGAACAATCGTCCTTGTGTTTCTGTAATAAGTCCACGGCGATTGTCGATGAATAACTGGACATTGGCGCAACACACCTTAACAGGAGTGAAAGCCATTAACTATAAATAACCCCCGACTACGAGGGTCAAACTGAAAGTTTCGGGAATAGAAAAAAATATGCAGTTAAATTGAATAAAAGTATTTTTTTTGTTTTCAAAGTATTCTCCTTTTTTATTTTATGCACTTTTCCATGCGATCAAACCAGTCATTAAAGCACTTATTGAAGTCGGAAGTAGGGGTCGACAAAATGGCCCCTTTGTTCTACGTCGGCCTAAAACGTATTATACCTTTGTCGCGTTTTGCCTAAACTTCATTCTTTGGTAGGATTTACGCTATATGGTTAATTCGTCTATTTCGCTGTTGATCTATTGAGTACAATGTCTATTTCGGTAATGTACCTACTCCGCCATTTGACTAAGTCGCGTTTTGCCTAAACTTCATTATTATGTAGTACTGTACCTACTCCGCCATTTGACTAAGTCGCGTTTTGCCTAAACTTCATTATTATGAAGAATGTTATTTTATTGTTTAAAATAAGTGTCTCAAAATTGTTAATAGGTATAGTTTTTAATTTGACGTTGCTTTTCATTTCATATAATTTTTTAACTTTTTTCCAACTTTTTGCTTGAATATTACCAATGGAGAGTAAGTAAGAGGTCTGATGGCCTGTTTGTCACTCAAGCCATCTCGGTCAAGCCACCATGATCGCTCAATAATGACACTAAACGTATAAAATTGCTGGATGAGTCAGTCAGTGAGTGAGTCAGGACTTTTCACTTGATAAATAAAAGATAAGGGAGTAGCTTTCTACGCCCTTTCTACTAAGTACTTCGTTTTAGGGATTATTCGTTTTAGGCATAATGCGTTTTAGTCTCAATCCTGGTGCAGTTTATATGAATTTCAGTCTTAATCCCAAATGCGTGTTAGTCATAACGCGATATAGCTTGACAGCAATTTAGTCTTATTACCGATTAGTTCAACAGAGATGAACGCATATTGCTAATTAGGAAGTTAGCGTTTTATACTATGTACGACTTAGACTTTGTAGCCACATAGGCACAATCCGTTTTAGGTAGGCGGAGAACAAAGGATTTTAAAAGCCTCCACTGCTGCTTCCGGCGTCTGAAACCGCTGACCACGCAACTTATCCTTAATTTTGGGGAATGTGAAAAAGTCATTGGGGCTTAAGTCGGGGCTGTATGGAGGATGGTCCAGTAATTCGACGTTTTCACCGTCCAGGTACTCAGTTGTTTTCCGAGCGGTGTGAGGGCTGGCATTGTCGTGGTGAAGGATAATGCGGCGACTAGGGTTTTTTTTTCGGAGTTCAGCAAAGATACTCGGCAAACAAATAATGGTGTACCAATCGGCATTGACCGTTCTACGATCTTCAAGAGGAATAGTAGCCACGTGACCCGATTTGGACACAAACGTAGCCACCATCTTTTTGGCCGTGCTGCGAGAACGAATAACTTTTGTCGGCTTGAGCTCATCTTCGTAGACCCATACTCGAGATTAGTTTTTATTTTCAGGCTCATATGCATATATCCAACACTCGTCACCGGATACAATGCTAAAAACTGCATTTGAGCTTCCTCCGTTGAATTTATTCAAAGTTCTGAGGCACCAATTGACACGAGTCGTTTTCTGCTCCTCAGACAATAAGTGAGGGATCCAACGGGAAAACAACTTTCGCACGCCTAATTGTTCCTGTAAAATGATTTGTATCTGACTCATTCCAATGCCCAAACACTCTTGACATACATACATACATACATAACATCACGCCTTCATTCCCAGAGTGGGGTAGGCAGAGCTACAGAAACACCAACAACTCTAAAACAGCTTGTTAATAATTCTGTAACCACAATTTGCACAATCAGGCCAAGAAGTTTACTAGTGTATTAGTGACAGGTTGCAAGCCCATCGCCTAACAGTACTACAAGCCCTTATTCCCTTAGTCGCCTCTTACGACACACTCTTAAATCTCCCGATATGACACATGTCGGTCTTCCTTTATCAGCTGACACACAGGATCGACGTTTTCTTGCGTGACTGCCGATTTTGGTCGACCTTCACTCACGTCGTCCGTGAGGGATAGACGGCTACGTTGAAATTCTGCATACTACCTGTATATTGTCGTCTTTGAAGGTGCTTCATTACTAAAAGCAACAATCATCCTGTCTCCACATTGTTTTTGTGATAATCCACTTTAAAGTCGTAATAAATCATAGCTCTTAAATTTTCACGGGACAATTCCATTTTCAGCAGCGACTCGACGACTTCAAAAAACAATTGAAACCGAATCATCGCTTTTTTTCTATGTGGCCAGTGTGTTAAAATAATGAAACTTTAGAGATTATAAAAAGGTATGATGTGTCACAAATATGTTTCTAAGTATTAGATTCCCGAAACTTTCAGTGCAGCCCTCGTAAATAGTCTGTAAAAAAACCTCCCAAAATGAATAAATAATAAGTGGTGGCCCTAAGGGCTGATTGTTTGATAAGTAGTTAGCTATAGATGAATTATCGAGAACATGAAATTGCATTTGTAGTGGTTGTACCGTTTGCAACAAAAGGAGAATAATTTTCTCTTAATTTAATAAAATTCCATACCCTTAAGAAATGGAATAAGTAGTAGTCCTGTTTTTTGCTTTTAGTCGCTATCATGTTCTTCGTCTGAGCTGTCACAAGTATTGATAATAAGATTGTTATATTTCAGTTTAAAATATTTATAACAGTAAAAAAAAATGCTTTCTTTGACTCTCAATCGGACCAAAATTACTCACTGCCAATTTTTTTGAAAATTATGTAACTTACTTACTTAGTCGTACGAGCTGACACAAAATTATTCTGATAATTGTGAGAATACAATAAAATCAGATGTAAAAATAAATGCACAACGTAAATAATATCAAATTGTGAATATACTGTCATTATTTTGGTATTTACTTCTTCAATATATAACAAACCTTACTTATCTATCTACTTATCAAACAATCAGCCCTTAGGGCCACTACTTATTATTTTTTTACTTTTTAGAGGTTTTTACAGACTAAATAGTCGGGGGTTATTTAAATTTCTAATTTAAACTTCTACATCTGAGTGTCTGTTTGTGGCATCGTAACTCCCAAACGGAAAAACGGATTTGGACGCAGGTTTTTTAAAATAAAGTTACATTAATCAGGATGGTTCTTAGCAAGATTTCATGAAAATTAGTTGGGCCGATTTTTATAAAACATGTCTAAGGACCACCACTAGAAAACCTGTTTTCATTTAAAAATACATTCAAATCGGTTCATCCATTAAACACACACACACACACACACACACACGCACACACACACACACACACACACACAAACACACAAACACACACACACACGCACGCACGCACGCACGCAGGCACACACACACACACATACACACACACTTACACGTCAAACTTATAACACCCCTCTTATTGCGTCGGGGGTTAAAAACTTAAATAATAATTAGAAGTAAGTACGAATACAGTATAAAAAAGCGACTAAGTATTTGCCCAATGATCACCTTTGACGGAAAGTATTGATCAGTATTAAGGCAATGACTAGTTAATTGAAAGGTGTTCAATATTATGAAAAGAAAAATTGATAATTTGACACTAAACGTTCATTGAGTTTTGGCTTGACTTTTTTCGTATTACTAGTTAGTATTTATCTGATATAGCTTTTTGTATTAACTACAATTCGGGTTTGTATACTAAATCAATGTAAATATACACTAAATCAATAACTTCAACAAAACCTTAGCTCAAATTTTATTAATTATTGATAAATAAAAAAAAAAAAAAAACATTAAATCTAAGTATTAAGCCCAATTGATTACTTTTATCAAATCGCTTATAGCATAAGTAATATAATTATGTATATATTTGTAATTTTAAAGGTATTAGCTAATTTTGATAAGTTTTGAAAGCTTCGAATTTTGACTTCGAGCTGTATAGCCGCACCACCATCAGTATCATCACGTCTTGTCATTAATATTTATCATTGCAGTTTGGCACGTTATTTAGTCCGTCCATCATCTCAAAATTGCGCGAACAGAAGCAATGTTATTAATACTCGGTATGCAATACAAAACAATAAGATAAGCACCCTCCTTAAGAGTAAATGAAGCTCAGTGTAACTCGGTTCGTGGCGAGGTAAACGCGCGGCGGCCGCTTGGGGCCGAGATCCGGCCGGGAGGCCGCCGCGGTGTCGTCGCGTCACTCTCCTACTACAGCAGGGATTGCTCCACCATTATTTTTTCGTAGCCAGTCGGTGGTGGATATAGAAAGTTGTCGAGAATAATGTCCAATATCGCGCCGTCGTCCACTGAAATCAATAATTTATACAGGTATAGATATTGACTGGCAACATAAACAAAAAATATCAAACTGAAAAATATTAAATTTCTATCCAGCCCTTCCGCGACGCTAGCAATCTAGTTTATCGTTGGGGCTCAATAGAGATTAATATATAGATATTGCTTTTAACATTGTTATCTCATTGCCGACGTTACAATATATAGCTCCTATTTACTTTACGGTAATGTGAATGTCGGCCGAGTTAAAAACAATGCGATAACATATTAAAAGCAATATGGTTTTACCGATTAGAATAGAGCGCCCCGAACGAAAAATACCACCGTATATGCTAATTCAGGATATGGTCTGAATGTCATCCAAAGCCGTACTGCCGTTCATGCGTAATTGAAGACAAACTTCGAAATCTCTCACATCGTCACTTTTAAATTTTAGCTAATACTTACAAATCATTTTTATCATTGTAGTGAGGGTAGTACCTAACTACGATTTATAATTAACTAGCTTTTCCCCGCGGCTACGCACGCGCTACATTAGGGTAGTGAATATAGATCTACTTTTTACGTTTTTACGATCCTATAGTAATGAAATGAACAAGGCCGCTGTGGGTAAATTCTACGGACATCCAAACAACTCTAATTCTAACAAACATTACATCTGCCCTTTCATGGAATTTAATAAATATGCGCAAGACCTCTCGATTGTCAAAAGAGGACAAAAATTAAGAAACGCCTCTAGAGGAACCTGCATTGTAGGTACGATTCTCCTTTCTAGGTGCAAGAATTATTTACGGGTGTAATTTAAACGTTATATTACTATACTCTTTGTTTAAACGATTGCCAGAATATTGACGTTTTGGTGGTTGCCCGGATAAAATAGTGCGACTCCATGTCTTCCCGTGGATGTCGTAAGAGGCGACTCTAAGGTAATAAAGGCTTGTAGTACTGTTAGGCGACACGAGTAGGCTTGTAGTACTGTTGGGCGATGGGTTTGCAACCTGTCACTAATACACTAATAAACATCTTAGCCTACTTGTGCAAAATGTAATTAAGTACAGAATAATCAATGAGTCTGTTTAGAGTTGTTGATATTTCTGTAGCTACGCCTATGCCACTCTGGGAATGAAGGCGTGAAACTATGTATGTATGGTTAGCAGAAAAATGCATTTGGTCAGCAACTTAATGGTCAGCTAAAATATCAAAATCAGGTGGTCCCATTGTCACCAAGTCAGGATCTGACGATAGGATCCATGAGGAATCAACGGCAACCCTCAAATTTTATAAGCTTACATTCAGCGACTTTGGTATTTCCTGAAAAATCTAAAGAATTTGCATTATAAAAGTAACTCTTGGTCAAGAAAAAATGATGATGAAGACCAAAAATGACCACCGGAACTCTGTAGTCGTACGTATGGTAAAAATTATACCAAATACACGGAACCCTAGGTGCATGTAGACAGCGATACCTACTCATGTATCAAACATTAAATATTTATAACATTAAAATTTTACACACTATTTTAGTTACGCTGAAATACCTTCTGTTATGTCTTCTTAAGATAACATTTTTTATTAGTTATTATTACCTTATGGTACCTTATATGTGAAGAATATTATAGTAGTATTGAAAAAAGTAGTTTAGTCGCTCTAGCAATGATTCCGAAATTAAAATAATTTTATTTATTAGCCTATACACTATTAACCCTAACCTAAAATTTTAAAAATGAATATATCCATGTTCCTTTGTTGGGTGCGTATTTTTTATTGTGGTAATATTTATTATCTTACTTAACAGCTTTGCACAGAAAAATAACGCGACCGTGTAGAGAATTGCCGAAACAAAAATTAGCTTATCATGGCAATTTATAAATTGACGCCTACATAAGTAATAGTTTTTTATTTTTATTTATTTATCTTTAAATGGATAAATTGGTGCTATTAAATAATGTCTAGCATGCATGGAGCATTCATTGATTAATTTGCTTCAACAGAGCAAAAAATGCGATTCTATGGTTTCTAAGGACTTTTTCTCGATTTTTTGAATATCTCATCATAAACTATGATACTTAAAGACACGGCAGTTTACTATTTATCTTTTTTTTGGTTATCGTGTTTACAAAAACCGTAAATGTGCAGTATTGTTACTGAGTAATATAGGCTACGTTTTATCTACACTGACGTAGTAGCGGGTAACAGCTAGTATATAATATTAGCATAGTGATAGTAAATTTACTTTCCTGCTGGCCTATTGCCTAACGTAGTCACGGTCGCAATCGTTTTCATTTTTGACAGTTCGATGACGAGTCGCTGTCAAAATGAAAACAATCGTTCCACGTTACGTCAATTTATTCGAAAGAGATGGCGATCCATTTCTGAAACCAAGTGAATGAATGATTTGCCTAAAATTGGTTTTACGTAAGTAAAATGACAATTTGTAGTTGGATTCAAGCCGATTGCGAGTTGTCAAACGAAAGCGGGGCCTCGTTGATCGAGTTAGTGATCGTAAGCAAGTTTTTATTATAATTTATACTAAAATAAAATAATTATAGATTTAAATGGGCTCCTTGGAAATGTAAAAATAACTTGAATATGTTTTTCTTTGAACAGAGCGATTCAATATGGCTCATAGCCATTTGCTGGCGATTGCTGAGAAGTAGCGTCTGAAAACGCAAGTGAACGTGTTGAGGCGGTTTCTGTGCCTTGCAAGCAATCCTCTGGAGATTTCCAACAACTTTTTAAGGCAAATGTCAGGCTGGCAATGTCACAATTTGGTAGGTCGTGCTTTGAAATTTGGCTTGCCCTCAAAAGTTGGCGGCGCAATACAGCCGGAGCTGAAGGTATTTTTGCAAATTGATTGAATCAAGTGATTACTTAGAGCCTTAACACCTGGCGATTTGCGGGCGAGTTCAAAGCGAGGCTAGCGCGCCCTGATTTCGCTAAGCGCTTGTCTCGCTTTGAACTAGCTCGCAAATTGCCAGTGTGATAAGGCTCTCACAGAGACAATGTACGCGTGGTTCTATTTTCTGTGCAAATATACAATCAAATGTTTTATGTCCTTGCAGCTAAGTTTGAACACAATATAGTGTATAATTATATACTATTGCAGGTGCTAGCGGCCATCAGAAGGGGGGCTAAGGTCCTTTGGTCCCAATGCGCAACAACATTTCTGAGCATTCAGGGTCTGCACTGGAAATAATAATAATAATAATAATCAAAAAATAAACGCCATAAAAGTATTGTTTTCTGTATCGGCCCTTGATCTAGCCATCTAGAGTGTCTTAAGGTGATGGTTGGTTGAGACTCTTCGCTTTAAGACAATTCAAGGGTCTGAAGCAGAAGCAGCATTAGTTCCACGATATGCAGTGTAGTGAGGTTAGTTCATCCCTCTGTGGCCCCGTAATATGCTTGCAATTTTCATTGTTCGATACAGTCCATCGCATGCACTCCGCGGATGCCCCGATGGCCCGGCGCGGCGGCGCGTGCATGCTATGGCAACTTAGTACATTAGTGGTGGTTCGCCACCCCGTCCGTCTCAACCTCTCCTTCGACCCCGCTTAAGTGGGGCCGGTGGCGCCCAATATTTTAGTATTGCATGGACTTGCCTAAAACTTTATTGTTGCTGATGAATTAAAAAAAAAACACTATTTAGGAACCATAAAATACTGAATAATAACGCAAAGCAGGAAATTTATTTACTATTGTTAAGTATTTATAAAATTAGGGGAGGGGGGGCAGCTATCGCTGGAGGCAGTTTAGAACTAATGCGTTCAAAGACGTATTTAAGTGCGATTATGGTCCTAATCAATTTTTTGGGCGTGCAACACTGACCCACACAATTGTCACTTGACAGATTTGACGTTTGGCAGAACATGAACGAACCAGTAGCATATTTTGATCACGCCTGATATGTTCTTTTTTGTATTACTTACACTAAATCAACCTTTAACCCCTTTTTCATAAAATATCTTAACAGTGTTTAAACCTATAATAGTTAATGAGTGCCAACAACGCATCTTAACTATAAGTGGTCTTTACATACTGTTGTGATATTGTATGAATAAAGGGGTCAGCGAATAAATTACGTATGTGGTTATGTATAAACACGTGCCTACGCACACATAGGCATAGCTGAGCTTTCTACTAGACGAACTAGATGGCAGCACGATCGCAAGAACAGAAAAAAGAACAGAGTTACCAGTCTATTATACCCTAGTATACAATAGTAGTCTTTGCGGTGGTCGCGGCGGTCAAGGGCTACTGTCGGGTGCGGTGGCAGTCACGTCAGCCGAGTTGGACGAGGCGGGCAGAGATGGAGGGCGTGCATTAATTGTATCCGCTTCTCTATAATTCCTATATCTTGTTATCATTTCGCTTTGGTTTATCTGTATATTGTTGTTGTCCGACGCGATTGTTAAATGATAATCTATAGTTATGTTATTTTTAATCTCTTTTATTTATAATATGTAAGAAAAGATACATAGTAAAATTATAGTACTTTACTTTGTTCACAACGTTGACTGACAGTAGTTGACAGTAGGTACTGACTGCTGAAACACTGTCTGTTCACAAAGATAGCTTTAAAGAAGTTTACAACTTTACTTATACGAAGCTTTTCTGAGTTTAACGTTTAGTTTATTTCACTTATTTTATTAATTCATGTTATTAATGAAAATATAGTTTATTTCACTTATTTTATTAGTTCATGTTATTAATGAAATATTTTAATATTTTTTTTGCATTCAGTCAAAAAATATTACGAATACGGTTATTATTCAGTGAATAAAAACGGTACAATTAGGGGTACTATTGAGAGAATCGAACTCATTAAGTAGTTAATTAAAGAATATTTGCAAAAACAGAACGTCTCATTACATTCACTTGGGTTCGTTTATGAAGGCGATTACGGTCGTAATCAGGATCATTCTGATACACAATACCAATGTTTGGAGGCGCTCGTAATCGTAATCGCTTTCGACTTTCAAGTTGATCGCGATCGCGAGTACGTCAGGCAAAAAGCCTGCTGGCCTGAGCCAAATAAATACCTAAGCTTAATCGGAGCGTCAGGGTTGCCAACCATAATATTTGATAATTTATATATAATGTGTATGTGTGTGCCTGTGTTCCCTTGGGCACGCGCGCGCGCCATTCCTATTTTATAGCATTTTCTGGTTAAAGACATTTATTTACTCAAAAGAAATATTACATTTCATTTAATGAGTAATATACAGTCATACAATGAAAATGTGGTGAAAATTAGTGAGCGTCTATATAATATGTAGATATGTAGTTGTAGCAGAAAAATAAATAAATCAAACAAAGTAGTTAGGAGGTATACAGATTACAGATTAGTATATATTATTATTTACTGACAGACAATAATAAAACTTAAAAAGAAGAAAACTAACAAAAGATCACCTTATGCAATATTTAGAAATTGTGATGAGTGGAGGTAGGAGTAAGCGAATATTATATTATTCGCTTTGGCACCGGGCGCCCGGCCGGTTGCTGAGCTCACGATAAGACATTATGTTTGCCAGGGCTGTATTTAGGTAACCGGAATTAGTAAGTTTATGAGATTTTAATTTATTCCTAAAGATTGGCTGACTTGGCGCGGCTTTAATATTTTTGGGAAGGTCGTTGTACATACGTGCACCTTGATTGTTATATTTTTGTTACCAAGGTTTTTAGTTCGCGGGAAAATTAGGGATAAATTATTTGCACTTCAAAGTGATCTTTTGCCACTTTCTTTATTTGTTTTAAATGTAATTTGACAGCGTATTTTTTAGTGCAGTATGTTTCTAATTAGTACTATGGTGTTATAAAATATAGTTGCTTAATGCTCATAAGCTTAGTTTTGGAGTAAACTGTCGTTGGAGGGGTTAGGTGATTCAAATGAAAGAGTTTCTTTAATATCTTATTTTGGTCAATTTGAATAACTTTAAGACTAGTTTTGGAGGCACTGCCCCATATCTCAATAAGATAGTTTAAGTGGGATTTTATCAGTGAGTTATACAAATAATAGCGTACATGAAAATGTATGCACTTAACAATGTTTCTTATGGAAGCCAAAATAGAAGACAACTTGGACTTAATTTGTTTTATGTGCGCTTTCCACGTTAGGCCGTCATCTACTACAAGACCGAGGTACTTCTCTTGTGATGACTGGTTGATTGGGATATTGTTGATAGTTAGTGGATTATGCGTAGGATATTTTTTGTTTTTAGATTTGAATATCATGTAGGTACGATCTTTTCGATACGTTGATTGTAAGTATATTGTAATGGAACCATTTATGTAAAAATTCAAGATCTTCCTGGGCTAATTCAACAATATCTGTTATAGAGGTCCCGTAGTAGAAAATACACGTGTCATCCGCATATAGGGATATCTCACCATGTAGATTAAGAGCACTTATATCATCAATATAGATAATAAAAAGAAGTGGTCCCGAAATCGATCCCTGTGGAACGCCACATGTTAAAGGTTGAGTTGCACTTTGGTATTTGCCAATCCTAACAACCTGATACCGATTTGAAAGATAAGAAGTAAGTATTTTATGTGCATTGCCCACTATTCCGAGGTTAGTAAGTTTATTTATAAGAATTGGGTGACTTACTGTATCAAAAGGCTTCAAGTCAATAAATGTGCCAAGGACTAAGTTTTTTTCATCAATAGATGATCTGATTTTCGTTATCAAATCTATGGTAGCAGATAGTGTGCTTGATTTAGTGCGAAACCCGTATTGACGTCCAAAAATAATCTTTTCAAACACTTTGGAAATGACCGGTAAAACTGATATTAGTCGGTAATTACTGGGATCACTTTTCGAGCCAGATTTGTAGATCGGGCTGACTTTTGCAAGTTTCAATTCATCTGGAAAGATGCCCTTTTCTAAGCATTCATTGATACAGTTAGTGAGTGGTGGGATAATGTGATTTTTTATACATTTTATGCACTTTTTACTGATGCCATCCAGACCTACAGAGGCGTTGATATCTAAAGCATCTATTGTTTTGGAAATTTCTTCTTCCGAGCACGGAGTTAAATTTAATAACTGATCTGAAATAAAATTGATTTTACTCGTAAGCATTCGAAAGTAGATGTTAAGTTGTTCCGGTATTTTACGTGTCAAGACCTATGTTTACAAAGAATTCGTTGAAAATTTCACATACTACTGCGCCCTCTGATAGTTCATTCACTAATGCCCAAGTTTTTTTCGGATCATTCTTGCATTTGGCAAATTTTCCAGAGTAGTATTTATTCTTTGAGTTTGCTATTAATTGTGTAGTCTTGTTTCTTTGTTTAGTAAAGCTTTCTTGGAAATTAGTGTTATTTGGGTTTCCTTTCTATGATTGCCAAAGTTGTTTTGTATAGTTTATGTTGTTTATAATTTTCTTATTAATCCAGTCACTGCGAGGTAAATTAAGTATTTTAGTTTTTGAAACAGTAGCTTTAGCTATGCAATTTTTTATTGAAGAATCTATCCTGTGATTATTATTAATCGCTTCATATTTAACACGTTGCTTTTTTCCCAGTTTAAATTTTTCAACACTAACAAACATTTGTACGTGATCGGAAAGTGCGGAGTCTAAGAAAGAGAGATTGAAATTATTGTCTGTTACATTGGTAAGAACATGATCAAGTATGCTGTTGGTTGTTGAGGATTTACGAGTTGAATATCGTAATAGTTATTTACGTCGACATTGTTTAAGATAGTAAATCCACATTCCTGCAACATTTCTCTATATCTTTCTGTATTTCTGTCTGGTGATAATAGATTCAAATTGAAGTCTCCAAGTACTACTGCTCGCCTGTTCCTTTGCAAGTTTAGTTAAAAATCTTCCAAAAAACTGTTGTTGTTCGTATCTCCAGGTTTATAAATATATCACACCAATATTCAAATTAAGCTTGTCAATGTGTATCCATAGGTGGTTGTTGCCGTGAGTATAAGATTCTTCCAATATATTATGTTTTAGAACATCATGAACGAATATGGGAATTCCTCCACCTTTGGCATCCGTTCTAATATTTATGAGTAACTTCGATCAACAATACACAACTAGATAACGGGTCAGAGGAGACAAAACACGGCACAGCGAATACATTCTCACTTCAAATTGGGAGCTTATTTGAATTTAGTTTGTGGCGACCTAGCGACATCTAGTGACAACTTGTAACAAACAACTCGCTAGCGCCACCAGCGTCAGACAACGCAACTAAATCTGACAGTGCGCTACATCGCGCTAACGAAGTTTCTTCAGTCGGTTGACTTATATACCACTTCCAACTTCATCCAAATGGACTTCGGTCCCCAGGCATAACACCCGCCTGGAGAGAGATCTCTCTATTGTTCTCTCTACTACATTGGTGACCCACAACAATGGACATTTACGTAACCTGACGACCTTCAAGCACTATGACGCAGTCTCACAGCAAGCCAGACAAACCGCACTGTGCACCACTAGCATTCTGATATATCTCCATGCCTGGTGTCTACAGTGTGCACAATACTCTCATTCAGCAACGCGACTCACTGCGTCCTACTACGAGTACTTCACGGAGCAGATACACGACTCACTGTGTACTCTCCACTCCACTCCTCTTCTCCTGCTACGCTCGCCAACGCGGCTCTGAGCTCTACTGGAGACATCTACTACATCTGGTTTTCAACTACGCCAACAGTGACACGTGTCGCAATGCCTCTGCGTTTACAGAAACTGTAAAAATAATCACCGTAACAAAAAATACAGACGGAATATCATACTTTTAATTAGGAAATGCCGATTCGTAATATTAATGAATAAATAACTAAGTATTTCTGATAAAATAATTTATTTTAGTTTCCGACCAACAATTAACAATAATTTTGGTTGTTGCAGAACAGTGCATCTATGGAGTAGTAGTAATAGTTTATATTTTTTGCAGTCGTAAATTTAAGAGGCCGTAAACGAAATTTTGACAGTTTTGCTAATTTTCGTGATTTTACAGTTTAAATACTGCTTTTCTATAAGTTTTGATGCACATCATGATATATCATTTCAGTTATGATCGAATAAATGAGTTACGAATGAATGAGCTACTTTTTAATCTTTGTCGAGAATTTCAATTCGGGATTTAGGTTATTTTAAAACACTATATATTGTTATTTAATTTTTAATTTTTGGGTGTGTTTTTAAGGTAATGTATTGATTTTGAACTGAAGTTTATTACTGTTCTTAATTTTATGAACGAGTGTTTTAAGAAGCCGAAATTTAAAACTATTTTTTGTCCATTTTCTATGAAATTTTACCAAGTTCATATTTTTTTTACACAAAAAATATACACCTTTTTTTTTTTATTTACGATAACTTCGGCATATTGTTAGGTACACGTATAGAAACTACGTGGTACATTAGATTTTAAAATATTGCAAAAAAAAAATTGTTTAGAACAAAGTAATTAAATGTTGTGTCTTCAATCATTCTTGTTGTGTCTTTAGAGTTAACTCATAGTTAGTGTCAAATACGTCAAGTCAGCGTGACATACACACACACATGTAAAGATAACACTTGACAGGTGCACGACCTAACAATTGAAAACTCTTTACTCATAATAGGTAATTAAAAGAAAATTGTTAGGTATCAATTAAGAGCCTTTTACATTAGTTTAACGTGATTAACTGATTAATTTTAATAATTGAATATCTTTATAACCGTACGAGTTATCATATGCCTGTCTTCGGGTAATTAGCTTAATTTGACTTGAAGAACATGCCCTTAAAGTTATCGTAAATCAAAAAAACACGGTGTATATATAGGTGGTAAAAAGTAATTCATACATTTTTAAGACAACTTTTACAGCAATCAATTGCTATTTTTTCATACCTCTAAGACGTCAAAACGATTCGTGAATATGCGATATTCTAAACCTCTTACAGCAAAACTCACGAAACAGTCGCCGGTTTCAGGTCGATTTATCAAAATTAAATAATAAAAACAAAAAAGTATTTCATACATTCGTTGAAAATCAAAATTGTCTTTCGTGTTGCGCATTAAAATTTGTAGAAGTAAAGTATTTCAACAGTAAAATTACATCTGTAAAATCACGAAAATCAGCGAGATCGGCAAAATTTATGTACGGCCTCTTAATATTCATTTGTAGATTTCCTGGTAATCCATTTTAATGTGCAATTTGGAATTCAATTGTCGCGAGTGAACGGCAGGAGGAGTTTTTTAGACCAGGAAAAAGTTCCGTAGTATGTTATTGTTATGTTCGATCCATTTCGACAAATTTAATGTCGTAGGAAATTCGAAAAGACGTCGATTGCGTGTTTTAGCTGTCCCTAAATTGCAGGTTATTTACCTGGCCAATAATATAATATGCTATTTATCATTATTTTTATGACGTGGAACTGCAGCTAAGTATGTCACTAAAATCATACATGATTAAAAACAGATTCTACCACTAGGAGTAGGAGTCCTATGGCCACCCTGAGTCTCCATCATCAGACCAGCTCGATGATACCACATTATTGTATTGTCATCAGAAATAAAGGCGTATGCAAATTTTCAGCTTCATTGGAAACCGGGATGTGGGTCAAATTTAACTTGCAAGATTTGACCCTTATATACTCGTACTCGTACATGCATACATACATACAGAGCAAGTTAAATAAAAGCTTGTAAAATAACGTTGAGTTGTTTCTTATATTAAACCCATACCCACCTGAGACGCCAAAACAGAAATAATATTAAGTGTAGAGCTACTCCATTTGTACTATGTTCGCGATGACATTGGCACTTCGCTAGTAAAAGCTTCAAAGGGTAAAAAACGAGTATCTAGTCAAAGCCACATAAGATGATAAATTGTTTCAAGCAAAATTAAGCATTGCGTTACCAACATACCATTTAAATTAGAATGTTTTATTTTGACAATCAATCAATCAATCAAGTCATTTATTTGCGTAAAACATAAAATGCATGCAAGTACAGTTTTAGGATTAAAAATTATGCTTAGAATAGGTACATTGAGCAATGCGTAGATTACATTTAAAGCAATACCAATTAAATACATATAAGCATGGTATTATTATTTTATAAGAAAAATATTTCATTTTGCACAATTCATTTAAATAATCATATCCAAATTACATATTAACACAATTGTTCATGAATTAATAAAAGCTAAATAATAAATATAAGTAGGTACAGATAAAACATTCAGTCCAAGGCATTAGCATAATACTCCCTAATGGAATAATATGGTATATCAATGAAGTACGCCTTCAGTCTACGTTCGAAAGTTCTAAGGTCCCTGCATTCTTTTATATTAGAGTCAAGTTTATTGTAAACCCTTAGTGCCGTGTTGTGCAGGCTTTTGTCGTAATGTTTAGTGAGCTCTAGTCAGTGTAAATTCATTGAGGTTCCAAAGGTTCTTGTGTTCATTACGTCTGATTTGTATAGTATTTTTACCTTTAAATACATATAAGCATATACTATAAAGATATAGTGAAACAACTGTTAGGATTTTGTTCTCTTTAAACATATTTCTATGTGTATCTGGTACATAAGAGCATCCTGCCAAAATACGTAAAACCTTTTTTTGTTTTAATAGTACCGAATCTATTGCAGTGCCATTACCCCACACTTCAATACAGTATCGAACTATACTTTCGAAATAGGCAAAATAAACTGATTTTAAAATCGCTTTATTAACAGTACTAGCAAGATTCTTTAAAGCATAGCATGCACTAGCCAGCTTTTTATTAACAGTGTCGATGTGAGTATGCCATCTTAGATACGGATCCAGCTCAACACCTAGAAAACGCACATTATTTGCTTTAGTTATAGGTATATTACAAACAGGGTCGGCGCTGTTAGGACCACGGCGAAATATCATGTAAAAACTTTTGGCGCAATTGACCCTTAGACCATTTGATATAAACCACTCGGATAATTCAGCCCAACTGTTGCATCTTAATATCAAGTTCCTCTGAGGTTGTGCTACTTATGATTATACTGGTGTCGTCAGCGTAAAGGTAGGGGGTTCCACATTTAAGATAGTGTGGCAGGTCGTTAATAAAAATTATAAATAATAAGGGCCCCAGCACGGATCCCTGTGGCACCCCGTATCTTACAACCTCCTCGCTCGACTGGACCAGGTCACCACTATCCGGGTCCCTGACTTCCACGTACTGAGTCCGCCCACTCAGATATGACTTCATTAGGCTCAAGACCGTGCCACGAACTCCATAATGTTCCAATTTGGCGAGAAGCATTCCATGATTAACACAGTCAAATGCCTTAGTTAAGTCACAAAATACTCCTCCGCACTGATAACTTTCGTTAAGGGACTGCATGACTTCCGTTACTAAGCGTATCACCGCAGAAGTAGTGTTTTTATTACTCCTAAAACCGTGTTGGTGCGTAGATAATATACTATTGTTATCAAAATGGGATTCCAGTCTAGTGTATAAGCATTTTTCAAACATTTTCGATAAGATCGAGATTAACGATATGGGACGATAATTGTTTATTTCACTTTTACTACCTTTCTTGTGAACAGCAACTACCTTAGCCTTTTTAAGTAAATTTGGAAACGTTCCCTCTAGTAGACTATCATTAAATATAGTACATAGAGGGACACATAGAAGATCAATATTTTGTTTTAAAAAATCTGTGCTTATGTCATCGGGTCCTCGCGATTTACTATTTTTAAGATTTTTTGTGATTTTAATAAGTTCCGGTTCAATAATTGGGGTAAGAAATATTGATGAAGAATTCTTACTGATGTTTTCGAGTACATTTTGGAAACCATTCTGATAAGACACTAGAATCAGGTTTACCTACGCTAACAAAGAAATTATGACATATTACAATGATTTTATACAAGTATGAAGTTTGTATAGGTCGCCCTAGGACACTTTTCGAATAGAATTTTGAATGGAACCCGGCGTCTATTGGTTAGTATGTCGATGATGAGTAATGACAATAATTGGTGATTTGTACATTTGCTTTCTCTTCTTTTAATTTTATCCATGTCTCAGTTAGTATTATTAAGTGTAACTTACTTGGTGCGGAGTGGATAACACATTTGAGTTCGTCGAGATTTCCCGGCTTGACTATACTCCGTATATTGGTGTAAAATATATTAAGTGAATTTGCATTCATATGAAGGATTTCGTATGAGTTTAGAAGTTCATGCGTTATATTGATATGGTCTTGAGTTTGAGGTTGGTCACGAATTTTTATGTGTTGGAGTTTTTTGGTGGCATACTTGTAACTATTTTGGGAATGCCATTTACGTATTTTATAGTAACATCATTTTCACCATTCTCTTGTCTGTTACAAAGCTCTTGACGCAGTAATTTGAGGTGGTTCTGCTGGGTGGGTGTTAGATCAGTATAGATATTAATCTCTTTATTTTCGATTTTATTCTTATTGCGTATTAATTGTTTAGGTATGCACGCAATCAAAGTAAACTTTAATAGGTCGGATTTTAGTCGAGTTAAATTTCCCTAGACGCATGATCTTCTGCGGGGCTGGTATGTTATCCATGATAGATCGGCGTATTCATTGGCACAACAGTAAAGCGCTCCTTGATTTTCAGATAGTACTTTAGTTTATTAGAAAACACTATAAAAGTAATGAGGGCGCGCGCCGCTGGACGCTCGGCGCCCTCTTAAAAAGATATAGTTTTGTAATTTTGCTGCTTTGAATGTGCAAGGCAAATATAATACACCTTTTTATAGTAGGCTATAGCGGAATTGAAACACGTAATATAATCATCGTATGCATCATTTCGCATGTTTACCTACAGTTAAACAATAAAAAAATATATGATATTATTGGTATTATTGAAATGCTTCCTGATCTGGTTCAAGCTAAAGTCGTCTTTAAACTGATGAACCATTTCATTCTGCGACGTACTAAAGGACTGCTTAAAAATCAGTCAAGACGTTTCTAAAAGGGCACGATACCGGAATGGGAGAACCTTTTGCTATATGGCAGGGTTCATGTCGTACGAGTGTACTGTCTACATTGTATATACATGATAGCAAATAAATGTTTTGATTTGATTTGAAAGCAATAAATATCTACCTAAGCAGCTATAACCCATATTCTTGTACTCAAACTCACCATAGAGAGCAGGATAAACGGTCCCTCTGATATTCCTAACAGGTATGTCCAATTTGTTTCCGTTGACGAAGAAGTTGAGCTCGACGTGATCGTAGGCAAGGCCGATGGTGTCGCCCTCAGCGGGCGCGGCAGCGGGCGCGGGCGCGTCGGAAGGCGCGGGCGCAAGCGCAAGCGTGGGCGTGTCGCCCAGCAGGTCGGCGACGGGCGAGTCGCGCGCCGCCGCCAGTACGTACAGCTCCTCGTTGGCGTGCCGCACCGTGCCGTCGCTGTTCAGGCACCACGACTCCTTGTCCACACCGCCTGCAACCGTCACCACTTGCCGTGAACCTTTAGCGATCGAAATTTTTAGGGTTGTGTAGTCAAACTACCCTTCTACTTTAGCCATGTCATTATGTCTGTATGTCATACTCACTTTTCTCAGAAAGTATCGTTACAAATATGAAATTGTGTACCATGATCACTGGACGGTCACTATCTATACTAAGTAGGTACACGCTTTGCGAAAAGAATTTATACAATATTAGCGCGGTGGCGTCTGTACACGGGGCGATCACTCTTAATCGAGTTACGTTAAACGCAAGATGCCAATGAAGGCGTTATACCTAAACATGATATTTGCCTAAAAAAGCTGTTTGCCCTAAATGAGGCATGCCTATGAAGCAGCATGCCTGAAATGTAAATTTGACTAAGAAGCAGATTGCCTAAATTAAAATTACCTGTAAGTAAAGCAGTTTCCCCGAAATACAAGATAACTTAAAAGGCTGATTGCCCTAAACGAAGGATACCGAAGAAACAGCATGACTGAATTGACTAAGAAGCAGATTGCCTGAAATACAAGTTGACTGAGATCGGTATGTTTAATATGTGCATAGACTGGAAAATTGGTAGCGAAGAAAGGAATAACGGCGAAGAAGACAGGCATCATAGCCCCGATGTAGTGGACAATGATGGCACCAGTTTTTGGTTCAACCCTTTTGGGCGTTGCATTGTAGTTTTGGTGTTATTTGCTTTGTAGGCATTTAACCACTTAGGCAATTTGATGTCTACACATCAAAGCAAAGCAAAGCACGCATTTTACCATTTAGGCATCCTGCTTAGTAGGCATCGAATAATGCCTTCATTTGCATCTTGCGTTTAAGGTAACTCGATCAAGAGGGGCGCCGATGTGTGCGTAACGTAATTCGGAAATATCATAAGTACAAGTACAGTGTAAAATAAATAAAAAATGATTTCTGGGCCAGTATGGAACTATGTAAAAGTGACGTTTTTTTTTAAATTAAACTTAGGTAATGCGGCATTTTGACGTAATTCCATAGATAGTGGTTTAGAAATCCATTGCCATTGATACTTATAACAACCTTTTATTTAACTTGCTTCGTTTGTGTAAGTATGTGAGTAAGTATATAAGTTGTCCGTCAAAATTTGCAAGAAAATTTTGAACCACTTCCCGGGGACCGATTTAGCTAAAATTTGGCATAGGCATACTTCCTAAAAACTAAAATTATAAGAAATGTTAATATTTAGTGGCGGATTGCATGGAAACTTGATATCGCTTTTGTCTATATAAAAGAGTGATAGTATCAGGAGTTTTTTTTTTTCTACAAACTTTTCACGTACCTTGTAGGCTTTTCCTAAAAACTGGAAAAAGACGGGTTCCGGGACACTTTCGGGAGTGCGGAACCTATTAGTAAACGAAAAAGTCATTAAAAGATCACCCCCAGACAACCTTGGATGCATCATAACTTAGTTCCATTTCGCGGTACATTTATGAGCTTAACGCGTACCCAGTACAAATATTTATACGGCGAATTTTTACGAAAAGGGTGACCATAGGGTAGGGTAGCATAATAAAAAAAGAGTTAATTAACTACAACTGCTTTTCCAAAAAAATGTTCTTGGATAAATAGGTAAAATGTTATCAAGGAAAGTTTGGTGAAAAACGTGACCTATTAAAAATATTCACTTTTCCGGAGCATGTAGCTCAAAAAGGGTTATGAATTTTGTAAAAGTGTATTGAATAAAAGTTGTAGAAAATTTTATAAGGTTTCATCTGTTTTTTTTATTACTTTTCTCAACGTCGCACCATTCTCGAGATATAAGAAAAAAACTAAAAAATGGCATCTGTTACCCACCAACCCTGCTCACCTTCTAGAAGTGGGAACTTTTAGTATGTTCACTCTCTTAGCATACTGAACTTTCTGAAGAAAATTCTTAGGTTCCTGCTCACGCACTCTACACTACATTTATTGACTGGACTATGTCATTCACTTGACATTGGCGAAATCACTGCAGTGGACCGCCATTAATAAAAAAGAAGACAACTCCATTAGTAGGCATCATCGTCATCAAGCGTTATATGCGGGGGAAGCGGAAACTAAATCCGGTAGGGGGGCACGGAGTGACTTTTCCGCTCGTTCAAGAAGCTTATACCTATATGACACTAGAGACTGCACGGCGAACAATGCTTTGAAGCGAAGAAAAGTGACCTTGAATGACGTCGCTTGTGCTTCCTGTCTCTTTCTTTAGGGTGACCATGTTGGATCCTGAGTTTAGGACACTAATGGCCGTATTAATAAACTCGTCTTAGTTCAAATGCCCATCTCAAGATGCGTCAAAGTAAACGTCAAACCATAGAAAACTGTCATCTTTGACGTATCTTGAGACGGGCATGTAAACCGAGATCAGTTTATTAATACGGGCCTAAGTACATACTTACAGTTTACGTTATTAAACGAAAATAAATGAAAACGTAGGAAAGGAACACAGTATTTAAATCGTTTTTAATAGTAATGTAAAACAGCAATATAGTACTAAATAATTTATTAATTTATGAACATAATAAGGACGTATTTACATTGCAAATATGCTTACATGTTAGAGGATTATTTGTCTGAATAATGAGAAGAACAGATAACAAATACATAATAACAAAACGGACGCGCGCGCTAAGGGTTCAGTAAAAACTAAATTTTGCAGTTTATATTGGAACTATACATTTGTATTTCCAGTATACGCTACCATTACCAATGAGGGTACATTGGTTTTTCCTCAGTTTCCCCGCACATTAGTCGCTATGAAATCAGGAATACATTATAAGCCATATGAGAGCGAAAAACCTGAACACGAATTAATAGAGTAAGCCGGTTGATTTAACCGATTTTGTCAAGACTGTAGGTATTATTAATAATTTAGTGCGTACCATTATTTAAATCTGAGCCTGTTTTTTTATACCTTACCATAACTGTTATTATTGTTAGTGAATATGACAAGATATTGTTCAACTACTGACCCGGCTATGAACACTGATACTCCAAACCCGCAACTCACGACTGGCACGGCTATGAAATATGGTACTTTGAACCCACTTCCAACAAATGACCTGGCTTTGGATATGGATACGGATTTAACCGCGATGGGATTGGAAGTGAACGTGTCAGCGTCAATACTCCAGTGTACAACGGTGAGTTCCCAAACTTATTATAAATCTTATCTATAGTATTATTTATTATTTTTGGTGGGATATGAGAATAAGTTGCACTTACGTAGCTTAATACCATTAGTATATTTTGTCTTTTAGGGTTCCGTAATCGTCAGTTTGGCCGCGTCAGTCTGTTTGTTTCTCAAAACTATTAATATTGCAAAGCTGAAATTTGTATAGGTACATATTTAATGGCATGGTCAAGAAAGTATTATAAAATTAATAAAAATAACATTAAATCAACAAATGAGATGTTATTATTTGATGCATTGCTCTTTAAAAGATTATTTATCACAACTAAAGTTACGTGTCCGAGTTGTCCTACAGCCAAACTACAAAATAAAGGAAATAAATGAACTACTACTTACTTATTACTATTAAGACTGCACCGAGCAAGTGCCGGACGTACAGTGGCGCCCTCATTACCACTATCGTGTTTTCTAATAATTCGGACGGTGCTTTTTTGTATTACAAATGACAACAGAACTTATAGGACTTATCTAATAGTTTAATAACAATTGACCTTCGAGTTATGAACTTAACGGAAAAAAGTTGCCATCTATTCCCGTTAAGCTAGTCAGCTAGTCAGCTAGTGAGTAGTCACTCAAAGGTTAATTGTTTTTGTAGTATGTTACGTACCCCACAAGTTGTTTTTACTTGCACTACAAGAAAGCACCATTCTAAGGAAAATGTTCAGTTAATTAGGAAACACAATAATAGTAATGAGGGCGCCACTGGTCGGTCGCCGTTTGCTCGGTGCAGTCTTAAGTACACTTGTGTGGTTGTTAAGCTATAAGCATAAAACAACTAAAATATTTAAACCTACTACCAATAATCTCATAACACGAAATAGGTTACACTATAGAAAATATTTTTCTTGTTTGTAGTAATGGCTAAGGAAGCCTACACTGAGCATGCTCCGAAATGCTCTTGTCTGATTATTATTTTATCAAAGTAATTTGATTTAAGTACATTTGTATTTGTTTTTTTTAGATAGCGTTGATACGTTGTCAGAAAAAGAACTGAAGCGTATTTTGGAAGACATTCCGGATGAGTTCGATCTCCAGCTGGATTGTAATGGGAAAAGTCATGTTATGAAAGTAGTAAAAAAGCTTTTACAGGAAAATTTGGGCGTAGGGCATTCGGTGTACATGGACAATTATTATAACTCGATTGAACTATCAGAATATTTAATTAAACATAATACGCATGTCACTGGAACACTACGTTCCAACAGAAAAGGCAATCCGATGGAAATATTAAAAAAGAAACTAGCTAAAGATGAAAAAAAATCTTTGCACAATAACAGCGGTATACATACATACATACATACCATCACACCTTTATTCCCAGAGCGGGGTAGGCAGAGCTACAGAAATACCAACAACTACAAAAAGAGTTGTTGGTAATTCTGTAACCACATTTTGCAGCGGTATATGTAGAACAAAATGGAACGACCGCCGAGAGGTACCTACTGATGATTTCATCCGAACATGATGGTGAGTGGGAAGACTACACTAATTCAAAAAATGTTACCAATACCAAACCAAGTGTCGTGCTAAAATATAATAAATATATGGGAGGAATAGATAAGCACGACCAAATGATGTCCTATTATAACCCTGAACATAAAACCCTACGGTGGTATAAAAAACTGGGAGTGCATATATTTAGTATGATATTATGTAACGCGCACTCCCTATACATCAGATACGGCGAAAAACCGATGCCCTTATATGACTTTAGACAAATAATTATTCGGGCATTGGTTTCAAGCCAGGAGGCCAACAGTCTCCCATCTACTCCCGTTATCCGCCACTCATCATACCAATTACCGAGGGACCCTAAATAAAATAGATTAAAAAGAAAAATGTTTGTGATGTGTTGGCGAAATAATAAAAAATGGGTAGACACGGGAGACTATTGCCCTAAGTGTCCGAACCAACCGGTGTTATGTCAGGGATTATGTTTTGATCAATTTCATTGTGAACAATCAAATATGACTATTGAAATGTAATATGTTTTTTTTATCTGTTACTATAATAAATTATATAAATTATGAAATGGGTTTTTTCTTCACCTTTCAAATAAGAACAGTTGCATTATTAATAATCACCGATTTCGTCTAATAGTACTTAACAACTTAGTATTGTAGGATCAAATTTTGTAATAATAATTGAAAGTTGTTACAAAAATTGTCATTAGTATTACTAAGTTAACGTAATAAAACTTTTGCTTGGTTTAAAAAATTGTTGCATAAACACTTTTACCATGGACCAAATATTTTCGATCGGATTGAATGTCGGGTGATACGGTGGCAATCGTAAAACGGAGTGGCCATGTTCTTTTAAAATTGCATCTATGTGGTATTCACGAAACCGCTCTTTATTTTGTTTAATTAAATCATACAAACTGGTTTTGTACATCAACGGGCTATATTTCTTGTTTATGAAAATTTGACGTTGGAGCACGATTCAAAAGTTTGTTGTGATAGGACGCATTATCTACGATAAGTACGCTATTCTATGTAAGGTTCGGTATTAATTTTTCTTTTAACCATTTTTCGTAGTTGACAAAGTTTATCAGGTCATGGTAATCTCCCGTTTTTTGGTTTGCCTTAAACATTAACAAAGCGTTGGGAATAAAACCATTTTCTCCTCCTGCGTGCACTATTATTAACCGCTGGCCTGTACTGATTTGTTTATTTACACCAAATTCTGTTCCATCGGTCCAAGCCTCTCCGGACACATGTGAAGTGTGGATGTAGGTTTCATCAGTATAAACTAGTTGTCTATCTTTAGACCGATATTCCGCAATTTTGGTACCTAAGGTAATTTATTCTTAGCAGTCGTATGTTGTCTTTCCATTAATATTTTTCGGTTGTCCTCGGGTTTTCGTAAGGTGGAAATGCTAAATTTGTAATCTATATCGGATTTTAACACAGAGTGGAGTGCCTTTAATGTTGGAAATTGCTTACGGGACAGATGAAAGTTGTATATAGTTCTTCGGATGACTTCCTGATCAAAATCGTCTACTGCTGATGACGGACAAGTACGTAACTTTTTATTTCTTGGGGAGGTGAATTTCTTTGTTGATGCGAATTTCTCACTATTGCTCTCAGACACAGTATTATAAACAGTAGAGAGACAAATACCTTTAGCTTTTTCAACTAACTGGGCAGCCGTGTAAGGGGAATTTAATTTTTCTTCAGATCAAGTTCAAAATATTTATAACAGTTAAAAATAATTAGCTTACTTTGACTCTCAATCGGACCAAAATTACTCAATGCCATATTTTTCAAAATTATGTAACTTACATTTAGTCGTACGGGCTGACACAAAATTATTCTAATAATTGTGAGAATACAATAAAATCAGACGTAAAAATATATGCACAACGTAAATAATATTCACAATTTGACACTGACATTATTTTGGTATTTACTTCTTCAATATATAACAAACCTCTTTTTATGCTGATAGTACGAGAAAATAGAAAATTCAAATATAGAATGCCTGTAAACATACAATACTACTACATATGCAATTCCATGCTCTAGTTAATTTATCTATACGCGTCTATTAGCTTTAGAAACGAAGAATAAACAATCAGAATTTTCTATTGTTTTGGAAGATATTGATGTTTTTTTTTTAAATAGGGGTTGGGGTAGTTTTGAAAAAAACAAATAGGTGGCAGTTTTGATTAGCAGTCTGTTCAAAACTACCCCGGTCATAAGAAATGTTCATATTTGCCCCGATATAAACTGACATGGTAGCTCATCACTCTCGCACACAACTTAAATATGTATCACTTTTACACCATACTACTTTTACGAAAACATGATTCATGATTTATTTTATTTATTTGTATCACTACCAGAGAATACTGCGAACAAATTAAGGAACATAATAACGATGTGATTATGCTTTGAAAATATGACAGTGTTTTTATTAATCTTGTACCGTTAAACCTCGTTGGTTTAGATTTATTTTGTCAAAATAAATTCGGCCGCACACGTTACGTTTTATCAAAATTTCATTAAAGCTAGCATTATACACGTTGTTAAAAGAAAATCTTATCCTTGAAGAAAGATAAAACATACGAGTAGTATAGCTTGGTAAGACGATGGTAAGAAAAGTTCGAGTCGACGTGGTGACACTACAATACGAGTATCCTCAAGTAGCAACAGAAGGTTTCGGGAGAAAATTGTGTCATGGTGCCAAAATACTTCCCCGGAAAAAAGAAAAGATATTATATGCGAGTGAGACCTACAAACCCGATTGTCGTGTCTCACTTAGGTGTCCCAAAAGCAATAGGTGGTCAAAAAACTTCCGGCGGGTTATTAAGATACCATTAAATCATTTTTATCATACGTCTATTACCCATAGTACAAGACTAGATAGAGACTTGGTTCATTTGGGTGAGCTAGGGGTGCAAACCGAGGATACCACTACATACTTGCATGTAACGATCTAGGCGAGGGCACTGACTTGACAATTGATTAAATAAAACTATTATTTCTCTTAATTTAAATTGTTATGTCGGCAGAAGTACTTTTTGTACGGTCATTCAAATGAAAAGAGATAAAATACTCACAGTAAGTATATTTTTATGTCGGTCTCAAATTTTTCAGGCATGACATTTTAATTTATTTAATTTTGAACCCTATCAACACTAACAATAATGCACATTTGTAATATCCATAAAATAAGAAGTAAAGGCCTAGAAGGAGCGATAAAATAAAAGGCAACCTACAGATAGCTGATATGCAGTCTTATTGGGATTTAGTGTGCCAAAAAGAGGCAGTCCTATCAGCTAAAATATCATGGTCGTACACTGTTGCTGTCATAGGTAAAGATTTGTCGCTTTCGTTTTATGGCTCCTTCTATGACTTTAGTTCTTATTCTATGGTATCTGGGTCATTCTTCTTTATTACCGACAATTGCCTGTCCTCATTTTACCATACGTCATCAGTTAGAGTAGTGATGTAGAAGAAGACGTAACGTGGGGATGTATTTTTTTTTCTCGTCTACCCCATAGTGTGGGGTGTCGTTGGATAGGTCTTTCAAAAATATTACAAGGTTTGTGAAAACAATTTTTCGATTCACGTTTCCGTTTATGAAATATTAAGCTTTAAAGCGCAAATTATTGTTACAGTCAAGTGTGTGTGTGTGTGTGTGTGTGTCCCCTACAGCCAAAACTACAAATTAATACTAAAAATGCGAAAAGAATCTTAAATGAAAGCGCATATAACGAAATACGCTAGCTGGGCTGCCGATATACGAAAGGTCTGAATAAATTGTGCATTATACATTTCTGCTGGATAGGACCTATAAAAATTAATTGCGCAATTCCATTTACACACTGTAGACTATTTTTTCTTCACTGATGAAAAGGTCAATAATATAACAATTGAAAATCCTATTGTCGATGAAAAACGTAATATAACTAATATAGTTGCTGCCAAGTTTCGTTATCTTTAGAAGTTTTTTTCGTCTGTGTTTACAAGCAGAAAAAAACTCAGAGCGCAAGATGAAGTAAAAAAATATTTATCATTACCACTCAAGACAGAAGGCACAGAAGTTTTGCTTTGGTGGTCAAACCAAAAATATCACTTACTTCGTCTAACACAAATGGCACATGATGCGTTATGCATTCCAGCATCAAGTGTTCCTAATGAATAAGCATTTTCGAAATCGAGCAATCCTATTAAATCACGATACCGATCAGGAAACAAAAGCATTGGGGCATCGACGCGCCTGTTATCGTGGATGAATTTCCTCTATTTTTTTTTAAACACAAAATACATTTTTTATGTACACAACCTACCTATTATTATTATATTACAAAATGAATTAATAATTATGAATAGTTATTACGTTTTTTAAGTCTCTTGTGGTTAGTATGACACAAAAGATGATAAGTCAGGCGCGAGTCCTTTTAAAAACAACTGTAGTCGTTTAAGTTGCTTAGTCTTTTAAAACAACGACTTAATAGGCCTTAAACGACTAAGTCTCTTTCATCTCTAGGTGAAAACCCTGATGGTTTGCGCCAATTACGGGAAGCAATCAAACAGAAGAGGAGGGGAAATTTGACCTGAAGAGTGCTGCTTCTTCATGACATCGCCCCTGTGAGAAATTCGTAGAATTCGTAGAATTTAGGTTACAGTGGGGTTTTGACCATACAACTTCATCTCCCCACTATCCGCAATCGAACGGACGAAGTGAGAGAAGCGTGCGTACTATTAAAGATATGTTAATAAAATCCATGAAATCTGGCACAGACTTTTACTTGGGCTTATTAAACTTTAGAACGACACCACGCGATAACACGTAGCCTCGCCAACACAGCTGCTAATGAGTCGTACACTAAACACAAGATTACCATCACATGACCGCAAACTTCGTCCATCTCGCGATAATTGTAAGGACTATCAAAACATAGTGCGCAAACAAGAGGTAAGCAAAGAGTACTACGACCGGCGCGCGCGCGCTCTTCCCGAGCTGCGCCCTGGCGACGCGGTTTTATAGTAGCATTACAAACGTTTATACGGCTACTGTAATGCTTATTTGGGCACAAATTATACGGCTTGAGATCCTAAATAGGTTCACAGCAGTTGTTTAATTGCATTACAGGCGCATTATATTAGCATTATTGCGGTCAGAGAAGGTGCCAATCGCATTAAAGAAGCATTATTATGGTCAATGAAGTTTCCAATCGCATTAAATAAGCATTATTACGGTCAATGAAGTTGCCAATTGTACTACAGAAGCATTATACTAACAATATTATTGATAATGAAGATGTTAATTGCATTACAAAAGCATTAGACTAGCATTAGAATGTAGTAAAAGAATGATTGGAGCTATTTAAGTGTTCACAGTTAGAACTTAAATAAACTCTGAGTCATTGCAAAACGATCACTAATACCATGCGGTACAAAATGTTATACATTAACGTAATAATTTATAAACTACTTGTCTCGCAATAAATGGACAATAAAAAGATGGTCAAAACTGCAGAGTGCGAGTGACTTAAAACAAAGTTTTAAAATACTGGGTAAGTTTTACTCTTTTGTTATTTCATGCCTTCAATTACTCCTGCGCAATGTAGTTTACTGAAAATTTATATATAAGTTTCATTGAAAATTTTCACGCGCCTTCGATATTTTGTAGTTTTCATATAAAATATTAAATAAAGATATGTGTGAAGTAACCAAAACAATTGTGTATTCCTAGTATATATCGAATTTTGCATAATTAACATAATAGTCGTGGTCGGGCTGTATTAAATTGAATTATATCATTATTATTAGGCTTATTTCTGTTTTAAATAGGTCCGAATGATATATTTTTTGGTTATAAAATATTTACAAAATGGTGTCGGTCTACAGCAGCCCGGTGAGCCTTCAAAAAGGCGTATAAATGCCGCCAGCAGTATAAATACTCACACGTGAACAATTATTAAGCCAGAGGCCGGAGAGAGGACTTTTGATGAAATATTTAGTGCCATTGTCTATAAATTAGTTTTATATGGGTTCACCGGTATACCAGTAGACTTGATGTAGACTGAAATAGTTCCATAAGTAGTAGTAATTTTGGGGATCCCTGAGAAAAACAATAAAACCCATTTCAGAATGTTTGTACATGAATCCGTTTGCCAGGAGTTGATAAAAAAGCTTTCTGAACGCATTATCTACGTAACTATGTATTAGGTAAAATTATTATGGTGCTGCTAACAAAAAAAATATTTAATTTTTAATTTCATTCGAGTACTTGAATATCACTCAGTTAACAAGGCTATATTTATTGTGGTTATTGCGATTCTAATGATCTTATTTAAATACCGCCGCACCGTGGACTTTACACTGATGCCGACTGTTGCGGGACCGTGTCCCTAGTGCGAGCGGGATAGTGCTATGCATGTTATAGCGAATTCGTCAGTTAAGTGTTCAGTTTGTTTGTGAGAGACTCACATGACGGTTGTGCTCGTGCATGTCATTCTTCATACCTACATCATTACGATATTATTTCCACGAGTAGTTCCTAAAAAGGACCGTTATTTACTGTATTCTCAGTGTAGTGTAGTCAGGTACAGTTTAGGATGGTCGCAAAGACTATTAAATAAAAAGCGGCCAAGTGCGAGTCGGACTCGCCCATGAAGGGTTCCGTAGCAGCAAGTAACATAATATAAAAGTTCGTTGTAGCTTTGATCAATGTTTTATGACGTATTAAAAAAAACTACTTACTAGATCTCGTTCAAACCAATTTTCGGAGGAAGTTTGCATGGTAATTAATGTACATCATATATTATTTTTACATTTATCATTCCCTTATTTTAGAAGTTACGGGGGGGGGACACACATTTTTCCACTTTGGAAGCGTCTCTCGCGCAAACTATTCAGTTTAGAAAAAAATTATAATAGAAACCTCAATATCATTTTTGAATACCTATCCATAGATACCCCACACGTATGAGTTTGATGAAAAAAAAATTTTTGAGTTTCAGTTCTAAGTATGGGGAACCCCAAAAATTTATTGTTTTTTTTCTATTTTTGTATGAAAATCTTAATGCGGTTCACCGAATACATCTACTTACCAAGTTTCCACAGTATAGCTCTTATAGTTACGGAATAAAGTGGCTGTGACATACGGACGGACAGACGGACAGACATGACGAATCTATAAGGGTTCCGTTTTTTGCCATTTGGCTACGGAACCCTAAAAACGCATTAATATCTTTTTTAGTGGTGATGCTTTTTAATATTATTGATTTTTTATTTTCAGTAGTACCATACAATGCCGTTCAAAATTGTACAGACCACAGAGAGAGGAAAAACAAACCTTGTTATTATACCTTCTTTGTGGGAAGAAAATGGTAACTTATGGTGGCCGCCAAAAAAGACACAGTACAACCACAAATTACTTAAAGACGAGCATTCGAAGCCCAACAAACAAGAATGGAGATTAATGAACTGTTTTTTAAAAAGGAACAATATTCGAACATATCAGCTTGCCGAAGCCGTATTAACAATAATGGAAGAAAATAGACAATATGCTCCAAATTCAAGCTATTACACTCGAAAACCAGCAGAAAATTGTTCAAAAATTGTCCTCGCAATCTGTGCAGTTAGATGAAATATCTGTACAAGTTGCAGAGATACTCGTAAAAGAGGGTCCAAGCGTCACCATGTTGAAAGATGCAAACCCTGCAGATATCGAAAGTTTTACACTAAAACCAATTGAAAATCAAAGAGATCTTATATCACTGGACCAACTACTGGCAGATAGAGCAGAAAAAAACAAACTAAAAAAACATTTGACATTCTTATGCTCAGCTTCGAAGGGCGAAGGAAAAATGTGCTTATAAATTACAAGACATTTTATTCACTAGGGATTTTCTTTGCAACTGTTCATGGGCAGGTGGAAGTAGAGGAGAAAGGTCGAAAATAGCCCTTAAAGACTACAAGAATGTTTTAAAATTCTTTTATGGCATGATTCAAACTTGGGATCCGACATATACTGTACAAGACAATGAAAATTTTTTCAAGGTTGTTACTAAAAATTCGAACCAGCGGAAATCCATGAAAAACCTTAGGATGTCTTCTAAGAGATGTCGCAAGAATAAGGATAGTTCAAATGGAGAGTCTAAAGAAATAATAACTGAAGGAGAAAGCATGCAATTTCAAGAATATGCACCAAACGGAGAATCTAAAGAAATAACTGAAGGAGAAAGCATGCAAATTCAAGAATATGCACCAAACGGAGAGTCTAAAGAAATTACTGAAGGAGAAAGCAGCCAAATTCGAGAACAAGAAAAGGAGAAAGAAAATATTCCTTTAAATAATATGAGTGATGATGATATCAAAGGTTTTTTGTGTTAAATGGACCATTATATAAATTTATTTTAACGTTATTAATAGGTACAACTACATCTTCGTACTTACAAGGTCTTTAGTACAGTTACTGGAGATAAAATATAGCAGAATAAGGACGCAAAAATATCTGACACAACTCTTTTGGTAAGTAGGTCGATTTAAGTGTCATATATTTTTGCACGCTTTGTTCTGTCATTACTATACGAGTAGTTACAGCCTAGAGCAAACCACTCCGATCCCTGAAGATCTTGTAAGTACCTAGAGTAAAGGGGTAAGGTCCAAAATTTGAGCATGCTAACTCACGCATTATTTTTTATGTAACTTTTCCGTTGTGGCACGAAAATTAACCATACAATTTGTAGGGATACTTTTCGTCGCACAACGGAACTTTGTTCGCCTTCGTTGTTTGTATGGTTAACTACGCTTAACTATGGTCCTTACTCAAAGATAATGTGAAAAGTTTATCTATTTAGGATAATATAAATAAATGTTTTGAGAAGTATTTTTCTTGTTTTTAAAGTAAGTTATTGAAAAACGATAGAAATAATGAATATTATTTGTTTTCAAGAATGTTTTTTAGAATTTAGATAAAAATTATGTTCCCACATGCTGCAGGGTGATTTTGCAGTCTGATTATACTCTGAAAGGTGAAATGTAGGTACTGAATGAATTTTACTATCAGACCAACCAAGGAGACGCAAAAAAAACATACATTTCGGCATAATCATTTTTCGCGTTTTCGGGGTTGGTCCTATAGTAAAAGATGTATTATGATTTATGACTTACATAAGCACTCCTCAGGACATGGTCAGACATAACAAAATTATCCTTTACATGTCTTCACTAAATAAGTCTGATTTGAATTTGTATAATTAATCTATTTTTAACTAGGCAATCATAAGAAAAGTGTATTGAGTTAATTGACATAAAACGATTCAAACTTGCAAGTGCCATTGTTTAAAATTTACTCGATGTTTAAACACTATCTACCATTTTTGGATTTGATTACCGAGTCTAATAATTAAAAAATTAAAGAAACTAGAGCATTATTTTTTAAAGTTTGATTCGTTAAGGTTTATTTTCATTAAAAAAATTATAACATGTAAAAGAACTTGTTAATTACCCTTATATAAACGAAATAAAAAACTTTGTACTTAAAATAACGTTTTTTATTGGTACGTATGCAATAGTGGTATGAAATATAAGTATTCATGATGATGCAAACATACTAATTTACATTTTAGGTCTATAGCATCAAGGACAATATCACAGTTCTTACCATCATAATTTTTTATTTTTATTTTGTAAATGTGTAAATGTGAAGACTTTATGGGATACGTAAACACATCTTCTTTGTTACTTAAATTTAAGCCATTAATACGAATTCCATTGGGTTCTTCAACTATATTATTGATTTCAACTATGTCGTTGACAGTTGTCAATACATATCTGTCTTTTATTTTATAGGAAACTTTAAATTGTTGCAAATGAAGTACTCTACAGTTATTCCTACTTGCCGTTAGAAATGGATAATTGGATTTTTCACTTAGCTCAGGATTTATAATACTACCCTCTGTCGTGGCTTCAACTATCCGGTTTGCTATTTGTGATAGCGGATTTTTTCCATCTCTCAGTAATCGTTTGATACAATATAGCTCATTCTCAAAAGGGTAAGCGCTGAAAGTGTGTAAAGGTCCAAATCGTTCAACCTCTGCAGTTACGTGGATTAAATTGTGCACGTTACTAGTAACGTAGTCCGCTCCATAAAAGTCTTTGTAGTGCTTGACAAAATCTTTTAGCAGTTCTTTAGCTAATGGCAGCAAACGCAGATGATATTCCGTTGAACAAATTGTAATACCACAGTACAACTTAAGAAAGTGTGATAACACGGCGCTTGAGAGCACATCCGGCAATATAATAATACTAAGATAGAACAAAAAAGTTCTATATTCAGATCCTTTCCAATATGCCAGATACTCCAGATTTCGCACTGCGCGATGAATTTCACAAGGTAACTTGCACTTGTTCAAGAAATTTGTTACTACTTCAATATCTGTAGCACGCCATTTCGTTACAAATTTTCCAAAATTACCATCACGCCATCCTACTAGTAGCCTCTTCATAATTCCCAGGTCAATTAAATGCAATGAATCACCAACTGGAAAATCCTTTACCATATCTATTGGAAGATTAAGCAAAGGAGAATCATTCTTATGGTGTGCCCCATAAATTTTATTTCGGAACCCATCATTTGTTCTCTCGGAACAATTTATATCAGGAAAAGTAACTGTGTGTGAATTGTGGGAATATTCACCTACAGTAACACACTTCAGGCAGCCATGTTTTCCGTTGAAGTTACAAACACCTGAAAGAATTAAAATAAATGTCATTCTAAAAAAGTTTTACAAAACCAGGTATCTATACAATATCTATATAGTGAATCGGTGCAAATACAATAGTGAATCGGTACAACATTAGCGCCTGTCGCCATAAAGTCCCTTTTGATTTGGACTATCATTAATTATTTCAGAACACACGGACAATAATTAAGGACATGATTACCTTTTATGAAAGCTCTAGCAGGTGAGTCACAAATAAAACATCTGATCTTTACTGTAACTTTCTTCTCAGAATTTTGCAATAGTGTAATTCCATTTTCCAATAAATGACTAACATCAGTGACAAAATCTTCTAAATAAGCTGTTACATTTTTAGGTTTTCCAATTCCATAATAAATTCCAATAACTAAAGGTATAATGTTAGGATTTTCAGAAATGTTACAGAGTATTGGCCAAAATTCTTTCTTTGAGCTTTTAAAAATTGGCAAACCGTCAAAATTAAAATTCAAAGATATATTTTCTGGAACATCTGTCCAGTTTTCCAATAGCAAAGTTAAATTATTTGTAATTCCGTTATGTCAATATTCACCCCCTTCAACTTTTTTTATATTGACAAATCTAGGTGTTTTTAAAATGGTCCTTGGATCCATAGGTAATATTTCTGGAATCAATCCATTCATAATTTTCGCGAGATCTTTTAACGCTATTTGATTGATATTCCTTTCAATAGCCCATCTTCTTATATTTTCACGAAATGAAGCACATTTTACATATTTATTAATATCACTGTCATCTTCACTTTCGTCGGAGCTCTCGGGTCTTCCATTTTCCGCATCAAGCGGATAGGAATAAACACGATTTTGTAGTATATTCTGTTTAAAAGAGTTTTCAAAACACGAGGATTCTGTTTCGTGTGTATTTCTAATGTTGACAGGTCCTACTTGATTTTGGTGACCTACGGAACCTTCTCTAATATCGCTACAATTCACTTCGCTAGAATTGTTTTTTTGTGTATTGATCGGATTCGAAGACATCATAATTCTTGCATGTTCCTTTGATATTTTTCGCCTGATTCCTCCCGTTCTTGCTCGTATTTTAAACGATTTTTTCAACATTTTGTAAAACAGTATGCTGCACTTACTACCTATATTAAATTACACGTACCATGAAATCACAACTTAACTTTGTTATTAGCTTAGGTATAATCGTTCACTACACACACGGTTAGGCAACACACACAGTTAAATTAATAATATAATATCTATCGTCCACCATTAAAAAATGCTGTTGTTCTGTTGATCATATATAATATCGTAATGGCGTTTCCCAATAATGGTCGACAAATGGTTTTAATGATACAGTAAAATGAATGTATATACAGCTTTACCCATTACAATAACTCACTTGTATTTGATTAAATAGCTGTTAGCTGTAAAACAGAACTCAGGTGATCTTTCAAATGCAAGCATTACATTGATTCACGTTTATGCTATTCAGCACTACTAGGCTTTTACTTATTACTTAAACGTGCTATTACACAACAAACGGCATTGAAAACAGCTCAAAGCTGTATAACAGATTTACAGTGCATTATAATGGTACAAGTTTATGCTATTAAGCAGCATTAAGCAATATTCTACTACTTAAAATGCTAACTAAAATGCTATTATAGACCCTAAGGCACTGGAAACTGCTGAAAGCTGTATAGCGGATTAACATGGCATTATAATTGTTCATGTTTAGGCTATTAAACAGCATTAGACATCTATTTACTACTTAAAGATGCTATTGTAAATCCAATTGCACTAAAAACAGCTGAAAGCTGTACAGCAGCATTGTGGTTTGCTGCACCAAAACTAAAGGCTTTACAAAAGCATTTTTATACACCAATATCTGACCATTATACAGAGTAAAGCATCATAATGGTTTTTAAATTCCAATATACAGCGTCAAGACGCTCGGTGAACTTATATAATAGTTTATACGGACCTTAAGTTCTACATAACTTTACTATTCGTTTGTTATAATGCTTCCTGTGTTACTTGGGTATCTACTTATCAAACAATCAGCCCTTAGGGCCACTACTTATTATTTTTAACTTTTTAGCGGTTTTTTTACAGACTATTTATTTAGTCGGGGTTTTTTTTAATTTCTAATTTAATTTTTTATTTCACGCCTTGTAAACTTCTTCATCTGAGTGCCTGTTTGTGGCATTGTAGCTCCCAAACGGATGAACGGATTTGGACGCAAGTTTTTTTAAAATAAAGCTACATTAATCAGGATGGTTCTTAGCAAGATTTCATGAATATTGTTGAGGCAGTTTAAGAGACATCAGCTCTGAAAGTAGGTGTCGCCGTTACTTTGGGGGCGTTTTACCCTCTAAAAGCTCAATATCTCAAAAACGGCTGAAGTGAGTTTGATGAAACATATCTAAGAACTACCGCTAAAAAACCTGCCTTCATTTAAAAAAAAACTGCATTCAAATTGCAAGTCAAACTTATAACACCCCTCGTTTTTTGCGTCGGGGGTTAAAAAAGAGGGTAGTGGTGATAGGTAATAGTAAATTAGTTCAGTTAAGTTCAAGCAAAGTGGCTATATGGCCATAGCAATAGCACATTTGCTATTAATCATACGTAGGTATAAGTAGTATAAGTAGATAGCCATATTTATATTATGATATACAGTGAACCACCGCCGAGCCTTTTGCTCTGCGGTATATATTGTTTTGTTATATTTAGTGTGGTTTAAAATATAGCAACTATAAATAAAAATATATTGAAAGGGAAGATGTTGTATGTGAGTGAAGTTGTAAATATGTCGGTGGCAGGGTAGATTATAGAAATAATAAAATCACTCTCAAGCATCTACGCGTTTCATTCACTTCAGTATGTACTATTTAAGTACTATCAACTTTATATAGTTCCAGAAAATACATAGTTTCCACTGCATGCTAAGTTATTTTGAGAACCTATTGTATTTGTTTAATAAGCAAACTCTGTTCTTTTGACAAATCATAAACAAAGTTATAGAATATTTCTATAACTTTATTTAATATCCCTTAGCATGATTGACAGATATTTTTGCTGAGCAAATTTATAAGATCAATCTATTCAAGACAATAATTGTGTTTGGTTAGTATTTTTATTTTTTGCGAAACTTCTTTTGCCATGATAATGATGTATAAATACTGTGTTTTGGACAGCACTGTGAAATCCAAGCCCATAGGACATACAGGGAAACTATCTTTGAAACCATTAGGACATTTTTGTGAACACGATTTTGGCATTGTACAACTTTTGGTCAACTGTAGGTTGTTCATGTAATTTATTTTTATAAGTTTGAATTTTATTGCATGGAAAGAAAAAAGGGAAAGCCAAGAGAGTCACATACTGAGAAATTAATAAAATATATTTTATCATTCATTTCAAAGTTGTCATTGTTTTTGTACAGTTTTATATCCATGCATGGTGTGAATAAGTTGATAAGTCGAGATGAAAAGTTACTGCAATATGTTTTTAGAACAAATTGCATATAGTTCAAATTACTTCATTATTTTTCAACGAGTTATCAACATATTCACACCCGCCTCAGATATTATTGTCTGAATAGATAGAACAGAAGTTGCTCAAATTGACATAATTGTGTTTTTGTATGAATTGTGATAGTGTGTTTGTCAAAGAAATCAACGGAACTGTGACTCAACCTCGTATATTGAATTATTTCCAGTATAAACTGACACGCACTAAGTACGCGAGTACATACTTAGTGCGTGTCAGTTTATACTGGACTAATTCAACATACGAGGTTGAGTCACAGAACCGTCGAAATGTTTTATCTGAGTTATTGCATAGAACCTTGGTTTTATTACATTAGTACAAACAAGTATTCTTGCACATTATATAGACATTACTTCTTATAATGTTCCTAATACTTAAATTCAGAATTACATACATACATACATAAAGTCACGCCTTTATTCCCAGAGTGGGGTAGGCAGAGCTACAGAATTACCAACAACTCTAAAAAACTTGTTGATAATTCTGTAACCACATTTTGCACAATCAGGCTAAAATGTTTACCAGTGTATTAGTGACAGGTTGCAAGCCCATCGCCTAACAGTACTAGAAGCCCTTATTCCCTTAGTCGCCTCTTACAACATCCACGGGAAGACATGGAGTGGCACTATTCTAACCCGGCAACCACACGGAAACAAATACAAAAATAATTAAATTCAGAATTATACTGAAAATTTCTTATCCCGCAAAGAAGTTTATTACAAAAAGCATGCACATTAAGAACCCTGCTTTGGTTTAGAATGGAGGTTTTTTTTAGGTAATATGATGGTTCTGACATTCATGGTTATATGTAAAAATAAGTTCATATGGTAAAACCAACTTGTATGCATTTGCTCCGTGCTAATAAAGTTCTACTAACTATCTTAAACTTATTTATTCAGACCATATCATTATCTGAAAAAACTAAATAATAATTATTTTTTTGGACCTCATGCATATGAGGAGTTAATTTAGATACGAGTAATTTACCATGCACTCTGTTGAGATCCGTTTCCCTGGTAGCGAGCCCGACAGCCCACACACCGCCCTGCTGCAGTTTCACCTCAAAGTATGCTTTATTCTGCACGAGAGGTGCATTGCCAAGGGCGCAGCCAGAGCCGCACACACGCTGGCCACCCTTCACCACCACCACCTCATGTCCTGTAGTAGAGGAACAATTCAACTCATTTCATTACCTGCACTGTGAACTTATTTGCTGACAAGCCCTTAATCACAATTAGAATTTTATTCAGCGTTGTACAATATAAATTACTAGAGCAGCAGTAAAACCCCATACCCATATGTAAAGCGTCAAGCTTAACGGGGTTTTCCTTGATGCGTATAGGTACAGACGGGGTCAGGCTGAACCCGTTGAGACATCCCTTAAGACAACAGAACATTTTAAAATTTATTTAATTGCTCTTTAGCGATCGATAAACCGTTACTTATTATAGATTATTGATATTTGTTGCTTCGGCTGTATCTATGAACATTCGTCATTTTTTATTCAGTTGATTTATTTAAATAGCCACAGTTCACAACTATGTGACATTTGATCAAATCACAGACTAGATAAGGTACTAAGGGATACTACTAAATAATAGACGTATTGTTTTTTTTTTTAAATTTGTCCATTTGTACAGGCTACGATCATGGCCATACTGCCTCGTCTTTAGTATAGTCTGGCAAACGAAAGCTGTCCCCGAGAAGGAGCGCCAAAATCAAAAAACCTGCAGCTGTTTACTCTGACTGTACACTGAATAAACGGAGTTTGATACTATTTAATTTCCTGATGTCTTCACATGAATGTTGGAGTATCAACTCCGTTTATTCAGTGTACAGTCAGTGTAAAAAACCGCACTTTTCTTGATTTTGGCGCTCCTTCTCGGGGACAGCTTTCGTTTGCCAGACTCTATTTATAATTTCAGTAGTCAAATCCAGTAGTAACGTCTACAGTAATTTGGTTTAACGTATTTACCAGTGAATGAATCCTTCAGGAGATTTTCAGTTGCCGCACGATCTCGTTACGGTGATCAGTGAAGTGTTAGCGTTTATTGATAACAAACTGGATCTTATGGATAATGAAAGCTTAATTCAAATTTGTGGATCTGCTTTTACTAGTGAAGATGTCGAGCAGGCTAAAGGTTTGTTGATCGAGGGAATTAAAACAGGAAGGCGTAACATCACAAGACGTGAAACGGTAAAGTCCCAACGTAAAAAAATATTCCGGGACCTTGAAATTATTCTGGAGATAATGAAAAATGTGGACCCCGAATTGTATCCAGGTTTAGTTGCCAAGGAACTCAACAAGCTACCTCCCATTACTTTCGATCACGTCAATGTGACAACCCTATTGAAGGACATCGTGTTATTGAAATCTCAACTTAACGAGATAAAAGATAATTACGTTACAAAAAAACAAATTGATGACTTGGAAATAAAAATACATGAGGGTAGATACGGCTCCATTGTAAGTGGACAAAGCTGGGTAAACACAAAAAGGGGAGCATGTACGATGGACAGCGGACCCATGGCAATTCTGACCCCGCGAGATAATTCATATACCGATCATCATGTTAATAACCCCCGAGATGAGAGCTATGGGTCCCCGCTGCAATGGTCCGCGCCAACCGCGAATGATCTCCTTCAAATTGAGAGTAACTCGGCCCGGCATCTCAGTCTCGCTTAAAACTGAGTAAAGAGGAATCTACCCCAGATCAATGCGAGCTCTCTAGTTCGCACTTAAGTGGAACTTACACTAAGGCTCAGATAACTACGCAATATAAAAATAAGTTCAAGGCCAACCCTGGCAGTGCACAGGCAAATAATAACAAGAGCACTCCCGCATGTATTAGCGTCCAAAAATCACCTACACCGCCATTTGAAAACGCCGAAAAGTCAAACAAAAACTCCACTATAAATAATGAGACTTCATCTGATAATAAGGCAATAAAATTATCATATGCCGAGATAATAAATAACGGTACAAAATGGAGTGTGCCTAGTCCTGACGGACCGTGGCTGGAAGTACAGAGGAAATGTCTTAAAAATAGATTTATTGGGAGTAAAGGAAAGGCAGATTTAGACACGAATTGTAAATTTAAGGCAGCCGATACTAAAGTACCTTTATTTATATCAAATGTTCATATAGATGTTCAGGAGGCGGACATAATCGACTATATTAAACAAAAAACGGGAGAGACTGTTTCTTTCAAGTAACGTTCCAGTAACTTATCTAAATTGTCTCCGGTTAGTTCAGTATTTATTGGTAATTCGTCATTCGATTCGACCGCCAGTACCGTTTCATGATTAAGTTCGCAGCTATCACTTGTAATACATTGTCGTTCGCGCGTACGTATGTAGGTGACACCTTCACGATTAAGTACATCAGTGCCTACTATGACTGGCGTGTTCATATTTAAAGCGTCAACGACAAACAAATCCACTTCGAGAGTTACACCATCAAACTCGATTGGCAATGTAACAAAATAAGTAGACTCGACCTCCTGACCACCTATTCCCTTCAAAACACGAAAAGCAGGCTTCCGTGGACAATCAAAATGTTTGATTATCGCGGATGAAATAAGGGATATGGTCGACCCACTATCAATTAAAACGTCAACCGGCGCACCCTGAATTATGGCGACTACAATGTCACTATTACGACTACCCTCAACTTCACGACAAAAATTTACATTGGCTTGGTTTCGGGTTTCTGATCTAATCCTAGCGAAACATGTTTCCATTTTGTGCCCAGGCTTCTTGCAAAAAGGACAGGTATCTGTCTTAGGTACCGGAGTAGTAGTAGCATTAGGAGCGCTGGTATTCTCAGTTCTGGGTTTCTTTGTGCATGAAGCCTGTAAATGACCGGGTAATCCACACGAAAAACATCTGCCACTCTCATAACGACGTTTGCGATTAGAATCTACAGGCCGTTTGAATTTACTGACATTTCGTTGATTTTGTGCCGAAGATGAAGCAGCTGATGTAACGGTGGAAGTACTTCTAGACGACGAAGACTTCACATAAATCGAAAAGAATTGAACTAAATCTTTGGGTAATAATTTGGCATTGGTAGCAGCCGCTCGAATTTGTGGGTCGGTGATACCGCGAATGATAATAGCAGACATCAATTCCTCACTTAAACCAGAAACGATTCGCAAACGAAGTAAGGAACGACGCACGTAATCCGCGTAAGTAGGGTAATTATCTGAGGTAGTTTTCATAACATCAAATAAAATGTTAGCTGCGTCAGGTTTCTTTGGGCACAAAGGCTTAAACTCCCTTTTAAAATTTGACCAACTACGATCATTCGTGACCCACTCATTTAACCAAACTGGAGCGTCCCCTTTTAAACAATTCCCGATTCGCGATAAGCACTCATTATCAGTCCAACTATTTATCGATTTAGCTTTGTCCACCTCGACACACCAAACTTCAATATAATGCAGATTGGGATCAAAATTCGAAATATAATAAGGTTGGTTAGATCTCACAGAATTATTGATGGCACGCAACGCATTTACCAATGCGTCCGTTGAAACCTGTTCCGAGAAAGCAGAACCAGCCGCGGATTGAGCTCGTGGTGACGCTGTCCTTGTAGGCTGCTCATGTGCATGCGTGGCTGACCGGCCACAAGCACGTGGCGGCGTACCCGGCGGCATGCTCGGCGGTGACCGCGCCCCAACATCTTCTTGGTGATGGCTGATGATGTCTGGCTGCGACACGGATGCCATCGGATGCGGTTGTCTTTCAATCGTTGCAAGCCTGTCTAAAATGCCTTGCATTTGTTGCCTAAGACTACGGCGCGACGTTGAGTTACGACTACGTTCGCGACCACGACGCTTATCACGGTGTCGACTTCTAATACGCGATCTCCGATCACGATCAGACATAGTTTAGTTTTTCTTTCCAACAAAGAACACACGGAAGAACAAAAACAAAAGAAAACTTATTACGTAACGAACTGACATTATTTACACGCTACTAATTATGTACATGTTCTACTAGTTAAATAAAACGCTTGTGCACTTCACTAAATCCGAACAAAAGAGTACACGCCAATACAATCACGCTACGGATGTAAAAACAAAGAATTCTTTTTTTTTTACCGTTAATAATGCTACCACCCGTACTAAGAAAAATTATAACGTTTCATTTTATTTCATTTTATTTTTTGAAACACTTGTAAGGTACGAACTAAATCGATAACGAATTTCAAATGTAGAAAAACAACGGAAAACCGAACGATAAGACTACGTAAGCTGTCCCACTTCTGATGTTAGGTAAACTAAAAGATTTGGATTAAAATAAACGTTCAAGCATAAATTAGTTATTATTTTAATGAGAATTTACAAATTGAACATAAATAAATCGCGAACAATGCAAGATGTCACCGATCTACAATATTCGACACTTAGAACTACTGACAACCGCACCGAGGCACGTCTCGAGCAAAAGTGTTACGGCCTGGCCATCCACATCAATCGCTCCCTTATTCGGTCTTCGTGAGAACATTCGCTAGAGAACTCAGTGGCTGTTTGGCCGACATCGGTTGCTACACTAGCGCCACCTATATTTGATCTTTTCTCTAATAATAGACTTAATATGATCACGTTGTTTAAAGCCGCACTGGCTGAAAATTATGTTTTATTTAGTAGGAGAACCCAGTTTACTAAGTCTCAATTGATCATTTCTATTTTATTAGGTATAGTAAAGCTTTCCAGTCATATTACTATTATTTGATGTATATAAGTACATTCACAAGAAGGAGTGACCTGGGTCAACATAATGCACATTATGTATGCTTGTATTCCCTTAGGAACGGCGTGATGAAGTTTACCGTACAGTGACCAGCTGTTGTCCGTAGACATTGACAGCCGACTCGTAACTCGGTATGCACGAGAAACCACCAGCCTCAGAAGAAGAATTGAGGGAAGACAGTCCAACTCATAAATATTACTTTGAACTAATTAATGCAGGCAGTCTGTTACTGACTAGAAATATTTACCTTCTGAGTAGCTTACTTGAGCTTAAATGGTTGAGTAAATCATTGTTAAACCAAAACGTAATAAACTGGGACTTCTCAGCTTAAATTAGATATATATTGTAGTTTATTCCCCAAATGCATTAGTTATGACGATTAATATATTCAATTCAACCTGCTTCCTTCACTATTCAGTGGCGGAATAAATTCATACACGGACGAGTTTAAGATATAATATCAATACGCACGAATACCTATTAGTATAGATTAAACCCTACTTTTTAAATACCTAATGCCCTATTTTCCCTACATAGTTGAAGCTACCCTAACACTACTTTATAGGCCTATTCTACAAACTACAACCTAGAGGCTTACCTTGTCCTCATAATTAGCTAGGTCCCTAGGTAAACTGTAAAGTTCAGCTGAGTCGGCTGAAGTAGGCAACCTAACACTCGTGTGGTGTGTACCTCCCCCCTCACGGACCGAAGTCCAAGTTGTGAGAGTAAGGCGCCCTATAATGTAATTAGTGTATATAAATATATAAAAGGTTTATCGGGACCCGTCCTCAACTCCCCCAGAGCTTCTATGGGTGCAGATTCGCATGCCAACCTGTGGCCCCATTTCCCCTCCGAAGGCTGGCATTGAGAACAAGTAGGCTCTTTTACTGATGTCTATGTTGGTAAAGAGACCATCAGGGCGTGCCCACCGCTCTTTTAGATTCTAATAGTTCCAAAGCTGAGGCGTTTGTCACCGTTAGGCTGCCCCGGATTTGGCAGACTTACTAGTGGCTGTCTGATCACCGCTCTGGTACAATCAAGTGCTCAATATAGCTTAACACAACAAGAAATTCCCGCCCATAGTAAAATATTTCTTTAATCCCAACTAATTTAAACAATGTACCAGACACAAATGACAACTAACCCAAAACACTTATCTGAAAAATACACAAAAGAAATAACACAACACAAATAAAATCAAGTAAAAACTTTCAAAGTAAAGTTAATAATAAAAGGGTAACTCACCAAGGTGTAGAATGTCTAAAATTAATTATTAATTATAAATAATACTTTCCCTGTAGAAAGAGAGCCCTATTACCAAAGGAGGACCGTCCGCCCCGAGCTGCTGCGACGACTGCTTTTTGTTTTTGCTTTCATCTCTTCCTCGTCACCTCGGTTTTTTGTGCAAATCCCTAATTCGTGTTATCCAAAAGCGTAGAGCAACCTAATTATGATCCTTACTCGCCCCGTATAGAGTGTGCTCCACAATTTCTACGCAACTATCGCTCCTTGTTCTTGAACTATCGTATGATATTACGTCACATATCCCAACTCTCAACCCTGTATTATGAATCCTATTCCGTGGTGTTAAATTTTGAAATATAAAGCTAATACGAATGTTACTAGGTGTTTCCCAGAACCTTCCGTTTGGTAACAAGTAAAAGGGTAACATTTTACTCTAGTATTGCCTGTGCACTAACTGATAGAAAAATAAACTTATTTTAATAATGAATATCCATTGTTATAAATCAACGTATATATTTATAATATATTCTGAAAAGGGCAGCAGATCCGTTACGAATACAAACAACTTTTTACCCGAATGCTTGTTCATATGTAAAACAATGCCATCTACCTCGAACTTCGAGAGGCACTCATAACCTTTCCTAGATGACTGATCTATTGTATTGATTTCAAGTAACTAGCTGTTTCGAATAGTTCACAAAGTAACTCATAGGAGTCGCTGTTTACTATGTGCCCCTATTACGATAACTATAAGGTATTCGAGATTCTATTTTTTATTATTAAACTTGATTGTATGTACGTTTCTTAGATATATGTTTTATTATAAATAAAGTTTGTATAATGAACATGGTTGCCTTGCTGTGTTCAGTTACATCACTGACACCACACACCTCGAAACACTCATCCATGTACAATGTATTACAAAATCACGCAGCTGGACGCGATACTAGCTCCGCAGAAGTTGAGCCAGGAGGCCAAATTCGACCTGGTTATCGGAAAACTGGGCAGAGGCGAATTAAACGCAGTACAGGACCTATTAGAAAGTGCGGACAGCAGGCAGTACTCGGAGCTGAAAAACAGATTAATTACCGTGTATCAAGAGAGCGCAGATTCCCAATTCAACAGATTAGTCAGAGATCTGGAGCTGGGAGATCAGAAACCATCACAGTTGTTCCGCAGCATGGCCGAAGCAACAAGGAACTCGGGCGTTGATGACGAAAGGCTAAAGAATCTGTGGCTACAGCGGCTTCCGTTGGCGGTACGTACAGTATTAATAGTCAGTGAAGACACCAAGTTAGAGACACTGGCCACCATGGCAGATAAGATAATGGAGTCAGTGAGGCAAGGTGTGGTAGCAAAAATAGCAACACCAACCCAACCCATGCATTCAGCAAGCGATACAGAACTTATCCAGGAATTCAGGAACATGGCCATAGTGCTGAAGCAGCTCCGAGGAGAAGTTAACGAATTGAGATCTAGAGCCACAGAAAACTACAATCAAGGTTGGCAGAGGAAACGTTCCCGGTCTCGCGCGAAAAGCCCGTCGAGAAATCGTAACTGGTTATGCAGATATCATTTTAAATTTAGAGAAAATGCAAGAAACTGCACACAACCTTGTGCATGGGACAGAAGCCAGCAGCAGCAGCGGGCGGGAACATCGGGCCCATCCATCTCCGGCAGCATGCAGCCACAGCAATCCAACTGGTGACTAGCGGCGTCGCCCGGCACAGTACAAGAGTGTGCGGGGTTGGACGACAGTCATCGTCTTAGCGTTTGCGACCAAACAAGCGGTTTATGTTTTTTAGTGGACACAGGTGCAAATGTCTCGATAGTACCAGTAAGTAAATTCGGTGTCGGTCGCAATGAAACGAATTACAAACTTTACGCGGCAAATAACTCTGAGATTAAAACATTCGGTGCAGTAACCTTAGAATTAAATTTAGGCCTACGCAGGGCATTCAAATGGCCATTTATCGTGTGTGACGTAAAACAACCCATCATTGGTGCAGATTTCCTAAAGACTCATAAGTTAGTAGTAGACTTATTTAATAAGAAATTAATTGATAGTGTTACAGAGTTTAGTGCATATGGGTCCATCGTACGTTACGGGCAACCATCCGTAAAAAGTATTCAGGATGATAACCCATTTCGTGACATCCTGGAGCGATACGCGGAGATAACGAAACCCATCTGTTTTAGGGACCCAGCAAAACACGGTGTCAAGCACCACATTGAGACATCTTGACCTCCGGTTTATGCACGAGCGAGGCCATTACCGCGAGACAGATACGTAAAAATTAGGGACGAATTTCGTAATATGGTAGAATTAGGAATTTGCAGACCCAGCAAGAGTCCATGGGCCAGTCCGCTACACGTGGTGCCGAAGAAGGACGGTCAGCTGAGACCGTGCGGTGACTACAGGAGGCTGAATGCAGTAACGAAACCCGACAGGTATTCTATTCCCCGATTACAAGACTTCACCTATGGGCTTGCAGGTAAGACATTTTTTTCTACACTAGACATAAATCGTGCCTACCACGTTATAGAAGTAGCCCCAGAAGATATCGAAAAAAACCGCGATAATAACGCCCTTCGGCTTATTTGCGAGTTCCCCAGAATGTGTTTCGGGTTAAGAAATGCAGCGCAGACTTTTCAGAGATTTATGCACTCGATTCTCAAGGATATAGAAAAAGTGTTAAAGAAGGTGCAAATTTATAAAAAACTTAAATTTGGCGATAACTCGACAACCGTGCACATTTTACTGAGGTCATGTTAGGCTGGTTAAGCTGACCTACCTCCGTTGTCAATGTGGGTTACGGATTTTGGGACTCCCTGTATAATACAAGGTTAGACGCTTTATTCTACAATTTGCAAAATAAAATACATTTAATTTTAGTTTATTTATTTATTTAATACAGTGTTTAAGATCATTAACACATTATGTCATACTCTAATTTGGTTCAGTCTGAAACTTAATAAACTAAATGCTACATTTTGGTATGGGGACCAACAAAAGGTACCTGTCTAAGTGTCTATACACGGGGCCTAGACAAGACGCATAACGCTATCATTAGCGATTTATTTTAGCGGTCCGCCGCGATAGATCCTCAGCCTACGTGAATCCTGTACATCTTATCAGTCTTCTACAATCAAAATGCATTAACTTTATGCATCTTGTCTAAGCCGAAGGTGACTCAAAAACCGACACCAAACAAGCAGGGAAATGTTGCCAAGTCTCTATAAATTATTATTTTTTGACTATGTCAGTTTTCTACATCTTTTCGCTTCCGAAATGCCACATGTTAGTAACCTTTACAGGCATTTTTTAAATCACATATTTTTAATTGTGGAGTTATTAATACGACGTTTTGAGGATTACCATGACACCTCCATGCGGCTTAGTTCACAGTAAGACAAAGGGGCCGGGTCGAATAACTGCTAAGTACTAGCTTTGGGTTGAGATTTTACACGGTAGAAATGACATTACCTTGGACATGTTTCCGTATTGTCAACGTTTTGATAACTCTTATGTACTTGACAGTAATAGCAGCCGAGTTAAATACAATAGGTACTAAAAAACGTCAAACAAAATATCGTTTTAACCTAGTACAATTAGTGGCCCAGGGCCACGGAAACACATCAAAGGCAATATCGTTTGCTCCGCGTACAACCTCAGCCCTGATATTTGCACGCGCTCGTAAAATGAACTTCGTTGCTAGTCGTACGCTTACGAACGGTCCACGGACCACCTTTCTCTATTAGTGCCAATACTTTTTTAGCGTTCTACGGCTGGTGGTATACATCTTGTATGTCTGTAACAGATAAACAGATATACATGTTACAAACAGTAAAGAATAAACCATAGGGCCTTTTAAAACTTTGAATGTAATCCTGACCAACCTATTTCATTAAATAATGTGACAATATCCCGAAACCTGAAACAATAATGACCTATCTACCGCAAGCAAAATAAGATATTGTAGAGGGCATTTAGCAGTTCTATCAGCCCTCGCTAATTAGTGGTCCGGTTTTTGACACCTGTAGATGGATACGTACAATCTAATGATTGTATGATCCTTGTTACATCTACATATTATGATACCATTAATTATATCGACGTGCACTATTTAATGACTAACTTGATATACTTATGGCGAATGCAACCAGTTATCGTATGAAGGCGGCCGCCCTGGACACCCTTTCCCTAAGACGAGGACTTGGTATTCTCGTACATATTATTATTTTCTTGAACATACAATTTTAGACCCGTCAGAAAGCTCTTGCCTACTCGGGTCTCTTACGGATCGTCGGCTGGTAGCTGCTCGTCACGGTCTCTGTGACAGCTCGTATCAACACACGTAATACTCGTACTTGTCGTACAAATTATTATTACACTTCTTTCTTTGACTTTTCGTAATTATAGTAGACCAGGGTCGATCATTTTTGAAACAATAAAAAATAATAGTAGGATGAAACCCATTGGAAAAAGAAGAGAATATAACATAAAATAAAGGAAAAAATATTTATAGCCGATCTGAGGTCGGGAAGTGGAAGAAGGGGGGAGAGGGGGGGGTTAAGGGTAGAAAAACAGTTTATCTCGATTTCCGGCAAAACTACCAAGTCCTATGGAAAAAAGTAAAATGGCAAAGATGGAGGTCATAGAGATAATAGAATGATCTACAACTTTTGTATTTACACTTTTTCACATAACCTCAAAATGTACCTATGTAAATAATTCAAATAACCAAGTTTTGGTTTTTTAGGGTTCTGTACCCAAAGGGTAAAAACGGAACCCTATTACCAAGACTTCGCTGTCTGTCCGTCCGTCTGTCTGTCACCAGGCCGTGAACTGCAATAGCTCTACAGTTGAATTTTTCACAATTTATGTATTTCTGTTGCCGCTATAACAACAAATCCTAAAAACAAAATAAAATAAATAAGTATTACCCATACAACAGTGTTTTTTGTCGTTTTTCGATATTAATAACGGCAACAGGTAGACACTTGAAATATTCACAGAATATATAGTTGTATATTCACGTTAAGAATAAATAATTAAATTAATATTTAAGGGGGCTCCCATACAACAAACGCGTTTTTTTTGCCGTTTCTAGCTCAATCTTAATAGACACCTCGGTTGTATAGGTAATGGTACAAAACCCGTGCGCGAGTCCGACTCGCACTTGGCCGGTTTTTATTTTAATCTTTAAAAAAAAGGTTGTTTTTCACGAAATTTGGTGAAAACTTACCTTTTTATGTCCTAAACACACTGTAATTTTATCGATTTAAAATATTTATTTATTTCACCTTATTCCAATAAATAAATAAATCTCAGGGGACAATCTCACACAAATCGACCTAGTCCCAAACGAAGCTCTAGGCTTGTACTATGGGTACTAGACAACGATAAACATACTTATACAACATTTTACAAAATAATCCGTAAAAAAATAGTTACAAAAGTATTGTCAACCCTTATTAAATAACGTCAGTTCAGTATCTTACGTATAATAGGGTTGACACTACTTACGTAATTTCTTTTTTACGGATTATTTTGTAACACGTTGTATAGAGAAATACATACTCAAATACTCGTAAATATAAATCATCCAAGACTCAGGAACAAATATTCGCGCTCATCACACAAATCTGCCCTTACCGGGATTTGAACCCAGGACCGCCTGCTTCGGAGGCAGGGTCACTCCCAACTAGGCCAAAGTGACTTAATATCGAAAAACCGGGCAAGAGCATATCGGACCACGCTCAGTGTAGGGTTACACTTGAATACCAAAAATTAACGCTTTAAAGCTTAATATTTCATGGATTACTTAATCGAAAAACTGTTTTCACAAACCCGTAGTATTTTTGAAAGACCTATCCAACGACACTCCACACTATAGGTTAGACGAGAAAAAAAAATACATGCCCACGTTAGGTGGAGGGGAGGTAAAACTTTTATTTTTTATTTTATTGTACCACTTTGTTGGCGTGATTAATATGCATTTTCATGCCAAAATACAGCTTTCTAGTACTTCTTTGCGCTAGGCTGCGGACGGACGGACGGACGAACGGACATGGCGAAACTATTAGGGTTCCTAGTTTGACTACGGAACCCTAAAAAGCAACCTAGTTTTCAATCAAAAATTCTCACGTTAAAACATCAGCTTTTTAAAAAAACACAGCTTTTTGTTCGTTGGAATCTCTACTTTCTAATATAAATTACTATAAATTCAAATATTTTTCCTTTCATTTTTGTTAAGTATATTCTCTTCCTTTTCCCATGGGTTTCATCCCACTATAATTTTTTTCACTTTTACCATTTTCAAAGGCTTCAGCCCTGGTCTATAGGTACCTACTACATTGATAAAACACCATTGCAAGGTTTGTATCAATATAAGTATATTATTATGAAAAGTCAGCGTTCCGTAATATAAAGAAAATAATGCATCACTTAAATGTATAGGTATGTCTTGCTTGTAAGTAAGTAGGTAGGTATAGAGTTTGAAAACACGAATTACGGCTGTCACAGGGATCAGGTTAAATGGTTGTCGAGACTATAGCATTAGCAAATAGCTTCGGCTTTGCATGCACTGCAGCACCTACTGTACAAACAGACGACAATCGCGACCGGCATTCTATCTCCCACATGGACCCCGATGTTTGTGCGTCATTGTTTTGCTACTCAATTTATTTCAATACAGTGACTCTATACAGTGTATCCCTGGATAAGGTGCACAAACGAATAGGGATGAAACTAGATGCAATTTCACAGACACAAAATACAAAAAGAAATAATTGGCGGCATTTTTTTTTATAATATAATCGTTTATTGCTGTGAACCCTATCGGAACAAAATGAAATATCTCGCCTCATATGAGTTCTATTGATATAAAATGAATGGGGTTTAATTCCAGAGCATTTCCTGTATAAATCAAATAAACAAAACGAAATAATACGCCAAACACTAAAAAAAAAAAAAAAGGGTAGTACTTGTGTTGACTTTTTTTGTCATTGTGAGTCAATAAATAATGATAGCTAATAATAACATGAGGTAATATACTTTTAAGTAATTTTAGAAATTATCAGGAATTTACAAAAACAAAATGTTTTTTTATTGTGTTTAGCATAATTGTTCATTATTATTTAATTAATTGAAACGAGAAATGCTCCAGGATGTAAAAACCGTTTATTTCATCTTATAGACCTGAGACCTGATAGAGTTGACAGCAATCAATGTTTTTTTGTAAAAAAATAATTACGACTTCATTTTTTCTTTTTTTCTGTCTGTTAAATTGCATCTAGTTTTATTTCTATTTGTTTGTGCACCTTATCCAGGGACACACTGTATAATGGGCAAAGCGTGCGCGGGTCGCTAGTCTAGTTAGTTGATATATTAAGATTATAAATAAAGATTTAATTGAGAAATTAATAAATATACTACCTAATTCATGTGTCTAATAATAAGGATAAATATGATATTTTTTACAAAAGTTAAAAAAGTACAATTACTTGACCGACAATGTGCACCGACATTTTCAAAAACCCGTAAATCTAAGCGTGTGCAGGATGAAACTGACGGATTTTCTTCTAAAGACGCAGAGTTTTAAGATGGCAAAAATAATAACGGTTACATTTTATCACATACTTTCTAAACATCCAAATAATCGCTGGTACAAATCGTTTTGCGAAAAAAAACTCCTTTGCGTCGGTATGGCGGCCATTTAGAACGGTTAGAAAAGTATGGCATGATGATTTTCGTAAAGGTCTACTCGACGATGATTAGCTGTGCAAAAATGAGCCTGGCACAAATGGTTGAATTATTTTCTTTTAATTAATATATTCGCATCGGTATGGCGGGCTGTAAGTCACACCGGAGAAGTATGGCGTTACGCTACTGCCTTCTTCTTTTTTATCGACTATCGGAAAATACAAGAATTTAGGTGAAAACACTCGTTAATTATCCGACACGTTCGACTAACGCCCACGCGATTGGGCCGCCGGTACCAGCGCTGTGACAATCATGTTCCATTTCGTCATTACGATACGTTGTTAGACACATGAAGAACCGCCATACATACCAGTATATTTTATGTCACCATTTTCCGGTCTAACAAACAGTGGCATTGTCCTGAGCATGATTTGTTGGATAAACCGCATAAAATAAATAGGTACCTAAAATAGACAATGCAATCGAATGGAAAGGGTGTCAGGAGAGATGAGAAGGAGGCTGCCATACAATACGTGATCTGAGAACACAATACATCAAAGTATGGTACAATGAGCGTTTACCTACACTATCTCGGGTGCTAATCGATTTTATCACAGGGCTAAGTGTCATGCCACACACATAAACAATATACGTTTTAATTATTACTCTTCCCTTAATCTAATATTACACACAATGCCAACATTGTCGAGACGATTCGGCGGGTCTCGAACCAGACGAACATTTATAATAATTATAAATATAATATCATACAAAATGACAAACCATGTAAAGAAAAGTTTCATTCGAAATACCATTAATTTGTATTGGTAAAAAAGGATGTCATTGAATGGAATAAATACAATTTATTGTCAAAGGTCGACCACTATGCACGGCGTATGATAGCTACCTATTCAAAAATAACTTTAGAGTAAGGATCTAAATAAAACTAATTACTTGCTAAATAGTTGGATTGATCTAGGACGACCCCTGCGACGGCTCCTGAACATATACACGTGTTACGCTTGTTTCTTACAAAATTACGATACGGCTGCCAGTGCTGGCAGCAGAGATCATCGTACATTTACCGAATTCAACAACAGTTTCAATTAATTTGTAGACATTAGAAATGCAAGTGGCCTCGATCCGATCAAAGGTTAATCAAGGCTATGCAATAAACACAATTTTTCTTGAACAATTTAAACACAACAAACACTTAAAATAAACGCTCGTGTCTAACCACCGCCTGCTAGCTTATAGGATTTACAATTCATTTCAAAGAACTAAGCTTTCGTGAAAATCAGAGATGCGGTCCCTAGTTAAAGGACGATAATGTCACCATGCACGTATACTACTTTCTCTGGTTCATTCAATTGAAGAATGCCTTGGTGGATATTTAAAGTCTGTACTTAAGTCATTTTTACATAATATTTTCACAGTATACGATGTTGAAAGGAGTTAGTTAAACTAGTGCGGTTGGTTGATAGCGGGCAGTATTTTGACTGCGCGCCTCGTAGTGCGGACACACGCTACGTGAAATCACTAGTCCAGTATCTAGGGGAACACACGTTGAACCTTCCAGATTTTTTGGTAAGGTTTATGTTTCAGGGGTTATGCCATGGTTGTGCCCCGCCTGCGGTACTCTCGCGTATTAAATGTACTTCGGAATGTCCCATATCCGGCAGGCATTATTAGTTTGTGAATGTTGATTCTGGACTTGATATCTTCACATTGACTTAACAGATGTTTTTTTGTGACGACAACCCTGTCGTGACAGAACCCCAAGATTGGGCCATTTTGTGTCCTACTAGTATTATATGTAGGTACTTCGGTATGTATGAAACTAGGGTGATCGAACCAGTAATGGACAAGGTCCAATGATGGACACTTGACTCTTATTTTACAGACAATAAAGGTTATTCAATTGTTTTGCAACAATCAATTTATAACCTTATGATCTTTGAATTAAGAGTAAAGTGTCCATTATTGGTGCCTGTCAGCTTAAAGTGTCCAACACTGGTGCGATCACCCTAAACAGTTAAATTAGAAGACTCGTGGGTTTTGTAACGGACATTATGCTCAAAGGCTTCAAAAGCAATGTTTACGTCTAACTTTTTGTACCAAATTTGAACCAACCTGGAAAGAACCTTGACCTTATTAAAGCTAAGTATTCTACAAACGAAACAGTGAAAGCAAAAATCTGCTATTAAACCATTTTTTTTAAAGTTTGTTGCATTAGTAGTTTCCCAAAAGGCATGTTAATAAACATTTTAGCAAAAATACAAAAATAAAGTTTTAACATTTTTATTTAAAGCTGTTACGATTTTACAAGTAACCTTGTTTTGATTTTATAAGTAACCTAAATCAAATATGTATTCGGCATCTATAAGTATATTAGATACCTATATAACGCATTCATTAATTGAATTTCACATTAGTTTCCGCGGTGCGCCGTTAGTGAAAGTGGTAGCGTGTTGAAGTTTGTGATTGTGGTTGTTGGAACACTCAAGTTTACTGTTGTCTATGTTGCTACGGTACCTGCATAAAACAAATTATTGTACCTAGTAAAATTAACATAGCTGCGGGATTTTGTTATAAACAAGTGACTGCAAACCTATGTCTACGCTTGTCCTGGGTCTGCGAGATCAATTTGGTGAATATTAAATAGAATCTACTTATAATTAAAAGCTTATGCTAATTGACAGAGATATGAAACTGATAACTAGACGAAACTAAAAAGGTCGGCCAAAATACTCGTATTAAACACATTGAGCCGGCTCCGCGCGCCCCTGCGCTGCTCTCGCGAGCTCGCGGCGCGGCCTGGCGGCCCGAGGCCTTCCTTGGGTCGATGTTTGAGAAGCGGTACCAGCAGTAGAAAATAAATCGCATGCGAAGGAACGTCGCAACAAACCTCAACTCTAAAATAAAAAATATCGTGTTATTATCATTATGGAATTAAACTTTCGAGCGTTGGATTCTCAAAAATCGACTCACTGCGTCGCGACTATGCGCTCCTCGTTTACACTTATTATTACTTTAATTGCTAAATTACCTTGAGTATGACTTAATTTCCAGTACTACAGCTTGATCTTTGGCTAATTTAAAGGACCTTATTTTACCATACACATATTATAAGAGTATTAAAACCAATAACGCAACCAATAGGATTTAACAATATACCTACTATCTATTTTATCTTATCTATGAAAATATTGTATATTTTGTTTGTAGTTTTTCGAATATTCGATAATTCGCAAATAATAAAATATATACAACAACGTTTTTTATTTAAGTATTCGCAGTAAGAAGTTCTAAATTATGATCACCTAAGACGCAACATACTCGGAGTCTAGGAAGTCACACGGCCTGGATTTACGCACGCACATGTCATCTTATTGTTATATAATACTGAACAAATTATTTTCATTGGGGCTTCTATTCTACTCGTACTCGGTACAACAACATCGCTTTGACTACGGTGTGGTATTGTTTTTAACTCGGTCGCCGTTACTATAAAGAAAATAAGAGCTAACGTTGACGATACGATACCATGTCCTATATGGTTTTACCATTTGCATACCATAATTGTTTCCTTCGTATTTTCACGGAAACGTACGAACGTGTCTTGCTATTTTAGTCGGACACGGTACAATTGTTATGAAATTTCGAATGATAGGTATTTTAGTCCAAAAATCGTGTCAAATAGCCCGGTTTTATGGTATCATATTAATATGATGTAAAATTCACCTATTATAATGTTTATTTTTATTTTATTACCTTGCAGTGGTTGTGAAAACACTTTGTGTGCCTTGGCAGAAAGGGTGATTGATGAACTAGTACGCTCCTAGTCAAGTAAGGGTAAGTAGTGAAGTACACCCCCTACTTTATAAAGACTGGACTGATATTCAACGCGGTAAAACGATATTGCCTTTGACGAGTATCCGTGTTGTCAACGTTTTGATAACTTTAATTAGGTACTGGACAGTAATGGCGGCCGAGCTAAAACAATACCAATACACGTCAGACGAATTCTCGTTTTAACCCAGTAGAATAGAAGTCCTGTTGTTACTAAAAATTACACACGCTGTCTCAAATGTGAAACAGACGCGAGAAGGTAGTAATGATATTTGAGGTAACAATTCCAATAATATACTACGGCTTAAGTCACGCCGGGCCCCATGCCGCCGTGCTCGTGAGCTGCCAAGCGACCAGCAAGTTGTTCCAGCCAACGGTCGCGAGTAAAGTTCGGGCTTGGGAGCGACAGCCAGCGACCGCAACCATCCTGGGAAGCCGATGAAGGGTGCCAGTTTCCCTCGACGGGTGCATACTAAACAGGATACTTACGGGACATGGTCGACGCGCCTACTATAAACACGTATGTGGCTGGCCCGAGTCCTAGGCGCCCGCGGCGCGGAGTCCGAGACCAAAGGGCAATGCCCACTGCAATCCTATCCTGGTCACCCTGATCACTTTTTGTCCTCCTTACCTCCGATGCCGCCAAATAGCTAAAAAGCCAAGATATTTGCAAGCGCATAATGGTGGTAGATAATAATAATAATAATAATAATAATAATAATAATAATAATAATAATAATAATAATAATAATAATAATAATAATCATCATCATCATCATCATCATCCTCCTCTCGAGCATCTATCTGTCCAGTATTGGACTTATGCCTCCCCTAATATTCTCCTATATAAAATAACATTCTTTGTATATGAAATGAATAAGAGTAGAGAGTAAGTGACATCTTATACGGACCGAAGCACGAGCCGGAGCACGAACTACTCTAACCTTCTGGTGAATGAGGAACGTTAACATTGCTCATCGAGAAAATTTGTATGGCCATTGGTTAAAGCGCCCCGTGTCCGTATTTATACTCAAATGGGTCATCGTAAAATAATTCATGAAAACGTGAGCCTGTTTTAGGGGTCCGTGCTACGGATAGGTTACAGAAGGCGAAAACGCATAACGTATGATTTAAATGTTCGTGCTCGAGCTACAGCCAAACTTACTCTCACCACTGACATTATATTAGTCACTCTTATTTCAAAGAAACCAACATGGCAGAAAAGCTGTGCATTCACTGATATAACATAATGAAAAAAATCTAAATAATTGTAAAACATGTGGTAGACAACTAGTAGTCCATAAAAATTTGACGCAATAGATGCGTCACTGAGTCAACGTTGCGTTAGCGTATTTTAAGTTTCGTAGTGGTCGATCCTTGATCCGACGTCTTTAATTTGCTTGCCTACTTTACTTTATAAAATGGCACCAATCAAATGACTCAAAGTGGACAGCTGTAATATTAGTATGATCATACTTGGCAGTTTGGTTTTCGAAAGCGATGTTTTCTTTCGAAACGATACACTCGGCCTGTTTTTTTGGCATGACTATAGGATTACGTTATATTAAAGACTATATACTTCATCTGGCTCATCCTAGATACTTTACCTACCCTGTTTTATTATCATTAACCTTTTTTCACACAACAACGGGATAAAATACATTTTATATTTTGATAATATTATTAGATGGGATGGAATTATAGCACAATGAGTAGATGTCGAGATCTACTAATTAACTTATAAATAATATTTGAAAATAACTTAATCAAAGGATTTTTTTAAAAAGCACACAGGGAAAGTGTTTCTAGTCAAATGATTCCCATTCAGCGTTTTGAGTTACTGGTAGTATACTCGTATCAAGACGTTGACGACGTCGTTGCGGCGACTAGGCGGCGGCGGGTGCGTGGCGCGCGTGCTCCGTGGTGGCGTCCTCGAGGTTGCTGTCCCAGTCAAACTCGGTGGCGCCACCGCGCGCCGCCACCTCGCCCAGGTGCAGCCAGCGGTATTCGAAGTCTGCATCGCGCTTCTTCAGCGCCTCGAACCTGACCGCGCAAAAAACATCTTAATACACGCCTAGGTACACTTTTCATTTGTTGTATTTCCAATGGCAATTATGGTAAGAAATTTGTATTAGTAGGTATGTATTTATTTAAAAAAAATGTCTACCAAGATTCGGCCCAAAGCCCCAAATATACTACAGTGCTTAACTTTAAGTAATATCTTGGAATCATCGTAATTGCCATGAAAGTGATGGGAAACATCGTGACAGTTTACACGGGGGCAAGGTGCGCTAGACAATCGTTAGCGATTATGTTTCGAATACAACTTGTCTAGCCTTACAGTACTGACCTTTTAAACATGAGGTCCTTGGCGAACTCGTAGAGCTCGAGGTCGAGTGCGTTGAGGCGGCGCACGCGCGCCACCTGGGCCGGCGCCAGTGCCGCTAGCGTCGCGCCCGACACCGTGGCGTTGTGCTGTGAGAAAGGCACCGCGAACCGCAGATTGAACGTCTCCTCGAACACGTACTGCGATATCTGAGACAACCAAGAATTTTAATGGTACACTGCTAACACAGATGCATCGCGTGTATTTCTCAGCCTGCACACATTTGAACACGGGGAGCAGGCGTGGACGGAGGCAAGACGAAATACCGCGTTTTGTATCCCCGTTTGCATAATTATCCCAGTTCCAGTACCTAAATGTGATTTATTACTCCATATTAAGAACCATAAGGAGTTCCTCGCACGAAGTTGAAGGTCGCGAAATGACTTACTCACTTAATTACTGTTTTCGACTGTATCCCAAGAGTCAAACACGGTTCATACTCTTAAATTTCCTGATGTACAGTTTTATTACAACGGTTAAAAATAACAATTTAATTTTAATGGTGGCTGGACCTTGTACTTAAAGCCCCGGATCGTTACCACAATCTTTTCCTTTAACCTATCGCCAAGCAGCAGTGTTTGTTTTGTAGTGTACCATTGTGGGGATAAAGAGCTTATTACACCTTCCTAAATTAGTCACTGACGAGCGGGACGACGCCAAAAGTTAGATAAGTATCCCCTATAGCAACATCTCATTTCATCATATTGCTGCGTCGCTCTTGTTAGTCGGTAATTCAGGAAGGTGTAATAAGCTCTTTAGGCAAATTGTAAATCACTAGCCTACGGCAATCCAAGTTAGTGAATAGTCCAGGGTTGGCAACATATTTGCGGTCCTAGGGTTGTATTTCGATTGGAGTCTTGAGAATTCAAATGTCAATTGATCACAGATCCTACTTATGCGTAAGACACGCTGCCGAGCCACGATGCAAACGCTGATAACGTTTCTGTTTTCTATCGACTTGAACTTGGATGAAAGCCAAATAGTGGAAGATGAGTGACGTTCATAATATATTCCGTACTCGAATAAAGTATCGCCCATTTACTCGTAGCAACGCAAACAAAACAATTCGTAAACAAAAGAATGGGTTATAAATCATAATAATTATATTTTAACGGACCGTAATTTACTCACCGTTAAGTTCCGGTGTGGTCTAGTACAAATACATTTATTCCGACAAAGTAAGTTAATACTAGACGACAACAGCCCTCTGGAACCAACGGTCTACTTTACCGATCGGTCCACTATTGCAAACCGTCTACTTTCCCGATAGGCCCACTTGCTTTTCTTTATCCGTCTACTTCCTGATCAGTCCATTTTCCTGATCTGTCTACTTACCAAACGGTCCACTTTCCCTAACTGTCTACTTGCTTCTCCTCATCCCTCTGTCCTTACATTTGGGTCCAAAATTAAAAAAAGATTATAATAGATTATAATAGTACAGACTGCAACAACGTTAAAATTAGTACCCTGTCATTGAAGCTAGCGGTCCTGAGTTCAAATCCCGGTTAGGGCAGATATTTGTGTTAAAATTTCTAGGGAGGGATCACCCCGCCTCATGTAAAAGTTTCGCTCGTTTGCTCATGTGGACCTATCGGGAAAGTAGACGGTGTGTACAAGTGGACCGATCGCGAAAGTAGGCGGTTTGTACAAGTGGACAGATCGGGAAAGTAGACGGTTTGCACAAGTGGACGGATCGAGAATGTAGACCGATGGTTCCGGAGGGGACAACAGAGCAAGAGACAGAAAGACGCAAACAGGTATCGCGCGAGCAAGACGAAGTATCGCTGCTGTTATCCTATCTTACAGATGAGCTCCTTCGGATACACTTCGACCCCTTTCGGATCTTTTGTGCAATTACCCTCTTGCATACTCAGCGGTTCGAATGTGCACGTTTTCTCACGATGTTTTTCCGTAAGAGCATCGGGTAATGTACATAAGTTAGAAAAACTCATTGGTATACATAGTGACCGTGGGGGTTTGAACTAGGTACCTTACGGTCACGAGTCGACCCCCTAAGCGACTAACTAGGACCCCGACTGTTAAAACATTGTTTAAATGGATTAAACAGGAATATAGAAATAAACAGTCAGAAAGCTTGGTTTTGTTGTAATACAAGTCACCTAACTAACTAACCCTAAACTAACCCTAGCAACCAGTTTATGGTAAACAGCTAGAGTTACTTAACTCTACAAAGGTTACTAAACCTTAACATCCGGCTCCGTTTTTGATCCCTGCAAGGTTGCATAGCTCCAGGATTCTGGGCCCGTACAGTGGATTCGTCAACATGTCAGCCAACTGCCAAGCTGCTGGTACCTTGCATACCTCTATATTGCCATCCGTAACACACTCTCGTATAAAGAAGGATCTTTTGCGTATATGCTTCGTGCGTATGCTATGTCGGGTCTGTTCCCAGTCATAAGACTACTTGCCCATAAGGGAATGATGAAGGCTTATCTTTCTCTTTACAAGGCGAACAAAGAATGTTCGGCTTTAAACTAGGTGTTGCTACAGCTTTACAATTTTCCATTCTGAACCTTTCTAAAATGAGTTTAGTATAAACGCTTTCTGATAAAGCCCCAAATAACCGTTTGGTTTCGTTTCTATTTCCATTACTAAGAAATTGTTAACCAGTTTCGTCATTATTTTAAAACGTTTTTCTAGATCTTCTATGAACGTTTACACTTCCTTGTCGCTCGTTGAAGCAAAAAGTCCGTCATCGACGTACATAAGGCTAAAATAATCGCTGCTGTAACTCGTGTAGACATCTGTTACGGCCGAACGCTACGTTCAAACCGCGGATAGATAAGGCTTACTTCGGGTTGAAATTTGACATTTGCCCATACAAAATGTGTCAAATTTTAATCCGAAGTAAGGCTATCTGTCCGCGGTTTGAATATAGGCTTCGGCCGTTATTCGACAGCGTTCGGCAACATTCGGCGAGGTTAATTAATTCGCTTAGTGATGGTACTGACGGCACGTGGCTGTCTTGCTGAATTTGTTGCGCACTAACGTAGCGTTCTATGCCGTTCTGCAAAATGGCGAATGCTTGCACGAACGAAATGGAACAAATCGAACCATATTTAAGAACACGTTATTACGAGTAAAAAGTAATAATGTGTGAATTGTTTTTCTTTGTGAGTGAATTGCACAACTTTACTTTCACGTATACTACTAGCGACACCGTGAGCTGTAAAATAACTAATAAATCGCGGGCTTTTGAAATGGCGCCCGGAATGTCAAATCAATTGTTTTAACTTTTATTTTTATATGAAGAAGCGAGTACAAAGCTGAAGGACAAGAAGCAAAAATGCTTCAGCTTTATACCCACTTCTGCAGATAAGTTAGGTATGTACGAGGCGAGGGCTGCACTGAAAGTTTCGGGAATCTAATACTTAAAAACATATTTTTGACACATATCATACCTTTTTATAATCTCTAATGTTTCATTATTTTAACACACTGGCCACATAGAAAAAAAAAGCGATGGTTCGGTTTCAATTGTTTTTTGAAGTCGTCAAGTCGCTGCTGAAAATGGAATTGTCCCGTGAAAATTTAAGAGCTATGATTTATTACAACTTTAAAAGTGGATTATCACAAAAACAATGTGGAAACCGGATGATTGTTGATTTTAGTAATGAAGCACCTTCAAAGACGACAATATACAGGTGGTATGCAGAGTTTCAACGTGGTCGTCTATCCCTCACGGACGACGTGCGTGAAGGTCGACCAAAATCGGCAGTCACGCAAAAAAACGTCGATGCTGTGCGTCAGCTGATAAAGGAAAACCGACATGTGTCATATCGGGAGATTCAAGAGTGTTTGGGCATTGGAATGAGTCAGATACAAATCATTTTACAAGAACAATTAGGCGTGCGAAAGTTGTTTTCCCGTTGGATCCCTCACTTATTGTCTGAGGAGCAGAAAACGACTCGTGTCAATTGGTGCCTCAGAACTTTGAATAAATTCAACGGAGGAAGCTCAAATGCAGTTTTTAGCATTGTATCCAGTGACGGGTGTTGGATATATGCATATGAGCCTCTCGAGTAGGGTCTACGAAGATGAGCTCAAGCCGACAAAAGTTATTCGTTCTCGCAGCACGGCCAAAAAGATGGTGGCTACGTTTGTCTCCAAATCGGGTCACGTGGCTACTATTCCTCTTGAAGATCGTAGAACGGTCAATGCCGATTGGTACACCACTATTTGTTTGCCGAGTATCTTTGCTGAACTCCGAAAAAAAACCCTACTCGCCGCATTATCCTTCACCACGACAATGCCAGCCCTCACACCGCTCGGAAAACAACTGAGTACCTGGACGGTGAAAAAGTCCAATTATTGGACCATCCTCCATACCCAGCCCCGACTTAAGCCCCAAGAACTTTTTGACATTCCCCAAAATTAAGGATAAGTTGCGTGGTCAGCGGTTTCAGACGCCAGAAGCAGCAGTGGAGGCTTTTAAAATGGCCATTTTGTCGACCCCTACTTCAGACTTCAATAAGTGCTTTAATGACTGGTTTGATCGCATGGAAAAGTGCATAAAATATAAAGGAGAATACTTTGAAAAACAATAAAAATACTTTTATTCAATTTAATTGCATATTTTTTTCTATTCCCGAAACTTTCAGTTTGACCCTCGTATAGATGAATTATCGAGAACATGGAATTGCATTTGTAGTGGTTGTACCGTTTGCAACAATAGGATAATATTTTACTCTTAATTTAATAAAATTACATACCCTTAAGAAATGGAATAAGTAGTAGTCGTCAGTTTTTTGCTTTTAGTCGCTATCATGTTCTTCATCTGAGCTGACACAAGTATTGATGATAATTAAGATTGTTTGAAATTCGATCCATTTCCCCTTCCTGACATCGATATTTCATCACTTTCGACATGGCGACAAATATTTTCCCAGTCCTCAGCAGTAATAGTATTCATTCGTTCAGTTGCTAAACTCATAATGCCTTGCATGTTTAAAGAAACGTTTCTTTTCGCTACATATCCTTTTACCATGGACCAAATATTTTTGATCGGATTGAATGTGTGATACGGTTACGGTGGCAATCGTAAAACGGAGTTCTTTTAAAATTGCATCTATGTGGTACTCACGAAACCGCTCTTTATTTTGTTTAATTAAATCGTACAAACTGGTTTTCTACATCAACGGGCTATATGAAATGTTGTGTTCTGTCAACCAATCCATCATTTCTTGTTTATGAGAATTTGACGTTGGAGCACGATTCAAAAGTTTGTATTAGTTTAAGGTTCGGTATTATTTTTTCTTTTAACCATTTTTTGTAGTTGACAAAGTTCACCTGGTCATGGTAATCTCCCGTTTTTTGGTTTGACTTAAACATTAACAAAGCGTTGGTAATAAAACCATATTTTCCTCCTGCGTGCACTATTATTAACCGCTGGCCTGTACTGATTTGTTTTTTTACACCAAATTACAAAAACAATACAAAATTATTCTGATAATTGTGAGAATACAATAAAATCAGACGAAATTTTTTATGCACAACGTAAATAATATTCACCATTTGACATTATTTTGGTATTTACTTCTTCAATATATAACAAACCTCTTTTTATGCTGATAGTACAAGAAAATAGAAAATTCAAATATAGAATGTCTGTAAACATACAATACTACTACATATGCAATAAATAAAAAAATATTTCTAAAGTATTAGTGGAAATAAAAATAAAAGAGCCGCATCCTTGATCTTTAGGATGACGACAATCGAAAAAAAATATAATTTAAATCTCTTCCAAAAACTTTACTTAGCCAATTCCATGCTCTCGTTAATTTATCTATAAATGAATGCCTACAAGCATTTAAATGTAACGAATACTCAGAAAAATACATAAAGTTATCATTTATTATTTATGATTCAAAAAGAAAATTTTGAGATATACGAATGTAGTAATGTCTTATTTACTCGTAACGCAACCAAAAAACACTTGCATAACCTCAGGTTTGGTTTATTCAATACATCCTTTGTAATATGTAAAATTTCGGCGCGTTACAGGTGCGCGTTCGATGTATGATATTTGCTTTTAACACAGGCTGCGAATGTCGAATCCACAAACAGGCGCAAGTTTCTACTTTGGAAGAAATGTTTTCTATAGCAGCTACGAGGGGCGGCTGATACGAGTAATCTCCTTAGTCAGAAATATATACAAAAATAATGCTGGCTGGTGTTTTTATATTTGTTTGTCATTCTATTTTCAAAATGTGTTTGTCTCCTACAATTGTTTCGAACACATCGGTAGAAAAAATGAAAATGGATAAAATCGAGTAGCGTGCGGTGATTAAGTTTTTGACTAAAGAAGGGAATACGCCTTCGGAGATCAGATAGCGTATGTTACGTGTGTTTGGCAATTCGTGTTCTTCCGAATTTGTTATAAAGTTTTGGTCAAGGCAGTTTAAATTAGGTCGTGAGAGCCTGGAAGATGACCCTCGTAGCGGAAGACCTATTTCGGCCATCACCGATGAAAATGTAGCCAGAGTGAAAAAAATACATTTTAGTGGACCGAAGAGTGAAGTAGTGGGAGATAGCTACAGATGAGGGCGCCAGTGAAGAGCGAGTCTATTAAATAATTCATCAGCATTTGAACATGTCAGAAGTTAGTGCACGTTGGGTCCCCAGAATGTTTACTGCATTTGACATGATAGGCGTGTCAAATACTGCGAAGACTTTTTGGACATGAGTCGAGGGAAAGAGGAAGAAATAATTTCTTGAGTTGTAACATGTGATGAGACTTGGATTCGACAAAGGGACCCGGAGAGTAAGCAAGAATCGTTACAGCGGAAACTTAAGGATGAGAAGCCGCCTCGGAAATTCAAGGTCTGTCTATCGGCAGGTAAAGTTATGGCTACAATCTTTTGGGACACAGAAGGGATTTTGCTTATAGATTATGTAAGTACCCAAGAAAACTACAATGAATGCTGATTATTAGAGTATTGAATATTGAATATTACTCAAAGTTACTATATCAACTAAGAGAGACGATAAAAGAAAAACAGCGAGATAAACTAAGCAAAGGAATTCTGAATTTGCACAATATCGCACTAGTGCATACCGCCCGCACAACGAAGCTAGCAATTACAGACAATGGCTTCGAAACCATTGACCTTCGCCCTATAGTCCAGATCTAGCCCCTGTGACGATTTTCTGTTTAGACTCCTCGAGAAAGACCTCAAAGGACGTAGGTTTACGTTATGAGTTTATGACCGATGACGAAATGAAGGCTGCGGTTACTGACTTTTTTGACGACAAACCGGAAGTTATTTTTAATGGCTTATTTCAATATTTGAAAAAAAAAATAAGTGCATTTTATTAGCAAGGGCTATATAGAAAAAAAAAAACTATGAACTATTTTTAAGTTAGGTAGATTACTTATCAGCCGCCCCTCGTAGTACTAAAGACCCTGCTGTACAGTCACATATCTTCTGCTATTTTACTTTCATCGGGGTTAACATAAGTGGTTGACGTGATCTGTCATCAGCTTACGTCAATCCTATATAATTCGTCGATTTTCGAAAAACGCTAACTTAGCGTTACCTGTGCATCTCGACTAGGCCGCCAGTGGTACCTTCTGGTACTCGGTGAGTCCGAAGTAGGCCATGGCCGCGAGGTTGCGCTTTGCAGATGCGAGCAGCACGCGGTCGGTGTCGGCGGAGCGGTGGCGCAGCGTGCCGTTGTAGCAGCCCACAAGCGCCAGGTCGGCCAGCATGCGCGTCTGCCGGTTGTTGGCCAGATTCCATGGACAAGCAGCGAACTCGTCCAGTGTAGCCGCGCGCCACGTCTCGCCCGAGTAGCACGACGGCACCTCGACAGCTACGACACAAAATTATTTTTGCAACAAACAGAATGCTATTCATTACTGTGGCGATGGTAATGTTATAATATGGAATTAAAGGTATACTCGCACCAAATCGGTACGGAGTTAGTTTCATCATTACAGCGATTTTAATAAATACATATTGCAGCATTATTGCTGCGATAAAATCGCTCCCTTCTCGCTCTTACCTTTAATCTCTTTGGTTTTCCGACCGTTTTAGGTGTCAAACTCTTTCGGGTTTGCACTTGTCTTTGTAATTTTTTTTGTTCATGTTTAGAGTTGAGAAATGTCAAGGCTCATAGCGCTGTTTTCATGTGAGATTATGAATATTATTTTAGACCTGAAATGTTGGCGTTAAAACCTTGCGAGTTTCGCTGATACCATATTTTTTTGCCAGTGGGCTCGACACTATTTTAAACCATTTTTACGTGTCCCGTTACTGCCGGAATATCCGGATAAGTTTTGTGTCGAGCTTCGAGTTCCGTTGCCTCTAACATACTGTTGTCAGTCCGTTTTAATATAGTACCTTTTTTTTTGCCGACCCGGTACCCCGATTTTGAAAGGGTTATTTGTTGAAATTACTTCCGGAACCCAGAATCAGAATAATCTTTATTCAAGTAGGTTTACAAATAATAAACTTTTTTGAAACGTCATAGTAGCGACTTAGCCTAAATTGACTGCAGGTTCAAATCGCGACCTATCAGAGAAGAGATCGGTCGGACTACGACACCCAGCAGTAGCTGCATCTCCGCTGCGAGCCACTAACCGCGACTATTTCCATAAGTGTTTACACCCGGTTATCCGATCGTCGTGCGCTGGTCAACGTGAAATTCTAATTTTTTGTACCCAGTTTATATTTACACCGCATTTGTTAAGGTACGCCTTTTTAATAACCTAGTCCTGTAGATTATGACATGACGATTGAGTACAGACCAAGTGAGCGCATGAAGCATGTTGACGCCTTAAGTCGCAATTCCATTGACTCTGTAAAAATTAATAGATTAGACGTCGCGAATTGGTTCTTTACCGTACAGTACCAAGATGATAAGTTGAAGCAAATAATAGATCTTCTTAATACAATCAGTGCAAGCAAGGATATTGTAAATAGTTTTGCTGTGATTAATGAGCGCCTTTACAGGAAAACCGAGTGCGGGAACCGTTTAGTTGTGCCGAAGTTGGCTAGGTGGAAAGTATTGCAGATGCACCACGATGATATAGGTCACGTAGGCGTTAAACGATGTACGGAACTTATTCGATCTTATTATTGGTTCCCAAAGATGTCACGTTTTATAAAAAAATATGTTACCGCCTGTCTGTATTGCGCGTACGGAAAGGGGAACTATTAGGAGGATATTTTGCTTATTTGGATATCCAGAGCGCGTAATTTCGAATCACGGAAAGGCCTTCATGAGTCATTTGTTTAAAAAAAAGCGATTGATACACAGTTCAAACATACGTTAACCACTGTCGCTTGTCCGCGTGCTAATGAGCAGGTCGAACGCACCAACGCGCGCCACCAATCCTAGGGACAAAGCGAATAACTGAGATAACGCTTTGCCAGACGTAATATGGGGCATCAATAATAGTTTCAATGATACTACCAAATTCAAACCATATGATCTTATGTTTTCTCATACCGGAAGATCGCGATGTGATGTAAATATTCCAGATAGAGCCAAAGAACCGATTGACTCACGGCGAGTTAGAGCGAGTGCTAGGATTGCAAAAGCTAGTCAGGAAATGAAGCTTGACTTCGACAAAAAAAGGAAGCGAAGCAAAGTCTACAAAAAAGGAGATTTGGTATATTGTGGAAGCAGGCTCCTACTAGTATTGTGAGCAAATTAAATAGGAAACTTCCCTTTTTCCTCGTGGCCAAACTGATTTGCCAAACTGGTTTTTGCTACGAGGAAATGCAGTTCCTCGTGGCCAAACTCAAAATGGTTTTCCTCCTGTATAACACGTATGTCAAGTACTTACATGTATAAACTCTTTTGATAAGTAGTAGTTGAACATTATGGCACTTTTATTTAAATGAAATGAGTATACATGATAGCCCCCTGTGTCTATAGTACCATTGATTTGTACCATCAATGGTACAAGTGATACTACTATGTGTCCTTAGTACCATTGAAAAAGATACTAGTTTATACCGTGTATTTACTTGTATAAAAAAAAAACAAATTAAAAATAATAATTTAATTAAAAAAATTATGTCCCACTGCTATTCGACGGAGCCCTGCCTTGCGGCAGGGCTCCTATTTCTGGGAGGTTTTGCCCTTAAAGATACCTAACGAACCTAACCTACCTACTTTTGCGGTAATTTCTGAGCTTTGCGGTGATTTCCGGAGGTGATCCAATAGCAGTGGGACCAACGGCAGGCCTGTGACACTCCGCGCTATTGCCTACTCAATGTGCGGCCTCTTATGCAAGGCTAATCAGTTGAGTGTCACGCGAGCGCTCGTATTGACGCGCGCCGCCCGTACGCCGCTGCGAAAATAATTCGAGTTTTTGTTTAAATAAATGTACCTATGGCTCCTCGAAAAGCCAAAAGGTACTGTAGCATACGGATTACCTACCATCTTACTTGAGTAACGGAATAGGTAATAATAGTGCTTGAGTTTATAATTTTGTCGTGTTATACGAGTTGCATAGTCCAAGAGCCTGATGTAAGATTAGTATTTATTTTGTTAAATAAGTACTAACGTTTAAATTAGGTTTTTCTTTCTTTCTTTCTTTCTTTCTTTTCTTTTAGTTTCTGATTTTGAACATTTTTTGATTTGTTAGCCCTGTTAGGGTATACGTATTCCCGAGGTTGACGGAAATCGAAGTCGGTTTATTTTTTGTTTAAGACTTGTAATTATTATAACAATATGTAGATGGATATTTTCGCTAAAACATGACCCTAGTAATGAGTTACCTATATAATATATAAGAAAGAGTTAAGAAGGTCCGCTTTGTGACTTTTTTCAATAAAATTATAATTATAATTACCTTTTGTTAAAAAAACTATAATTTTATTTTTTATACTTAACTATAAATAAATAAATAATAAATATCACGAAACGATCTCACACAAATTGACCTAGTCCCAAACTAAGCTCTAGGCTTGTACTATGGGTACTAGACAAAAATATAAATACTTTAGAGAGAAATAAATACCTAAATACATAGGAAACATATAAAAATAAAATAAATAAACATATAAACATATACACTCTGAAACAAATACTCGCACTCAACACACAAATTTCACCAATCCGACTTTTTTTTAACGTTTTTACATGTACCTAACGATGTAATGCTAACATCTGTGGTGTAAACACGCAGGTATTAGGCGTTTTTTGTGTTATCCCCTTTCTTATCTATCTGTATTCTATATACCTATTTCATCTTGTTATAGATAAACCAATTTTTTTAAGGTCTATATCGAAGCTATTATAGTATGTTAACAACAAATATTTAGTAATACAACTATTACAAAATGAACCTTCAAAGTCCTTAAAATAAATGATTATTGTTTATCGAAAACGCGCGTCAGCTCCTAGACTAACATTAACCTACCTATTCCAGTACGGGTACGGGTAGCACAAGTTGTATTTTCTAGGTTGTTTCGCTTAGTGCGTCTCTAGTTACAAACTAGATTAACTTTATTTTGTTTTTTTTTTATTTATTTTTTTCAATGTAACTGCATATAATTTGACATGTAATGTAATTTATACTGTGTTATATTGAGTAATAAAATCTGAATCTGAATCTGAATCTTTATATCATTTATTTATTCAATTAGACACACTAACAGTTGCACAAACAAATACAAATATAAAACATAGGTACAAAGAAATCAGTCAGGGATGAATAAAACTAAAACTACATAAGAAAACTATAATTAATAATAAATTTAATGCAAATTTTTTTCTTACAACTGCCACGGAATAAGTATTAGCGTATTAATTAGTACAAGTAACTGCCAGCCCTGCGGAGTGGGCGGAGTCAGTAAAGCTCATGGCGGGCGAAATAATACATACTCTAGCGGCGCAGATTTAAGCCGCATTTTGCCTCGTTAGGGGCGCCCCCACTATCGATCGCAGAAATGTAATCAAGGTCACTTCCAGCCGTGCACTTGTTTTATTATCGCTAACGTGTTCTGTTTAGGTTTAAATTCGCATGTTTGCTGTCACGGAATGTCGCTTCTGTACTTGTACTATTACTTATTCTGTGCCAACGGTCCTAAACTCATGAATCGGAGGTTCTAGTTGTGAAATGGAAAAAAATGGCTTATTTCAAACTGGTTATGAAACAGTGAAAAAAAATCCTTATTCATAACCAGTTATGAAACCTTGGTTAGGAACGTGGCTGAGCGGTATATTTTTTGTATGTTTTCGCTGCAATGGTACTAGCGACACATGCTAGTATCGGTAGTACCATTGATGGTACTAAGGACACATAGTAGTATCACTTGTACCATTGATGGTACAAATCAATGGTACTATAGACACAGGGCTCATGATAGCTAGTTCATGAGTGTCACTAAACTGTCATGTAGTTTTGTGGCAGCACGGACACTTTTACAATTTAAATATCATGAGTAGTTAAAAAGGAAAACGTGTCAAAAAAATGAACTTACTCCAAGAGTTATGGAACCACGGCATTTTTCCTTCTTTACACGACTGCAGTTATATATTGAGGTGCCATTTTTATATATCCGTAGCATGTAATATTGTCGCCAATCATATAGCAAAATTTTACCACGTCCGCAAAACTGTCATGTAGTTTTGCGGTACGGTTTACCTACACATCTTAAGTACCAATGGAAATACATTTTATTGAACGCAAACGTGGTAAAATTTTGCTATATGATGGGCGACAATATTACAGGCTACGGATATATAAAAATGGCACCTCAATATATAACTGCAGTCGTGTAAAGAAGGAAAAGTGCCGTGGTTCCATAACTCTTGGAGTAAGTTCATTTTTTTGACACGTTTTCCTTTTTAACTACTCATGATATTTGAATTGTAAAAGTGTCCGTGCTGCCACGGACTGAATTTTACCTCTATTCTCAGTAGTTCAATAAACATTTAATTGATTGAACTAGTAAAAATTTTTAGTATCAGAAGTTCAACCTGTTTTTATCATTGAACTAATATTATCTTTTCTAAAAATATCGTAGCTGTAACCACTTGTTTTCCCTATTTTGTAAACATTTTTTTGAAGGGCGAGGGAATAATAAATTCGATGCCACATTCCTGCTTAGCAGACTACAGAAAGAATGAAATTGACTTGGCCGTAAAGGAAATAAGAGAACAAGCGATGCGAACAGATGTGCCGATTCCTCAGTTGCACAAACGACTCCAGAAGTCGTTATTAGACAAAGGATATGACTTACTGGCAGACCAATTTTAGTTTTTTGCTCAGAACAAGGTAAAAAAATGATGACCAAGACGAGTGAGTTTTTCGGAGATGGCACATTCAAAAGCTGCCCAAAAATATTTGATCAGATATATACAATCCATGGAGATTTATTAGGGGATTTTTCTACGACAAATATAGTGCCCATGGTTTACGCAATTATGACAAACAGGAAGAAAGAAACATAAAGCCTTATTTGGTATGATAAAATCACAGATACCGGACTGGTCTCCGACCAAATACCATGCTGATTTTGAAATCTCTACTACAAATGCTTTAAAAGCCATTTTCCCTGATGTTGTTCTAAAATACTGTTATTATCATTATACTAAAAGTCATTGGCGAAAAGCAAAAGAACTGAAATTAAACACAAAACGTCAACGTCGTATCGTAGGGCTTTATACTGCTTTAGCATTGCTGCCCAACGATAAAGTTTACGACGGTTGGGAATATATAAAATCACACAGTCTCAGCACACAAAACATAAGCACTTACTTGAAGTATGTGGAAAAGACTTGGTTAAAAAACGAAATATTCGTGTCACAATGGTCAGTGTACGGGGAACGACAATGTACAAATAACGTGGTCAAAGGTTGGAACTCTCAACTAAACAAAGACATGAAAAAAAGGCAACCAACTTCAATTTTGAGGTTCTTAAATGTGGTGTGCGAAAGGGAAAATGATATGTCATTGTTGCCAAAGCCACGTCAAAAGGATAAAATTGCTAATGATGAAGAGATAATGGATTATCAACTTCGATTAATACATGGTGATATCAGCGTTGGTACCTTTCTTGAAGTGTTACGTTGAGTGACTATCTACCTATCTACTCGCTAACCGGACAGTGCGTACGTACCCTTAGGCATTACGTAAATTTTATTAAAAATGACTGTTTTATCTATTAAAAGTTTTTATATTGACAAACGTGTCTATTTTTTGTTATCTATCAAACGTTTAAAATACGGGATGTAGAAATTTGTTTAAAACAAGTGAAATAATCCTCAGTTTGATCACAAGGAAATTTAATTCCTCGTGGCCAAACCAGTTTGGCAAATCAGTTTGGCCACGAGGAAAAAGGGCGAAACTTGACGATATTTACTCCGGACCATACATACTAGCAGCCGTGTTAGGTAAAGATAAGATTAGAAGTATTAAGGGAATGGGGGGTTACAAAAAATTCACGGGTTTAGTATCATCGGAGTTTATTCGACCGTATAAGAGTGTAGTGTCGGGTTCTGATAGTGCGAGCAGTTCGGATTTCCAATCAGATATAGATGATGCAGATTCGTTGAATATATAATGTCTTAGCTAACACTGTATTTTTATGTTCCCATTGCAGGAGCAATGTTACAGGATGGCCGAGTGTTAAGCAACCAGCCTGCCAGCCATAGCCAGCCAAGCCAGCCATGCCATGCCAGCCCGATGACTCATCTCTCCACACCTGCCTGCTACCTGGGCTCTAGTTGCACGGAGAGGAGAGAGGTTTATAAAAGCCAGCGCAGCCAGACGCGCGGCAGACTATTGAGTGCACTGATTAAGTGGTTACGCTGACTAAAAATAAATTGATTACTGAGGTTTTCTTTATACTTAAATGTTTACTCGTAACATTATGATGCATGTAGGCTATGCTGGAAGGGAAGACTTGTGTGATAATTGGGAAACAGCTTAAGTAAGTAGTGAGACCAACAACAAGATCGTGGTCAAGGTGAGCTACCAATGTATTATATACTAGCTGTTGCCCGCGACTCCATCCGCGTAGAGGATCAAAATAAAGCCTGTGTTACTCAGCGATAGGACGCAGGGACCGAACCACCCTTTCCTCGAGAAAAGCCTTTTAAAGAGCTTCCCTTGAAATAGCTAGCCCAATGGATATGCTCACCCATTCCAACTGACAGCCCGTACAATTGACTTCCCTTATCAAATGAAGAACCAAACGATAAGGCTAGCTTTTAAAAATTGGTAACTGGTAACTGATTCACCTTGATATCCCTATGAAAGGGTTAGCCTAACCATTTTATTATTAAGTTTTCCCTTTTGTGGAAGAAAAAGTGTTAAAGTATTTAAATTCAAATTCAAATCCTTGTATGACATAAGTTGTATAAGATGTTACATTTTCATATTGTTTGTCACTACGTCTCTCAAATATTACAAGTTTAAAGTAAAAGTATAATAAAATGTAGAATAGGGCTTAGGTATTTTGTGTTAAAATTTAATCTAACCATCTTTAGGGTGGCTGTGGTAAGTGGTAACTAAGAGAGAGGTCTTGAGGAAATTGATTTTATTTACCTACTATGTTTTGTCTATTTAACAGAGTTAGTACTAGAAAACAGAGAATGCACGTAATTGGTCAGCGATAAGGACGATGCACAGGCACAAGGTAGGTTTACATGCCTGTCAAAGTTTAGTCAACATCTGTCGCTCGTACGGTGCGGACGTTTTCAAGTGCTTATCTTTGGTTACAATTTTTTACCTGGCTCGTTTATTGGACTGTTTACCATTTAACCTGTGTCTCGGCTCGTTTGTTGGACTGTTTTCTGCTTATTCTGTGACTCGTCTTGTTATTGGACTATTTTTTCGTTAAAATATGGAAAACCCGCCAAATGTGACGAAAAAAAAGCGTTTAAGGCATTTCTCGTCACAAGAGAAAACAATGGTACAAAACTTGTACGATACTTTTTTAAAGGCGACTCCACATGCATCACACAATGAGATTGCAAAAACAATTGCCTCATCATTAGGCATTCACTGGGTATCTGTGTACAGAATTGTGAAGGAAAAGCAGACAACTGGAATCCTTAAATCGCCTAAGAAGGCAAAGACAAGGAAATCTGTTTTTAACAAAACTGACAACTTCACTAAAGACGCATTGAGGAGAATTGTGCATGGATTATTTTCACGTAATTGAACAAAATATTGGGTGTTGTCAACGAAGATACAAATCTTGGAAATTATAAGCAGGAGACACTACACAAATTATTAATAAACATTGGATTCAAGTTTATGAAAAGAAATCGCAATAGTATGCTGAATGATCGAGAAGATTTACAACATTGGAGGCGAAATTATTTAAAATCGATAAAAGAAGCCAGAGACTCGAATAAAAAATGTTTTTATTTGGATGAGACCTGGGTGAACGAGGGCATACGAAAAGCAGGATGTGGGTTGACGCGACAATACCAAACGCAAGAGATGCAATGCTGAGTGGTTTATCATTGTAATAAGTAAATTATTTGAAGGAAGACGGACTGTCGAGTTTTTTTGCGCCGCTCCTTCTCACTCAACACTGGTATCCTCTTGGGAAGCGCCGTTAGACTCAAGAGTTGTGAGAGGCCATGCGCCAACAATGATAAAATTTAAATAAAGAAGGGATGTAGTGTTTCATAGTAGTGTTTTTACTCATTGACTCGTTCTTCCTGAGGAATAATCCTTTTTAATATTCCAGAAATTAATATGATAGTGTTGACCTTCTTACAGATTTAAAAACAACATAATTCGCCCTTCGCTTTTTAATAATTGACAACGTCGCGGGTTCAGAGTCCGCGCGAGTCAGAGCACGTCACTTTGAGGTTACGGAACACCATTGGCTTGACTTGATTTATAGTCCTAGAGACAAGTTCATATGAAGTTATACAACAAGTTACAAAATAATCCGTAAAAACAAAATCACGAAAGTAGTGTCAACCCTAGTATACTGTATACCTAAGATACTGAACTGACGTTATTTAATAAGGGTTGACACTACTTTTGTAATTTCTTTTTTACGGATTATTTTGTAACACGTTGTATACATAATCTTTAATTTTACTAGGGGAACACTTGCAGCTTCGAACAAACCCACCTTCACGCAGCTGCTCGCCCATCGCCCAACAAGTTGGCAGATCAGCTTTAATATCGGCAACACGCGCTAGAGCCTATCTATAAAGGTGTCGTATATTAATGTAGCTAAAACATTCCCAACTAAATATGTCAAACTGACAGCTCAATTTCTAGATAGATTTTGGCGGGATACAAGATAGTTAGTGTTTTTAAATTAGTATGGTTTCAATACATAATATTGGCGACGATGATAGTATCTATAGAAAACTATCGGAATGGACAGGACTTCACGGCGTACACGGAGAGAATGGATCAATTTTTCATAGAGAACGATGTTGCTGAGGACAAAAAGAAAGTGGCTTTATTCATAACTTAAATAGGCTCGGAGAGTTATGAAGTTCTAAAAAGCTTGCTGTCCCCCACGTTGCCCCACAACAAAACTTATGTGGAAAGAAAATCTATAATCGCTGCCAGATAGTGCTGGAATGATCTCCCCCCTCCCATCCAAGGAGCGCCTAGCAGGTACACCTTTAAGCGTAAACTTAAGGGTTATTTGTTGACGCTCCAAAAACCCTCTAATTTCCTATCCAGCTTTTTTTAAATTTATTTTTCCTTTTTCTTTTAATAAAATTGTAGTTCTGTTTCTTTAATTGTCAATGCTGTATACTAGCTAAGTAAGCACCTTCTATGTAAAATATGATTATGTAAGGTTTTTATTTTATTGTCTCATTATAAGGTCTGATTATAAGTATGTGTTTAATAGTAAGTAATTAATTACAATTTAATTTATTTATTAGTTTGTGCAACGTTCCGTCCGTCTGTCGCACTCGGTGCTGGCTGAAAATCATCACTTCAGGTGCCTAGCACCTCAGCATCGTGCTGAGCCAGTATCCGGTTCACTGCCACGAAGACACACCTAACTACCACTTTGTCTTTTACTTTACTGTTTTGTGTGTCTTGTTGTGTTTATTGAATAAATGTATTTTTCTTTCTTTTCTTTTCTTTTAGATACGACTTCTATAAATGTAAACAAAAAGAAAATCAAAGTATAAACGACTTTGTAGTAGAAGTAAAAAAGATGTCGACTACTTGTAAATTTAAGACATTTTTAAATGAGGCGTTGTTTAGTCTGCGGACTAAAGGATGAACAAATAATTGGGAAACTGTTATCTGAGGATGGCAATTTATCATTTTAAAAGGCTGGAAAGCTGGCCACTTCACTGGAGAGTACAGCGAAAGACCAACCAGAGATTGATGTCAATATTCAAGTAGTAAATCAACAAAAGAAACCAGCAAATGTTTGGCAGAACAAAAATCAGGCACCCGCAAGACAAGGACAGAGCAACAAACTGGGAAGATTGGGCTGCAGATGTTGTGGAGGTGCACATGTCACCGATAGATGCTTCAAGAAAGATTTTGTAAGCTTTGTTTGTAAGAAACAAGGACATTTAGCTCATAAATGCCGTTACAGAAACATAAAAAACTTAGAGCAAGGACCTGAAGAAACTGAAAGGAACAGGGAGAGGGAGAATTCAGAGGAGGATATGGTACTGGGCAGTATCCGGAATATTCAGATTGCAGAGCAAAACAGTGCCACAATTCCCTTGTGACTAGGTAAAAAAATACTGTACAGTCAAGGAATTTAATTCCCTACCCATATCGTTAAAATGTCGTTAGACATTCGCAATGCATTAAGGTCGATAATTTTATTTCAGTGATAGTATTGAAATGTCAATACGTCTTATTTGTCACTTCTCACTTCATATTACAGATAACCTCTTTGCGTAAAGTTATCATTTGCTTTTCTAACGAACATGACTTGGCATGACTGTGTCAGTGTCAATCGAGAAAATTGTAAAATATTTTTAAATTCGTTATTAATTTGTAAAATAAAGTGCTTGCCGCTAACCGTGAACTATTAAGAGTTCAAATAGTGGAGTTACACCAAGAAGGAAGAGGGATTCATGAGATATCACGTCAGTTAAATGTGAGTAGAGACACAGTTCGCCGTTGGGTACGGCGATATAATAATGAAGGAAACCTTATTGATCTACGGCAAAATAACCATCGCCCGCTTGCAATAGCCGAAGACCAACGCCGATTAATGCGAAGGGAATACATTATTGATGGCTTTACGTCAACGGGACGATTTTCACAAATGTTTGACGTGCATCCTAGAACAATCAGAAATTGCCTACATGCTATGAATTTGCATCACAGGCGGCCTGCGAAAAAAATTGCCTTAACCGAGAATCATAAATTAGCACGACTTCACTTCGCCCGCCAGTATTTAAATTATGACTGGACGGCTACAGCTTTTATTGACGAAAAGACATTCTCAAGTGCTCAAACCGGAAGATTACATTTGTGGCAATTTAATCGAACCCGGTACACAGAAGACCACGTCGTGGCTAATCATGCATCTGGACGAATTACTGCAAACATTTCGGGTTGGATTTCTTCAGCAGGTGTTGGAGAACTCGTGAGTTTGCCACCTAGAGCAACCGCTCAGGACTATGTAGACCTGTTGAATGCAAGTGTGCTTCCGACTTTGCGAACTTATTATCCGCAACAGGAGGTTCCTCAAATTGATTTCGTGCAAGACAATGCAACTATCCACACCGCAAGAATTGTGCGAAACTGGTTCACGCACAACCAAGCACATATTAAAGCTATTCCTTGGCCTGCAAAAAGAGCAGATTTGACCCCAATAGAGAATATTTGGGGCATCATGGTCCAAAGATGGGACAATCAAAATGAAAGAACACGCGAAGCACTTATCAATCACTGTCATAGAGTATGGGAAGATTTTCGTGGCACTAACATATGTGAACAATTAATCGCATCTATCTGAACGTCTTCTGGACTTCATTCAAAACGAAGGTGGATATACGCGTTTTTAATAGACTTTTTTTAAATTCACATAGTTTATTCGTTCCGTTGAAAAGTGTCGTTATGGTTTTTATAAAGACCTTGCTCAGTGATCGAGACCTAAAATGACGTTTTTGTTTTGTTGTTTTTGTTAATTATAAGAGTAATATAAAGAAAATGTTTTTAAATTGTGGTTTTATTAAATTATCACCAGAACTAGCGAGATGACAAACGAATCCTCGACTCTAGTTTTGGCAAAGTACCTTGGCGTCCCAAAGTTCAGGCTCTCTATTCATGACGGTTATAACGATATCGTAGTTAATCTGTTATCGCTTTGTCACCGTTTTGATAGCTCTTATTTTCTTGACAGTAATGGCGGCTGACGTCATAACAATACCAAAACAGATTAACTACGATATGCTTTTTACCGTCGGGAGTCGGGAATAGAGCCGCAGTTCACAATGTGAACGTAGTTAATCGGTTGCCTAGTTACTAACATAAAACAATGCATGCGATATGTCAAAGTAACGTCGTGCTCTAGGTAGCTCTTATGGTGACAATTGGCTATACGAATTTGAGCCTTAGGTGGGTTGGAAATTAAATTCCTTGACTGTACATGCAAATTGATACAGGAGCTTGTAAGTCAGTTATTCATAAAAAGGACTATGATACTTATTTTTCCTAATATGAGTTAAGAAAATGTGATGTGAAATTAAAATCTGTCTCCGGAGAAGTGTTGTCAGTGCTGGAATCAATTCAAATAAAGCCAAAGAATGTAAAAATTGATTTAAATCTTATTGTAATCAATAGTACTTCAAATCAAAGGATTGGAAGAAATTGATTAAATGTGTTGTTTCCAAGATGGCAAAGAAAGTTTCAGCTTGATAGTAGGTTACATACAAAAAGAAAGTGTAGAACAAGAAAGACATATAATGATTAACTGTATTAAAAATAAGTATAAACATTTGATAAGGATAGGTCATCTCATATTATAAATATGCAGGCTACATTGAATAGCATATTCAATTCCATATGCTAAAAAGAAAGATGTTGAAGATGAATTACGAAATTTATAAAAGTCTGGTATTATCAAGGGGGTTACACATAGTGAATGGGCAAGTCAGATAGTATTTGTGTAAAAGAATGATAAAAAAAATAGGTTATGCGTAGATTATAAAGTGACTTTAAATAAAATGTTAGATACAGAGCACTACCCATTGCCCCTACCAGAAGATATATTTGCCGAGTTAACTGGTGCTAAGGTGTTTTGTGTACTAGATCTCAGTGGGGCATACCAACAGCTTTTATTAGAGGAAAAGTCCCAAGAATACTTGACAATAAATACGCACTTAGGGTTATTTAGACCTGCTCGCTTACAGTTTGGGGTATCATCAGGCCCATCAGTATTCCAAAGCGTTATGGATCAAATATTGCAGGGAGTTAATAATGTTAAAGCATACATCAACGATTTGATCATAACAGGCTATAGTTTACAGGATTGTTACAAAAATTTAGAAAATGTATTAGTGAAATTAAGTAAGTATAAAGTAAAAGTTAATTTGGAAAAGTGCCAGTTATTTTGTACTGAAATCAAATTTCTAGGTCATCTTGTATGCGTGAATAGAATAAAACCACTGTCAGAAAATGTTGAAGCCAATACAAAGGCACCTGCTCCCACAACGGCGACACAATTACAAGCATGGGCCTATTGCATAATAAAGTACAAGCTAATACTATTAGTGATTTTGGTTGTAACTTGTACTTTTATGTTGCATAATAAAATACGAGGGATAAATATACAAGTGAATAAGTACAAGCTAATAATATTAGTGATTTTGGTTGTAACTTGTAAATTATTGTTGCATAATAAAATACAAGTTATAAAATACAAGTCAAAAAGTATTAGCCCTAATAACTAATATTATATGTAAATTTTATTAGTTTTGGTTGCAATACGAGTCTAAAAATTCCAATTATTAGTTGTAACTTGTATTTATTACTACTTACCTTAGGACCACGGTAATTTTGAATTACAAGTGATTTAGTTAAAGCCTAATCAACGAAAAATGTTTAATATTTTGCATTTATCCGACGATGACGATGATCAATATCTAGTAACCCGACACCAAAAGGTATATAAGGACAGGATCAACTTCACTTTTGAAAATAGTGCACACTTTTACGAAATGTTTCGAATGAAACCTATTAAAGCCGAACGTGTGCTGCAAGCAATTTCAAGCGACATTAAGTTGAAAAAAAAAGGTGGTGCTCTTTCTCCGAAACAGCAATTATGTACTACACTTCATTGGCTTGGAACTGGATGCCAATATTATTCTGTTGGTGCAGGTCATGGCGTTGACAAGTCTACAGTTTGTCGAACTGTTCATCGCGTTATTAACGCTATTAATAGAAGGTTATTTCCATCGATAATTATATGGCCACACCGAATGGGAGACGTAGTGCAAGAGTTCTATGAATTATATAATTTCCCGAATGTAATTGGTATAATTGATGGAACACTCATACCAATAGACGCACCAACTACTAACGAACCAGCATTCGTAGACAGAAAAGGAGGCCATTCGATAAATTGTATGATGGTATGTGGACCACAATATCAATTTTTTTATGTAAGTGCCAATTGGCCGGGTAGTGTGCACGATGCACGAGTTCTTAGAAGGAGTAGTCTCTACAGTGCAATGGAACAAGAAAACATATTTCCAAATGGCGTTATACTTGGAGACTCGGGTTACCCTCTAAAAACGTGGCTAATGACACCGTTACACAACGACCCAAATAGCGAGGGTGAAAGACGCTACAACCGAAGACTCAAAGCAACAAGGCAGATTATAGAGTGTTCCTTTGGAATATTAAAGGAAAAATTTCCCTGCCTGAATCATCTAAGAGTCAACCCAAAATTTGCAGCAAATATCGTTGTCTGCTGTGCAACTTTGTGCAACATTGCCCGGGAAGGTGAAGATTTGGAATCATTCACTCCACCAGTGGAACAAGAAAATCATCGAAATGTAAATGATGAGGCTCCTGCATTGAGTGCACTTCGACGCCAACAAGAAATAATACAGTCTATGTCATCATAAATACTTAGTATTAAATCTTGTTAAAATGAAGATGTAGGTCAAGTTGTTTGAAACTTATTAAATATATAAATAATCATTATGGCTTATACTATGGGTAGCTAGGGTGATGGAACCAGTAATGGACGAGGACCAATGATGGACACTTGATTCTTATTTTACGGAACATAAGGGTTATTCATTTGTTTTGCAACAATCAATTTAGGACCATATGAAATTTGAATTAAGAGTGAAGTGTCCATTACTGGTGCCTGTCAGATAAAAGTGTCCATCATTGGTATCGTCACCCTACTATACAATGACAAACATACTTATATAGATAAAAAATTCATGCTCATCATTCTCATCAAACAAATATTTGACCTTACCGGGGATCGAACCCGGGACCACTAGCTTTGCAGGCAGGGTCATGATAGACTAGGCTAACTACGTCGTCATACGATTGGATTTACTACATGGCTAACATGACATCGTAAGAAAATACCTAAATTAGCTCTTAAATACATAAATTAAATCCAATCATTATGAAGTTTCAAAAATTTGACTTACAACTAATTGTACGATTTTCTAGTGAGTCAGGCTTTTAATTTGTTGATGTCTAGCTATATGTCATCCATCAATGTACTATTAACTAACTTTTTAAGGAAAAAACATTTATTTTCTTAACTTTTATTAATAAAGAAATTTGAACAATCGATGAAATTCATTGTTTTTATTGCTAAAGTACACAAATTAATTATTACAAACGTCAATATTGTGACTATTCCTGATCTGTATACGCGGTATCCGTATTATTTTGATTATCGGATGTAGATTCTGGAATAAACACAGCTAGTGTAAATTGCTCCAAATTACTTGTAAACTTGGATCTTGGGAGCCCATACCGTAATTCCAAATCCAAAATTTTTAAATCTTTTAGGTAATTATCTCGTTCAACATTTTTTATTTGTAGATCTTTTAATATGTTTTCTTTCTCCAAAATATCTAACGTTAATTTCATTTTTTTTTGTAATAAATCTTTGTTTTCGTTTATTCCTTCTCTTCCTTTCCAGTCCCTTTTTAAAATGTTGTTATTATTTTGTTTAAGTTCGGAATTGATTAATGTCTCGAACGTATTATCTACTGTCTCTTGTAGGGTTTCTTGTATCTTTTGCTCAGAATCTAGGTTCAATTCAATTTGCAGATGCTCATCCACGCCTAGACCTTCTAAAACTGGTGACTCTTTTCCGAGTATATCATAAACGAGAACATCAATTTCATTTTCTTTACAGTCGGGCCCTCCTCCAGAGCCTGTTTTTTTAGCATTATCTCGTTTCTCCTATAACAAAAGATTAGTCAACTTTAAAAACCCGGCTGCTTATTTTTATATACCTAGACGACAATTGCATAACAGTTTTTATGATATAGCCTGTATATGTTAGTTTTTTTAATCAAAGTATCCCTTGCGACGCTTTGCCGAATTTAACGACCCTATTTGCATCGAAATCGTACCACCAGACCAGCCTCTACGAGTGAACTAAGAACCTTAAAAAACTACCTCATTAAATCAATAAAACATTACACTCCTCTTTTAGAAGTCGAGTAAAAATATGATATGATATAGATATAGTTGTTGTAAAAAATGTATATTGTTTATAAATTAACATACAGGCTAAACAAAACTTATATGTATAATATACACCTACATACCTACACCTATTGTTGAATAATAAGTAATAATGGTAGTTGCACGCTTAGAAGACAAGTTGTAGGTACTTACCACGGATAATTTTCTCACATTTGCCCACCAAACATCACGAACATACGCCCAATTCTTATTTTCTCTGATAATCCCCAAGCTTTGGGCATATGCACCGATATTTCTCCAGGCGTTACTGCGAATATCTTTAGTGACCTTTGTTGAAAAGGGACCGAACAAGACATCTTTCTGCTCCTTAATTTTACTTAAGATGCACATTTTCAATTTTCTTTGTTCTTCTCGCTTACCACCCATTTTCGAAGTTAGAAATTTCAGATAAAGTTTTACGTTGACGTTTACTGTTCCCGCCAATATTTCTTTTTTAATTGCAAAGTCCACAGATGGGCAAAGGTTTACCTCACTCAGCCAACTTGTTTACTTGTAATTTTGTGTTTTGCTGATAATATTAGTACACTTATTACAAGTTAGTAAAAATACATTATGCAACAAAATTTATTAGTACTTGTAAATAATGATGAATTTACTTGTAACTTTCACGATATTATTAGAAATTTATGCAACACAATTTTCTAATATAATTAGTGAAAACACAAAATAATTATGCAACACAAAATAACGCAGCTTGTAAATTTTTAACTAGTAACTTGTATTATTTTCTAATTTTATTAGTCTAATTATGCAATAGGCCCCATATTTAGGGCTTTTAAATTACTATGGTATATTCCTGCCTAGTTACATGCCTTGTTAAGAAAGGGTGTTGCTTTTAATTGGACTAAACCATGTAATGAGGCATTTCTTATAAGTAAGAAATTGATTTGTGAATATGGATTATTAGTACATTATGATTGTAGTAAAGACTTGTATGTTACAACTGATACAAGCAAGTATGGTGTTGGTGTTGTTTTGAGCCATCAAATAAATAGTGAACCTATATGCTTTGCATCAGCTACTTTAAATGATGCACAAAAAAACTATTCCCAAGTGAAAAAGAGGCCTTAGCAATATTTTTTGCTGTACAGAAGTTTCATAAATTTTTATGTGGAAGGAAGTTTATACTCTTGACAGATTATCAGCCATTGAAGTTTATATTTGATCCTCAAAAAATCCCAGTTACAGCTAATTCAAGATTACAGAGATGAGCTTTCATATTATCAGGCCATAGGTATGAGATAAATTATAGAAAAGGAACATTATTGGGGAATGCTGATGCTCTGTCAAGATTACCTTTACCGGAAAAGGCAAATGTGAGTGACTGCATAAATTATTAAAATTTCAAGGATAATGTACCAATTGATTTTCAGGAAATAGCTAAATTTACACAAAAAGACATTGTACTTAGCGAAGTTTATGACTATGTTTTGTCTGAATGGCCAAATTCCATCAGTAATGAAAGTATAAGATAATATTTTAATAAAAGGGCTGAACTAGGAACTGAGCAGAAATGTGTACTGTGGGGAAATAGAGTTATTATTCCAGAACAACTAAGAACTAAAGTGTTGGATTTGTTCCATGAATCTCACCAAGGCATGGTACAATCAAAAATGTAAATGCGAGGGTATTGCTGGTGGCCTAACATAAACGAGGATATAGAGAGAGTAGTTGCTAGTTGCGATATATTATGTCAGTCATCCAGGAATTTTACATATATACAATAAACTGCGGAAATGTATAAATGTTTTGAGAGAGTTCAAGTAGTTTTTTTTGTAAAGAACTCTATCACTTATTTGTTAATAGTTGACTCAAAATCCAAGTGCCTTGATGTGCACATAATGCATGGCACTTCAGCCTCACAAGTTGTTGAAAAATTGTGTAAAACCATGTCTTTTATAGGTATACCTGAATATTTAGTTAGTGACAATGGTCCACCCATTTCCTCAGGGGGGTTAACTAGATTTATAAAAAGTAATGGATGTGTTCCTTTAAAGAGTCCTCGATATCACCCAGAATCAAATGGAATGGCTGAGAGGACTGTTCAGACGGTTAAGCAAGCATTGGGTAAAATACTAGAACAACAGTCTAGAAGTTCTAAAGAACTTGTATTACAGAAATTTTTGTTTACATATCGAAACAGTCCAAATTCCACTGGCATGTCTCCAAATGAAATGTTATTTAAATACCTATACAAACCGAGAACCCGTATTGAATTAATAAAACCCCATGCATTGTCCAAGAAAGTGGTAACAGGTAACAAATTAGAAAACCAGTTTTAAGTTTTAATGAAGGGGATAAAGTGTGGTGCACAAATTTAAAAGAAGGAAACGGATGGACCAAAGCTATTATTGTGAAATGTTTGAGTCCAGTTAGGTATATAATTGAGCCAAATGGGACTCGAAAATATTATCATGTTTCTGATCGATCATGTATATCATGTAGATAAAACACAATCAAATACACCAGCAGTAATTCCGACGCCTGTTGTTGTCACACCTAGACCTTCAATGGAGATGGATATACCGAAACGCGGATCGTTTTGAGGTCAGTCAGGGTGCTGAGGAGAGGGAGATAGAAAATGGAGAAACTTTGGAGGAGGCATCGCCGTTGCTGGAAGCGGTTCCTGAAAACGATACCATACCAGCATCACCAATTACGACTCCGGAGCCGAGAAGGTCGATGAGGATTAAAAAGGCTCCACAGCGATTAAATTTATAATTAGTTTTTTTTTTTAATTACGATATTATTTAAAGTTGTTATGATGCGTCTCGTTCCTTTTAAAAGGGGGACGAATGTCGTATATTATATTAATGTAGCTAAAACATTCCCAACTAAATGTGTCAAATTGACAGCTCAATTTCTAGATAGATTTTGGCGGGATACCCACGAGTTGAGATTATATATATTAAAATAAGAAATAAGATAATTAAAGTGTGTTTAAATTAGTACCTATTGTTTCAATGCATAATAAAAGGGTGTTAGGTATAGCGTTAATAATCCTTGAATTACGGATAGACGGCACCTAGGACGTTATGAAAAAGCTGAAATAGGCTCAGTAAAAGTCACAAGGATTTCGAGATATTTGGATTTTAAGGTTTATTTCGACAATGAACACCCTTGTTCAATGTTTTGATCGTAGAACCGTTCTAAGCTATTTTTTTAATATTATGTTTGCTTAATATTCTTGAATACTTGTCTTATCAGATAGGGTCACCTTATTTTGAGAATCAATAAGTTAAAAAAACAAAACTATAACAACTAAATACACAATTTACTATTCATTATAAATAATAGCGAAATTCAAAATCAAATTTGAAAAAGAGCAATCGGCATATTTTTTAAATTTGGAATAAATGGCATTTAAATAAGTGGCCAGTAATGTTATTTTCGCAACAAAAAGTTTTGAATTCTACGCCCGTGATACAAAAAGTAAATCGGGAAAAATGTGGGTGGTCGTGTATTTATTTATTATTTTTGTGTTTTAATTTCAATTTTAAAAACAAATGACTATTTTTATTTTTTTATTTTATTGTCATGTTTAAACTTATTGGCTACTAGACGGTAGTGTATTTTTTTTCACCATTACAGCTGAAGGCTTGCAAAATGAACAATTGAAAACGCAATAATTAAGAATGAGATTTAAAAAATAAAATGTTTCTTCACAAAAATGGTGATGCCTATCTGATTAGACGAGTACTCAAGAATGTTAAGCAAAAATAATACAAAAAAAATAGCTTAGAATGGTGCTATGATCAAAACATTGAACAAGGGTGTTCATATTCGAAAAAAACCTTAAATGCAAATACTTCGAAAACCGTGTGACTTTTACTGAATCTATTTTAGCCTTTTCGCAAAATCCTAAGTGCCGTCTTTCCGTAATTCAAGGACTATCCACTCAATACCTAACACCCTGTATATAAGTACAGGTTTGTGACCGTCCTTACCGGTAGCCGTGCGCCCCTGGCACCAATGTCGGGAACCTTTCCAAGTCGCTCCTCGCTTAACATGCCGATACTCTGACAGGTATCTGGCGACAAAGATATATTATGGTAACTGCATACACGGAAAAACTTATTTGTAACATAATATGTTTTTTTCTCATACATGTTCGGAAAGCGTAGCTTTACTTTTGAAAAACGATGAGGGAAAAGGCCCCATTTTTTCCTAGAAATCAAATAAATGTATGATAACATATTCTTGTCTGCTGCAGTATTTTATTAAAAAATGGCCTCTAATGCCTGCAAACCAAAAAGACCATAAGAAAAATTCAGACACCCAATTGAATAAAAGCTGGGTGCAGCGCTGGGCGGCGGCGGGTGCGGGTCATTGTGAAGTTATCGCAATACTTGTACGAGGGCTGCACTGAAAGTTTCGGGAATCTAATACTTAGAAACATATTTTTGACACATATGATACCTTTTTATAATCTCTAAAGTTTCATTATTTTAATACACTGGCCACATAGAAAAAAAAAGCGATGGTTCGGTTTCAATTGTTTTTTGAAGTCGTCGAGTCGCTTCTGAAAATGGAATTGTCCCGTGAAAATTTAAGAGCTATGATTTATTACGACTTTAAAAGTGGATTATCACAAAAACAATGTGGAGACCGGATGATTGTTGCTTTTAGTAATGAAGCACCTTCAAAGACGACAATATACAGGTGGTATGCAGAATTTCCACGTAGCCGTCTATCCCTCACGGACGACGTGCGTGAAGGTCGACCAAAATCGGCAGTCACGCAAGAAAACGTCGATGCTGTGCGTCAGCTGATAAAGGAAGACCGACATGTGTCATATCGGGAGATTCAAGTGTTTGGGCATTGGAATGAGTCAAATACAAATCATTTTACAGGAACAATTAGACGTGCGAAAGTTGTTTTCCCGTTGGATCCCTCACTTATTGTCTGAGGAGCAGAAAACGACTCGTGTCAATTGGTGCCTCAGAACTTTGAATAAATTCAACGGAGCAATACATAGCATTGTATCCGGTGACGAGTGTTGGATATATGCATATGAGCCTGAAAATAAAAACCAATTTCGAGTATGGGTCTACGAAGATGAGATATTCGTTCTCGCAGCACGGCCAAAAAGATGGTGGCTACGTTTGTCTCCAAATCGGGTCACGTGGCTACTATTCCTCTTGAAGATCGTAGAACGGTCAATGCCGATTGGTACACCACTATTTGTTTGCCGAGTATCTTTGCTGAACTCCGAAAAAAAAACCTAGTCGCCGCATTATCCTTCACCACGACAATGCCAGCCCTCACACCGCTCGGAAAACAACTGAGTACCTGGACGGTGAAAAAGTCGAATTACTGGACCATCCTCCATACAGCCCCGACTTAAGCCCCAATGACTTTTTCACATTCCCCAAAATTAAGGATAAGTTGCGTGGTCAGCGGTTTCAGGCGCCGGAAGCAGGAACTGGTTTGATCGCATGGAAAAGTGCATAAAATATAAAGGTGAATACTTTGAAAAACAATAAAAATACTTTTATTCAATTTAACTGCATATTTTTTTCTATTCCCGAAACTTTCAGTTTGACCCTCGTAGTATTCAAAAAGAGATTCTCCCTTAATCCGTCGACATTTTTGTACAAATACTTCTATTTATACATTTGTATCATTTCCTTGCTTTTTTTGAGAAAAGCATTACATATGCCTCGGCGGAAATCGGATTTTGACTCGTATTTTACATAACCCTCTCGTCAGCGAATTCCTTACTTTCCGGGCCTAGGCAATAATAGAACCGTTTTTCCCCCAAAGGGAACAGTCCATTGACAGGTCCGAACCGCCTCGCGAGTAGCCCGCGCCTGTGTAAGAGTGCGCGGGGGAGCGGGGAGGCATGCCGGCAAGCGCGCGCGAGCGCGGTCCTCAGTACGCTGTATATTTTCCGTGAGTAATTACGTGCGAGTGCGAGCGCTACGCTAACAGTGTGCACTGTTCGGGAGTTCAAAGTTTGCTCAAAGCTTTATGGACTCGACTCTATTAAGGTATGTTGTCTTAAGCTCTTATTTATGATGGTTCTTGTGTATTATTGTTCTTTTGTCTTATAATTTTTCTTAGGTTTTTAGTTTTGTTACTATGTTGACGCGCAATGTTGCTGTCGCAATCGAATGTATTTTGGGTGTTTTACCTACCCTGTTTGTTTAATTTTCGTACATGTTTGTGTGTTAATCACATAGGGTACGAATTTAGGATCCACGCTACTGTGATCCGATTGTTCTTTGAACAAATATTTTTGTATGCTGTTGCATTACAAACAGTATGGTCTCGTGGCCCATCGGCCCAGGCCTGATGGCCAGTCGGCCCAGACTTGATCGCCCGTCGTCCGGACTTCCCAATCCGACGGCTCGGCCTCACGGCCGGTCGGCCCGTTCCCGCCGCCCGTCGGCACGGAGTGCACAAGCCGTCGACCTATTTTATTGGCCCACCGGCTTAGTTGAGCGGGCCCGTCTGCTCAATCTAGCTGACCCGGCTAACTTATAAGTGTCATAAATTTTGACCTAGCGCTATCTTTCAGGGTTCGAGATGGCATTAACAAGAAATTTTACAACATTGGGAGAGTTGGCGTTGTTACCTGCCAACAACGAAGAGGATCAGCTCGTCTTGAACCGTCTGATAGAGGCCGTGAACGAGCTGTTCCCAGTCAACTGGCGAGAATGGCGGGTGCGAAACTGTAGCAAGGAGGACTTAGTAGGAAGGAAAGTGGACAGTCAGCAGTTAAACAAACTACGCTTTGCTCTACCTACGATCTCAATCGTGAAGGCGCATGATCCTACCTCTGTGCATCTGTCGGAAAAAGCGTACAAACAGCTCAAGCTTAACCTATTACAATGGCCATTTTGCCGGGCTCTTGTGGTTCGTCCTAAAGCAGTCGCGGCCAAGATACACGGATCCATGGCCCAGTTAGAAATGGTTTGGGCATCCTTGGATGACTCCTTGAAAGAATCTTTGCTGTCCAGAGAAGATACGGTTCAACTACTTGTGGGCGAAGCTCCAACTTCAAAAAAAAAGAAAGCTGTCTCAGGAGAACACCAAACCGAAGCAATCTAAAACTGAAGAAGATGTTAAACTTCTTAAGGAGCAAACCGCTTCCCTACAAGCCATGCTAGAACAACTATTATGTCAACAAAGACAGTTCATGTCGGCTGCCGCGGGATCATCTCATTTTGAGGAGAGTGATAACGAGGCACCATCATACGACTCGGAAGATGAGCTTGAAGATGGTGGTTTTTCAGATCATTCGGTAACTGACTGGAATCAATCATGTAAAAAGGAGAATATCAAGCCTTCTGAAAAGAATGATAGTTCTTCTGAATTTGACTTTACTCCGCGTGTCAAGGAAGCAGAACCAAAAATACCAGCGGCCCAGGTTGATTATGTCAATACGGCTATATCCTGTCAACGATTTGGTAAACAAAGCTGGAACAATATTAAATATGCAGAGGCTCAAAAGAATTTTCAAGCGACACCGGCATTCACGTCTTTATCCGTGAACACACAGCTTTCTTTGAAGACACCGAAATGGATCTCTTATGACGTAGCGGTCAAATTTGACCAGACCCTGGGCGCCTTAACTTATGCTATTCTGAAGGAACGCTCAATTATGGAAGACGCGCTCAAGGCTATTGTTAATGAGACAAAATCAATAGACGATCTAAAAATGTCATTAAAAAAAAAACATCTGTCCGGTCCAGATACTACTTTTCGAGCTAATAACGATGACATGTTACAGTATGCTTGTGGACGTAGAGCGGAGGTTATAGAGCTTCGTCGAGCATGTTATAAACCTCCTTCCCCATATATGCGCAAAACTCTGCATCAGGTTTCTCCATCTACCACACATCTCTTTGATGAAACTGTTTTATTGGAAGCATTTAAACAAAATGGTGGGTATTTCAAATTTTTTCCCTCGTCTAAAGGGGCCACAGAACAATTCAACAAGCCCATTCGTTCCGGAACTGGTAAAGCGTTTCAAAACTTCAACCGAATCAATGGTAATAAGCCTGCTACCAGAGCTGCATCCCCAAAACAATATAGGAGACCACCACATAAGAAAACCGAAAATAATAAGCGCAGGCCGACTTACCACAATACCCCCAGGCCATCGACCTCCTCAGGCAAGCATTTTCGTAAGCAGTTTTGACAATCAAAATACGCTACTAGCTGGACGTCTGGGGCAATTTGTAAACGTTTGGGAGGATTACTTAGCCCCACCTTACATCTTAAAACTCCTAAACGGAATATCAATACCCTTTGTCAAAACACCACGCCTAATTGCAAATTCCCCCTTAAACTTAACTCGATTAAAGACGGCAGAATCACCCGATATGCAAACAGAAATAGACAAATTGCTTCGAATGGGAGCCTTAGAGATCTGCAGGAGCAATACAGTCTTTCTATCTCGTATGTTTCTAGTCCCAAAGTCAGACGGGGGGTCAAGACCAGTTCTAAACCTGAAGCCTTTAAACAAATTTTTAACCCCCAAAAAATTCAGGCTAATAAACCATCACAAGGTTCCAGGATTCTTACAAAAAAACGATTACATGGTCAAACTAGATCTATCCAGTGCTTACCTGCACCTTCCAATAAAACAACCTCATCGAAGGTTTCTTGCAATTTCCTTCAAAAATCGATGCTATCAAATGACCGCCTTGCCATTCGGACTATCTGTAGCTCCGCTGATGTTTGCCCGGGTGACCAACTGGATTGCAGCAACTTTAAGATCCCGAGGAGTTCGTATAATTGCCTACCTGGACGATTTCCTAATGGCCAATCAAGATTACGCAACACTGTTGCAACATACAAAGTTGGTAGTGGAGTTTCTGACAGAGTTGGGTTGGATAATAAATGTGGAAAAATCGAAAACAATCCCTTCACAAGTGCAAGAATATCTGGGAATAAGTTGGGATACAAAGGAGGACGTAAAGTTTCTGAGTTGCATCAAAACGAGGAAGATAAAGAAATCCTTAAAAATCACTATCAGGAAAGGGAGCTGGTCATGGATAGAAGCAAAGTCCTTATTGGGGATTTTGGGATTCGCAAGCTTCGTAATTCCAATGGGCCTACTTCACTGTCGCCCTATTCAAGTAGCGGCGAACAAACTGAGCATGTGGCTCCCGGAACAAAGGAAACCTATTCCGAATGCTGTGATGAACGAGTTAGTTTGGTGGGAGATGCACATAGAAAGTCACTCCAAGATCTTTCCTGTGAACCCATCAGCTTTTATCTCAACAGACGCGTCCGAGTGGGGTTGGGGAGCGAATATGAACGAGATTACAATATCGAAGCCATGGACTCCGGAACAGATGTCATGGCACATCAACCTGAAAGAGTTATTTGCAGTCAAAGCCATGATAAACCTCAACCTCGAAACTCTCAGGGAACGAGCGGTAGTGATTCAATCGGACAACAGGACCATCCTCGCTTACTTGAGAAGACAAGGAGGCACAAAATCAAAAGCTCTATTGAAAATGACTTAGGATGTTTTGAGCACGTGTCATCAGAACGACATAACGCTTCTTCCGCATTATGTACCAGGCAAATGCAACTTGATAGCGGACAGCCTGTCAAGAAACCGACCTGTCCCAGAATGGAGTTTGTCAGAGACGGCCACTCAAAAGATATTTGCAAGGTGGGGTATACCTCAAATAGACCTGTTTGCCACACAAGCTTCAGCAGTAGTGAGAAATTATGTCAGTCTCGACTGCAGAGACAAAACCGCACTTTACATAAACGCTTTCAGCCAAGAGTGGGATTACGAGTTGGCATGGATATTCCCTCCCCCAACTTTGATTCCTCGGGTACTACAACATTTGAACAACGCGAAAGGCCTTTTTATCTTAATAGTTCCCAGGTGGGACAAGACTTTTTGGCGAGCGGACTTACGAAGGAGAGCGGTAGAACCTCCTTTTCAGATACGGAACCTCATTCACCACCTTCACGATCTAGAAACACAAGCTCCACCACCGAATGTGAAGCTATTGAAATTGGAGGCTTGGAAGGTTCGGGGTGGAGTAATCTTGTAAAGGGCTGGTCAGCAGATGAGATCGCTCTTGTGGAAAGTTCATGGAGAAGATCCACCCTTAACACCTATAAAGCAGCTTGGAGTAGATGGCGGCAATGGTGCGATGCGAAGGGAGTACTAAGTTCTCGTGCTACACCTCAAACCCTAGCGCTTTTCTTAAGCTATCTTCACAAAAAAGTTGGGTTATCTACCAGAACCATTCGTTTGCACAAATCAGTAGTTTGCACTTTTTCAAATCCTACCATGACTCACAAACTAAGCTCTGATCCGCTAGTAAGCAGAATTTTGAAAGGCATAGAGTCACAGAAACCGCCTCCCGTATCAAAATCGATTTGGGACGTTTCTAAGCTTATTAACTGGCTCTCCATAAACCCCCCGGAAGCCAGTATCTACCAACTATCAAGACATGTAGCTCTCTTATTGTTATTGAGCACGGGCCGTCGTGTTCATGATTTGACACTTCTACATATATCCCACAACGACATGCATACTACTGAGAACTCGTTAATATTTTGGCCTAGATTTGGTTCTAAAACTGATTCTTCTTCGTACCGCCAATCGGGCTGGGAATTCAAACATAATGACCTTATAAACCTGAATATTCCTTTTTGGGTTGATAGGTTGATCGATATTTCAAGAGAACGTCGCCAGTGTGGGCCAGATCTATCGAGTTTGTTCATTACAACTCGCGGCGTTGTCAAGGCAGCTTCGCGATGCGTAATTGCAGGATGGCTGCGGTCCGTACTAGAACAGCTAGGTATCACCGCTGCTGCGGGAAGTATTCGTTCGGCTGTAGCTTCAAGGAATTACGACCTGTTACCGTTGGATGAGGTCCTTAGTAAGGGGAATTGGCGAAGTGAATCTACCTTTTTCAGACACTATTTTAAAACTATCGAATCAACTAATGTTGGCGAAGTGCGAAACAGTATAAGTTCTTTATTTACTGCTATATAAAAACTTTTTATTAGGTGTATTGTATGACGGTGTTTTTTTTTTTAAAAACAAATTTGTTATTAATCAGGTTAAGCTAACTTGGTTTGAAAATCTTTTTATTTAGAAGCTAATTATTAGTAACAGTATGTTATTTAATGCGATCTCAAGTAGTACAAAGAATTTTAGTTGGGCTTAATGCCGTTATTGTTTTTAATTTGATTATTATATTTTGTTGCAAAATAAACCCATTTCATTATTAAGTAGGCTTTTTATTTACATGAACCATCTAAGAGCTTTTAACAAAGATAACATAGCACTTATTTAAGTCCATTTTCAGGTCACAGTACGCTGTTGCTTGTAGGCCGGCAGAAACCAAACATGTCTCGGAGGGTCAAGCCGCAGGCTCAGACCTAAAATAGAACCGTTTTTCCCCCAAAGGGAACAAAAACGGATATTTTGGGTCTAGCCAAGGCTTGACCCAAGTTTTATGATCTTGCCGTCCACTTTTCTTCTCGGCTCCGAGACGTACTGAGGACCGCGCTCGCGCGCGCTTGCCGGCATGCCTCCCCGCTCCCCCGCGCACTCTTACACAGGCGCGGGCTACTCGCGAGGCGGTTCGGACCTGTCAATGGACTGCTTTGCGCGTTTTTACCCGTAGAAATATACAAGTGTAATCTCGGAGGGTCAAGCCTTGGCTAGACCTAAAATTTACTATTATTTTAAAAGTAACCATTTCAAAACTCCTTTCCACCGCACGCCATCCTGTTACATTACACGTTTGTGACATAATATACACGATAAGAATAATAAGGTCGGAAAACCTTTATAAGACGTCTCAAAGTTATAATGAATAATAACTCCAATTTAAAAATGTACTTTTCACCTCAGCACCTCGAAAAGGGTGGTTTTGCTGTTTAAGAGTGCGCCGAGGCAACGATACGTTATTACGAAAAAAATGCGTTCGTTTGATCGCCTGCTGCATTGTTTTTACTGAAGCTTTAGTTATGCAATTCATATGTAAGATATTTAAGGAATCACTCTATATATCATATACTTTAGAAACACGATTACTTGTACTTCCCTCGATAGAAAAAACATCCAAAGATACCTCTACATAACAAAATAAACACTTAGTACGGCGTAATTACTTCACGGAAGATCATCAGTTTTGGATTTACAACAAAACTACACGTCTTCTATATATTCTACACTTTAGATTTGAAAATGTGTTTTTATTTTACTAATATGAAGGAAATACCTAAATTCGCACGCGTTTCGTCCATTTTAGCCAGAGCCGTCACGTTTCCCCCATGTCCGCATTAGTCAGGCTTCGGCCGTCGGAGGTGGAGGCTGTGTCGCAAGTTGGTTGGTTGCGTTTATCGCGATTTTTGTGATTATTCACTTTATTTTAAATGGGGAACAAACACAACCAAGAAAGGAAGAGAAGGGGTTGGCAAAAGCACAATGCTAAACGCTTGCGTGAAGAAATGAAGTTAGTTAAAATCGTAAACCTACTGATAGTGGAGTAGTTCTAAGAAACCTGATTTGACAGTTGTCAAAATGCCACGCTAAGGGAGGAGAAAATAAATCGGTAGCAACATAGACTGATTTTCGGAATGTATCGATTTGTATTACTAAGACTTTGTAATCGTTTAGTTGTAGTCTTGATGTTTTGGGCCAAAATTGGTTTATTTACATAAGTAATTTTAAACAACACGCGAAGTTCTTTCAATTAGTAGGTAGGTATATAAAAAATACACTTCTATGGTGAATATTTACCAAGATATAAAAATCGTTTAGTTAAAAAAACACATTTACAGGCAAAACAAGCTTCTTAGAACGACCCGAGGTTTTTTTTACTATAATTAATTATATAATATTGTTACTTCTTGGGATGGTTTCAATATTTCTAGAGCAAGACATCTCCAGAAATCTGAATACAAAGAGAATACTCCGTAAGTATACTCAGTACCTAACAACTATATTTCAACAAATGAGTAAAATTGCAAAATTATTCATATTTTTTTATTTATAGGGTTAATGTTCCAGTTGTTGGCACTTCGCTACAAAGCGAAGAGTTAGGTACCTGTGGCCTACGTCCACACATATCTTACATTTACATTTTAGAATTTATGTTTTTAGATGTACTTATTACTTTTACGCTAATTCATCTATATATAACTTATTTTATATTTACACTCTTTTATCTATTTATCAGTGTTCCGTCAAAAAAGGTTTAATTTATTTATCAGCCCGTCGATGTCGATATATTGATAAAATAATCGATCTCACCCCATCACTAAAGCGCGCCTAGCATATAGCGTTATATACTTGCCCGAGGCGGCGCGCGCGCACCAGAGGTCGTTTAGCAGTCACAACTTAACCACGACGCGGAGCGCATGTTCCTTTCCCTCATGAAGCGTATTGACGCCAATAGCTGTGCTTATGTATTCCACCTTTCATCCTTCACAAACTGTATTCTTACTTTCTCTCTGTGCTAGTGCTTGTCCTTTCTACTCTTCCTGTGCCCTCGAAAACTTATTTATTTATTTATTTATTTATTAAAGGAAATCCAACAGTTGCAGTTACAGAATAGAGCAAAGGATTAAGAAATACAGAACCAATTAAAGGATCTCACATATAGTAATTGAACACTTATTAAAGTTGAACTTAAAACTACTGAGTGCCACACACCGACACAGAAGCAAATGCACCAGGAGTGAAAAATAGTGAAAAAGGATTTATTTCTGCAGTATAGCATCCTGTAACGGTAGCAAGATAAAAAGCACAATAACACTACACCTAAATAAATAAAGCATGCTCAATGCACGCACGCACGCTTATGTTACGGATTTTTGTGTGTACCGGTCAATATACCGCTGGAACTGTGAGTAAGCCTATTTATTTACTAACTCCAACTCCATCCACATAACCGAGCTACCAAACTGGTGACCCCTAAATATGAACAAAGAAGGAGATTTTAAAGACGCACTCGAGTCAGGCACGTCATCCGGAACTAGTGATGGGAAAGTGTCGATAAGCGCAAGCGATGTTTTTAAGGTCGGCGTTAGAGTGCCACCGTTTTGGGCAGAAGAGCCAGAGATTTGGTTTGCTCAAGTTAAGGGACAATTTTTTCTGGCATCGACTCAGTGACTCCACAAAATTTAATTACGTTATCGCCCATCTTGATAACCAGCATTCCCGAGAAGTTAAGGATATAATAATACATCCACCCGCGTCCCAGAAGTACGAGAAGCTCAAGTCCGAGCTCATCAAGAGGCTTTGCGTCTCCAATGAGAAGAAGACCAAACAGCTGCTGATGCACGAAGAGCTCGGAGACCGCAAACCTTCACATTTCTTTCGCCATCTCAAGGATCTTGCAGGCCCGGCAGTACCAGATGACTTTCTCAAATCGATTTGGACAAGTCGCCTTCCTCATGGCATCCAGATGGTGCTTGCAGGCCAGCCGCCTACAGCACCGCTTGAAGACCTGTGTGATTTAGCTGATCGAGTGAATGACCTCGCTTCCTCATCGCCTCGAGTGGCCTCCGTGAGCAATGACATCCCAGGTTCAGTCCTCAGTGATCTTACGAGGGAAATTGCGGAACTCCGGAAGTAGTTTCAGAAGCTGGCGTCAGACAGGAGCGGCAGATCCCGATCTCGCACATCTCATGATAAGCGAAACGCATCAAGACAGCGATCCCAGTCAAATTACCGTAAATATCCTCTCTGCTGGTACCACGGGAAGTTCGGGGACAAGGCCAGCAAATGCGTACGTCCATGTGACTATAAGCCAGCGGAAAACGCAAAGGGCAGTCGATAATGGCGGCTGACGATTGCCCTTCGACTCCTACTGGTCGCCTGTTCGTCACCGACCGCTCTTCTAAGACGCAATTCTTGGTCGATACTGGAAGTGACCTCTGCGTTTATCCACGGTCGGCACTACGTGATCGTCGTTCCCGGACTGGGTATAAGTTGTGTGCTGCAAATGGCTCTGACATCGCTACTTATGGTTATGTTAATTTAGATTTAGATTTTGGTTTGCGTAGAAGTTTTGTTTGGCAATTTGTAGTAGCCGATGTCACTAAGCCAATTATCGGTGTAGATTTTTTAAATTATTATAACCTAATAGTAGATTGTCGTAATAAACGCCTTATAGATAATTTAACTTCTATAACTGCGATTGCTACTTTAGCTCATTGTAAAAATGTGTCGTCCGTTAAAGTTGTCACTGGTGAGACCAAATATCATAAAATACTTGATGAATTTCCCGAAATTACTCGACCAGCTGGTAGACACAATACCACACCACACAACACAGTCCATCATATACGCACGACACCTGGGCCCCCAGTCTCTTTGCCACCCCGTCGTTTAGCGCCTGATAAGTTGAAAATCGCCCAGGAAGAGTTCCGGTCCATGCTGGCTAGTGGAACAGCCAGACCATCGGAAAGTCCCTGGTCTTCACCTCTTCATTTAGCCCCCAAGAAAAGCAGCGGATGGCGTCCCTGCGGTGACTATCGTAGTCTGAATGCTCGCACGGTGCCTGACAGGTACCCGATCAAGCATATTCACGATTTTACGTACAATATTGCAGGTTGTAAGATATTCAGTACATTGGACTTAGAAAAAGCTTACAATCAGATACCCGTCAGCCCCGAGGATATTCCAAAGACCGCCATCACTACTCCCTTTGGACTATATGAATTTCCGTTTATGACGTTTGGTCTTCGAAATGCTGGCCAAACGTTTCAACGGTTTGTTGACGAGCTTACCAGGGGCCTCGACTTCGTGTACTCATACCTAGACGATTTTCTAATTTATTCTAGGAACGAATCGGAGCATGAGCTACACCTGCGCACAATTTTCAGTAGGCTGAAGGAGTATGGCATGTTAGTCAATACATCGAAATGCATTTTAGGGGTTCAAGAGGTAAGCTTCATAGGGTATCGAATATCTGACAGCGGATGCAGGCCCCAACATTTGAAGGTACAGGCTGTAAAGGATTTCCCACCCCCAACCAACGTTCGGCAATTACGAGGTTTCTTGGGCATGCTTAATTTTTATAGGAGATTTCTTCCACAAGTAGCCCTGATACAAGCCCCATTACATGCCCTACTGACGGGATCCGTGAAGGGATCGCAGCCAATTAATCTTACAGGAGATACTTTAAAGGCTTTCCAGGCCTGCAAAGAGAGTTTATCTGACGCAGCCATGTTAGCTCACCCAGATTGCTCCGCAAAACTGGCAGTCGTCACGGACGCGTCAGATAGGGCTCTTGGTGCCGTGCTTCAGCAGCTTAAAAATGGTGCCTGGGAGCCGTTAGCTTTTTTCTCCCGAAAACTTAGTACCTCACAGATCAAATACTCACCGTACGACCGGGAGTTACTAGCCATCTATGAAGCAATAAAATATTTTAGGCATATGCTTGAGGCCCGTGATTTCACCGTCTATACTGACCATAAGCCGATCAGTTTCGCATTCCACGAAAGAAAAAACAACTGTTCGCCCAGGCAGTATAGACACCTTGACTTTATATCCCAGTTCACAACCGACATCCGCCACATATCCGGCAAGGACAACGTGGTTGCGGATGCTTTGTCACGGATTGAAGAACTGGGAGCACCCGTCAGCCTCGAGACGATAGCACAAAATCAAGCCTCTGACCCAGAACTGCAAGATCTGTTGAGCAAAGGCACTTCATTGCAATTAGAAAAACTTAATGTTCCTGGAAGCCAAGTTCCTTTGTACTGCGATGTCAGCACACTGGTCTCCAGGCCTTATGTACCAAGATTTCTGCGAAAGCAAATCTTTGATAGCTTGCATTCTTTGAGTCACCCTGGTTGTAACGCTACGGCCAAATTAATTTCAGAGCGATTCGTTTGGCCAGGCGTAAAAAAAGACTGCAGGGATTGGGCACGTTCTTTAGGCGATTGGGCACCTTGCCAACGAGCAAAAGTTAACCGCCATGTGACCACCTCGCTCGGCACATTCCACCTGCCACGTGCTCGATTCAAACAGATCCACATAGATCTGATAGGGCCCCTCCCACTTTCTAATGGCTATCGTTATTGCTTAACAGCGGTGGATCGGTTTACTCGTTGGCCGGAAGCAGTACCCATAGAGGACATCACGGCAGAAACCGTCGCAAAAGCCCTGTTGTCTGCCTGGATTGCCCGGTTTGGCTGCCCTATAAGTATTACTACTGATCGTGGCCGTCAGTTCGAATCTGCACTGTTCCAATGTCTGTCTAAGATGGCCGGATTCGAACATAAAAGGACAACAGCCTATCATCCGGCTTGTAATGGTTTAGTCGAAAGGTTTCATCGACAGCTAAAGGCTGCGATAGTCTGTCATGCAAATGACAGATGGACTGAGTCATTGCCATGGGTCCTGTTAGGCATTCGCGCTTCATTTAAAGAAGACTTACAAGGATCCTCGGCCGAGCTCGTTTACGGAGAGCCACTGCGACTTCCCGGCGAGTTCTTAGAGCCACGAGCTAGTGTCACCACGGATTTATCCGAATTTACCGCAAGGCTAAGAAACTTCGCCGAGAAATTACGGCCCGTGCCAGCATCCCGCCATTGTAATCCCAAAGTTTTTGTTTACAAGGAACTAGAATCCTGTGATTATGTCTTCTTACGCGATGACACATCACGTGGTTCTCTCACCCCAGCTTACTCCGGGCCGCACAAAGTGCTTGTCAGAGGAGATAAGGTGTTTAAAATTCTCCTTAACAACAAAGAAGCTACCGTGTCCATAGATCGCCTCAAACCGGCGTTTATACTGGACGACATTATAGATAGGCCGTCCCCTACAGTCTCACAAAATTATGTCACCCGTTCAGGACGCGTAATAAAATTTAGATTTTTATCGTCCTTGATGGACTCTGGTGGGGGGTGGTGTGGCCTACGTCCACACATATCTTACATTTACATTTTAGAATTTATGTTTTTAGATGTACTTATTACTTTTACGCTAATTCATCTATATATAACTTATTTTATATTTACACTCTTTTATCTATTTATCAGTGTTCCGTCAAAAAAGGTTTAATTTATTTATCAGCCCGTCGATGTCGATATATTGATAAAATAATCGATCTCACCCCATCACTAAAGCGCGCCTAGCATATAGCGTTATATACTTGCCCGAGGCGGCGCGCGCGCACCAGAGGTCGTTTAGCAGTCACAACTTAACCACGACGCGGAGCGCATGTTCCTTTCCCTCATGAAGCGTATTGACGCCAATAGCTGTGCTTATGTATTCCACCTTTCATCCTTCACAAACTGTATTCTTACTTTCTCTCTGTGCTAGTGCTCGTCCTTTCTACTCTTCCTGTACCCTCGAAAACTTATGTTACGGATTTTTGTGTGTACCGGTCAATATACCGCTGGAACTGTGAGTAAGCCTATTTATTTACTAACTCCAACTCCATCCACATAACCGAGCTACCAAATACCTAATGAACCGGTGAGGTATGCGTAAAAATAGTAAGAGGTGTATAGGAAAACATTTTAATAAATTTAGTATGAATTTTCACATTATCTTTATATTTTTTCAATTTAGAGAGTAAATGAATTGGTTGACATCGATTATAAAATTTACCACACAATGGAATTGTAAGTCCCAAATACGAATTATTTTTATAGAATGAGGATTACAAAATTTCATCCAAAAACTAATTCTGTTAATAAATAAATTATAGTTGAATCAAAACGTTCTGTTTTATTACAGGATGCCAATGGACCAAATTTCTTGTCTTTCAGTGGATGGAGAAATAGACAATGACATTGCTTACTCACACAGACAAAATAATGCCGTGAAGTAAAATCCGATATTGATTATTGTTGTTTCTTATGTCCTAATATTTTTTTCTAAAGATACCTGCGTACATTATTCATTACATTATATACATACAAACATTAAGTAGGAACTTCTAAATATGTGATTGATACAGCAGCTTTAAGTTTTTAGTTTTTTAAAACATCAATTTAATTTTATACTTTATAGTGATCAGAATCAGACATTGAAGTTTTTGCGGAAATAATCATGGATAAACATTCGTACAAACTAAGATCCTTTTTTTTAAAGACGGTTAAAATACCAAAACCTTCTCCTATGTGAAACAAATACTTTTCTGAAAACCGCATTAAAAACGGTTCAGCCAAACGTGAGATAATCGCGGACAAACATACATACATACATACAGGTCAAACTGAGAACTTCCTTTTCTTTGAAGTCAGTTAAAAATAATATCTTGAAGAAAGGGTCCATGACTGGGATTTTTGCCCTACTCAGCCGTTCTTATTACTTTACATTAGGTATTGAGTTCACTTTATTTTGTGCTTAGAATATTATCAATAAAGTTAATTAGGTTTTATTACATTTCAATATACAGTCACATTAAATCACGGGGTTGTTGAGCCACCATAGAACTCTGTCCTAATGACAGCGTCAAGTCACGCAAAAGAAATTATTTACGTCAAAATTTACCATCAACTTTATATGAAAGGGTTCTCCCGGTAACCTTCGGAGAGGGAAGATGGCCGATTGGAAGATGTACGGCTTTTACTTATGATTTATTCTCTTTAGCCGAACAATTTGCCCAATAAATATTATAAATAACTTAACACTAGCTAAATACACCTTAGATGTACAAACGACATTAATTAAAAATTATCTATCTATCTGTGAGTGGGTTCTAGAGTGGCTCAACAATCTCGTGATGTGACTGTACCTCATACAAGTAATTCAATCCTACCTTACCTACCGACAGTAAACAACAAATTTAAAAAAAATGTAGACTGAAAAAAGTTTTTAACTTCTTATAGTCAATATTTTAATAAAAGTATTCGGAATCGATTATGTTTTTTTATTTTGTAAACATTGGTAGCAACCTCCGCGCCTAGTGGATCGGCGCACGGCTCGTCAGGCGCGGCGCGCGGCCGGCGCATGGCTCCGGCTCGCTCCTTGCTGGTGTGCTATACGCACACATACACAGAGTGCATAAAATACCTAAAGTTAATGAGCGCAAAAAGCTCGGTGCCCCCTTAAAAACAGTGAGCAAAATACGATTTTGCAGCGAGCGTGAGACAAAGTAACTTTTTAAATTTTGTTCCGTGGCCGTGGTGCGGCGCACGGGCGGCTGGGGGATGTCGTTTTATTTTTATCATGTTGTTTTCTTTTTACCTTATAGTAGTTTATCTACATCCATGGTATAACTTCCCTATAATATGTTCAGAAACGATAAGCAAATGACATACATTACTAAACATGTATCTGTGGTTGCATCATAATGTTTAAATTAAAGTGCAGGTAGCCGAAACTTTAATCACGTTCAAATTTCGAACATCTTAGAACAATAAAGCAAACCTGCAGCACCCGCGCGCCCGCCCCCCACCTGCACCGCACCGCACTCATTTGTTTCGAACTCTCGAATAGTGCGTAGACCAGAAAATAAAGTTACTTGAAAATGTTTGCCGGATTGTACATATTGTAGAAAATTTACGATATGTATGTAGATAAAGTTATGTATGCGACTGTACGCATAATTAGGCATTAAAACACTCGTGTGATCTTATTATGAAACTCGCCTTCGGCTCGTTTCATAAAACCACACTCGTGCTTTAATGCCTCTCATTATGCACCAGCCACATAAATAACTATTATGTGACTGTTACATAATAACATTACACGAGTGTTTTAATGCCTAATTCTGTACTAAACTAAACTATTTTTGCGACAAGACAAATAGAACGTCAAAAATGGCGGCACCCGTAGTTTATTTTTAAATTCAGAGACAAACTAGAGTCGGCCTCTACTATCATATCGTTCGACATCAAGTAACAAGCGAGATTTGTCAAAATTGTATGCAATTGACATTCCATTTCGAATAAAATGTCATATCGAGTGATATTAGAATCGAGGTCAAATAAAATTGCTGTTTTTCAAAGATGTTCGAAATTTGAATGTAATATTGATATAGAATTTGATGTTTTAGCAATAACAACATTTTCATAAGTAAGAAATGTGTTCTAACAAAACAGTTTATCTTTATGCTAGTCGCAATTTGCGGTTTTTGAGCGCATCATAGAGGGTTTATGATATGTGTGTAGATAAAGGTTATATTTTCTCGCTGCTAAGGTGAAAAATTGTATGTGCAATACAAGACCAAAGTTATTTGCATCTCGTGTCTTTGAATCCCTCGCTGCACTCAGGTCTCTAACCAAGAATCACTCGCTAGTACCGAGTCGCTACGCTCGTGATTCAATTCTAGAATCCTTCGCTTGCTCGGGATTCAAAATCAACACTTGTAGCAAAAAACAACTTTGCTCTCTTGTTGCACAAATAACTATTCCTTATTTTACTGGTCAAGTCACACGAGATCTTTATCGTATTCTATGCCCAATACAAAAAATGACACTCACACGCCAATGACACCTTAAAACCAGAGCTACTGTCAACCGTACCTCAGAGGCCTACCGTCGGTGTTGGTAGCTAAACGTGCCGACAAATCTTACTGTGGTATTATTGATAAACTGGTTGAAATTCTAATAAGTAGTGGTATAAATAGATTAATTTGGTGTTGGTTTCGTGGTTAAATGTGTTGTGTTTGTTTGGGTAAGTACGACGGGCGATACCGAGCCCCCTGATGGGGGCGGGCATTCTACAACTTTTTCTTTGGAGTAAGATTATTTTGATACCCGAAGCGTTCCTATGTTGGGTTTGCGAAAACGAAGTCCTAATGACTTATCGAATGAAGAATCGTCAGATAATGCTAATAAACGCGATTCTAGGACACCGGCTTCCGCATCTATGTAACATACTTATAGAGTGCCCGAGTTCGCTCTGGGTTCTAAGTTAAAATATGACCCTGGAGACAAAGCCCCGTTCATCATCAATGTCTTGAAAACAGTTGAGGATCCCTTTCCGGGATTTTCTATTAGAGTACTGAAGTTCGCCCAAATCACGCATAAGTTCTATAAACTCCGTTCTGATTGCTTAATGTTAGTAAATACTTGCTACCAAAGTTTCAAATCCAGATTTTACTGGGGTTGCTTGAAAATAGTGAGTACGCCAAACCAATTTCCTCTTTCGAAGTGCTGTGCAGTCGCGTCGCAGAAGCTAGCCGACAAATGTTGAGCGACGATAGGCCTTCGTATTCCTGAGGTCGTTTATGAAACGCTGCCGGGCCTGCATTAGGGCTGGCGGCTAGCACTTTGAACACAAGCAAATGTAAGTTATTTTATTACCTTTTATTGTAGTGTCTGTGTATTTAAAATTCATGTAAACTGTCTTTTAAAATATTTAAATCCATTTGCCTTGATTTTAAACGGAAGCGAGTATTTTTTTAAATTCGATAGTTTGATAGTATTCAGTCTGTCATTGACAAACTTAATAATAACTTCGTTGCTCTATTCAATAAACTCAATTCTTATATCATTTTAGAATCTTTTTTGGAAGGCAGCACTACAGGTTATCATATTTTTTTTACACCGTGCGATGTCAAACTTGCTGGAATATAAACTCAAATTCATAAACTTTCAAATTGACTTGAAAAATTTAAATATTGCTAATTATATCTAATTTTATTAAAAGAGCCTTAAAGAAAATTTAATCAGCGTTCTTCGACAGCAAACGAAACTGAAAACTTCTAATAACTCTGGTCGTGGCATCGAAAATGGTAAACCAGGGTATTTCCAAAAAGCCACCACTTCACCAGTGGTTTACCCATTGTCGGCTAGAACGTCGGGCAGGCAGGGTACCGGCGAATATTCCTCAGTCGGGGGTCACCACTTTACCGGAGGGCAAGCAGGGTTGCAACGATTATTCTTCAGTCGCGAAAAATATGACAATAAACAATGTGACACAAGAAAAAGAACATGCAAGTTACGCTAAAAAGGACTGCCCTCAGCAATGTGCTGCAGCAAGCTGCAGCGCTAGTTTTCAGTGGTGCCCTGACTACATACTAGGTACGGTGACAGTTTGCTGTACGATATTGAACCTTAGGTGGATTGGAAATTAATTTCCTTGACAGTAGGTACTTCAGTTTTAAGGCCAATCGAACTGGATTTAAAGTTACAAAGTTGGTAACGTTACCTGTTGCTCGACAGATTAAAAATACAACGCTAAAAAACTTTACGCTTTCCTTGCAGGGCAATTGTGAAATAAAATTCTGTAAATTTGTATCGAAATCAACTATCATAGCCAAAAATGTAATTATATAATTTCATTCTGATGACGACTAAAAAAGGGTACACAATAAGGCCGGCCCGACCATCCTTTCCTCCGAGGGTCCGAAACAGCAGTCACGAAAAATCCATATTTTAATATGGCTTCATTAGTCTTCAAAAAGGCCTAAACTTTAAAAAAAAATGCCTTTTTTCAAACCGAAAGCCCTTTTTGATACTTCGTTTATTGAAATCACTAAGTCCTCGTAAGCTATTCTATCAAGCCAGCTTTACAAATTAATTCCGTCCGTAGCTTTAAATTTCTGGCAAAAAGGCTCGAGTATCTTGGAACTCTAGCTCCTTCAGTGGTGGGTACGTTTTTCAAAGGACTTTAATTACAACTGTCATTATTATTCGCTTTCATAAAATGATAAGTATTATTTATGGAGAAAGTGAAGGACTTTGGCAATTAATTTAATTTAATAAATGTGAATATTTGTGAATGTTGATGATTTCTGCAATTACCAAGAGTGAACTCAATCAACCCTGGTACAGGGTAACCATGTAAAGTTGGTTTAGCGATAATGTTCATAAACTTCGCAAGTGTCGTCATAACATAGAAAGTAATAAAGTGAACTTTTAGGCAATCAGACTCGTTAGCTCAGTTGGTAAGAGCGCCGAACACTACAAGTACTGAAAAAGTATTGTTGGATTATTTGTAATAAAACTATTTGTTAACTGAAATTTACGCAACAATGTGTTATGACCTGAGAGGAGGACCGCTGACTCCTGTAATACAAGGTCGACTTATTATACCTATTGTGAAATTAATAAATATTTAGTGATCAGATTGTAAACCCCGTCGGTAAGAACAGGTTCGTTCACAATTTACAATGGATAAATCATTAATTATAAACTTTGGATTTAACTTGCATCGTAAGCAAGGTACAGTTCACAGTTCATATGCAGTTTGCAATCTCGCCAGAAAGATTATAAACAAATTGGGTATTATCTCAGATCATAAAAACAAGGGAGATATGTTATAGGGACGTGGTTCGTAACGCCTGAATACGAGGGCTGCACTGAAAGTTTCGGGAAACTAATACTTAGAAACATATTTTTGACACATATCATACCTTTTTATAATCTCTAAAGTTTCATTATTTTAACACATAGAAAAAAAAGGGATGGTTCGGTTTCAATTGTTTTTTGAAATCGTCGAGTCGATGCTGAAAATGGAATTGTCCCGTGAAAATTTAAGAGCTATGATAAATTATTACGACTTTAAAAGTTGATTATCACAAAAACAATGTAGAGACCGGATGATTGTTGTTTTTAGTAATGAAGCACTTTCAAGGACGACAAAATACGGGACCTGTATTACAGGTGGTATGCAGAATTTCAACGTGGCCGTTTATCCCTCACGGACGACGTGCGTGAAGGTCGACCAAAATCGGCAGTCACGCAAGAAAACGTCGATGCTGTGCGTCAGCTGATAAAGGAAGACCGACATGTGTCATATCGGGAGATTCAAGAGTGTTTGGGAATTGGAATGAGTCAGATACAAATCATTTTACAGGAACAATTAGGCGTGCGAAAGTTGTTTTCCCGTTGGATCCCTCACTTATTGTCTGAGGAGCAGAAAACGACTCGTGTCAATTGGTGCCTCAGAACTTTGAATAAATTCAACGGAGCAATACATAGCATTGTATCCGGTGACGAGTGTTGGATATATGCATATGAGCCTGAAAATAAAAACCAATCTCGATTATGGGTCTACGAAGATGAGATCAAGCCGACAAAAGTTATTCGTTCTCGCAGCACGGCCAAAAAGATGGTGGCTACGTTTGTCTCCAAATCGGGTCACGTGGCTACTATTCCTCTTGAAGATCGTAGAACGGGCAATGCCGATTGGTACACCACTATTTGTTTGCCGAGTATCTTTGCTGAACTCCGAAAAAAAAACCTAGTCGCCGCATTATCCTTCACCACGACAATGCCAGCCCTCACACCGCTCGGAAAACAACTGAGTACCTGGACGGTGAAAAAGTCGAATTACTGGACCATCGTCCATACAGCCCCGACTTAAGCCCCAATGACTTTTTCACATTCCCCAAAATTAAGGATAAGTTGCGTGGTCAGCGGTTTCAGACGCCGGAAGCAGCAGTGAAGGCTTTTAAAATGGCCATTTTGTCGACCCCTACTTCAGACTTCAATAAGTGCTTTAATGACTGGTTTGATCGCATGGAAATGTGCATAAAATATAAAGGAGAATACTTTGAAAAACAATAAAAATACTTTTATTCAATTTAACTGCATATTTTTTTCTATGCCCGAAACTTTCAGTTTGACCCTCGTAAATGTCTTGTTCGTTCTACAGCGATCAATAGACTAAAACGCGCTAAACACAAGAAAATAACTTTGTCATTTTTTTACGCTACAAGAACTTAGATTTACGTTTTAACGAGCGAGTATACATATACATTTTACACTGTAAGTTAGTAATATTCTAAATGTCGTACGTAAATAGGTACTTACTAAAATCGGAATTCGGTTGAAGTGTATTGCAGATATAATTCATTCATTACATTTAATATGTCTATATATCCGTGTACATCACAATAATATCGAAGTATTTTTTTTAATAAATAGAGCAAGTTTATTTTATTTGTTTTGGTTGTGTAGCATTATAAATTATAAAAGGTTAATTTAACATACAGTTAAGAAGCCATCTTAGATTTTAAACCATTGTAAAATTAGTCTATGAATGTTTTTTCAAGTTTCTTGTACGGGGATGGGGATTTATTTTATTATTTTGAACGATAGAGTTTATAGTAAGACGTATTCTGAATTCTTAGAAAACCTCAGCTGGCTATTACGGTTAAAAAAAAGATACCGCCATGATGTAAGCTTAATGAACCGTTTAGGAACGCGCACCGCTGCTAGTAAATGACGTCATAATCCGTGAGCGCTGGTCGCCCGGGGTCTCACGCCCCTAACGAAGTTTAAAATTTAATATCTCGAAAACTTAACGTATCAAAACTATTTGTACTTACACGTTTTTTGTTTTTAATAAAGAATACATGAGCCGAATCCCTTTTATTGTGTTTGTTACCAATGGAGTATTGTTTTTAATAATTTCACCAACCACTATAATATTTATAGAGTACTTTTACGAAAAACATTATTATAGATTTCCTACTAAATCGAAAATAAAATAAAAATGGATAATAGCTCTCACGAGCTAACGGGTTTCAACCCGCCACTGTAAGACATAAGAGACAACAACAGATTGTTCTTGGGATTCGAAAATAAAAAATAGTCCATAGACAACATTTTCGAAACGAAGATTGCAAGACCGCCTCGGTGGATGTTGTATGCCTAGCTCGCCCTCCACCATGCACTCCAACGGCAAGGGCACCATCATCAAAACATAGAAATTTGTATCTGGCTGTTAAAAAAAAGGAAGAAAAGTGTCACTTTAGCCCTAGGTGTAGTAATTAATGTAAAAGTTTAAATAATGTAATCATATCACCTAATAGTGAAATAAAAATGATAATTTTGTCTGAGAATCGAATATTATTAATGTATCAACCAAAATATTACAAAAATATCGATATATTTTTAAACAGGCATGGTGACATTCCTACTTGAATAACAGACAAATAACGCACGCAGCTTGAAAAAACGTACAATTGACGTCGCTGTAATCGTAGTTCTTAAGTTATTAGACTTAAGGACTTCCGTCTCAACGCCATCTAGCGAAAATAGTCAAGATTATACTCGTCGCTAGTTGGCAGATAAGTAAACCAGTAAGCGCTACCTTACGTTAAGTAGCTGAACTATGATGGAAAAAAACGACCTTTCAGCATTTCTCGACCTTGCCAAAAAAACATAAAGCTGAATTGTGTGCTACTATCAAAGTGACGTTTGACGTTTTAATTTCCTAAACTGTAACCAATTATGAGAAAGTTGTTTTTGTAGTAGTGCATAGAGCGTAAGTGTAAAGCGCACACATTTTTAAAAGTGGCGACACTGGGTCACGATCGAATTTGCGTTCATGACATATCTCCCTTGTTTCTATGATCTGAGGGTATTATATAATTATGTGACGGCTAGCAGAATAAATAAATAAGTAAATATATCAGGAGACAAAGTCACACAAATTGGCCTAGTCCCAAACTAAGTTCTAGGCTTGTTTTATGGGTACCAGACAACGATAAACTTACTTAGATAGAGAAATAGATGCTTGAATACATAGAAAACATCCAAGACTCAGGAACAAATATTCGCACTAATCACACAAATATTTGCCCTGACCGGAATTTGACCACGGGACCATTGGGTTTGTAGGCAGGGTCACTACTAACTCGGCTAACGTGTCTTTAAATAGTCAAGAGAAATTATATCATTTGAATGAGCTAAGCAAGGTCATCCATAGATATTTTACGAGATAGTTGAAGTAGATACTGTAGAAGCTTCTACCTGGCAACCGGTTCCCGCAGCAGCGTGATGTAGAAGTACCGTCGGTGCACGGCCGAGCCCTCGTGCCGGTCCAGCTCGCCGCCCACGCACGCCGTCAGCTCAGTGAAGTCTGCGTGCAGGCCGCATCTGCACACGAAGTACTCAATAAAATTCATTAAAATATATAACGTTAATTTAGTGTCATTATTAATGTAAAATCTACACGTGATTGTATGAGACAAACCGAGCCCAAATCGCCTCTAATCTGTTTTAATCGCAATAAATTGAAACTTAAGGTGCCTTAATCCATTGGGCGTAAGACTACCCGTTCCCGACATGCTCGTCCCGAGCAATATTAGTCCCGTGGTACGAGGGCAGGATGATAAGCAATAAGCCTAACAAATAAATACAGTTAGTGTATACGCACTTGGTCCACCCTCGCTCCAACGCTGTTATACTCTCCATAAAATGGCTTTTCTCAAGGCCTGTAAAATACTCCTCTACAGCAGCTATGACCTCTTCATTTGTTTTAAATTTCTGTCCCCTCAAAAAAGTTTTTACTTTGGGGAACAGATGGAAGTCTGACGATGCAAGATCAGGTGAATAAGGTGGGTGGGGCAACAAATCATAATGCGATTCGTTAATTTTGGCCATGGCCTTAAGACAAGGTGTCAAATCCTACATTACATTGAAGAAAAATATTTTTTTTTCGACCTAGGCCTAGTGTTTTTTGCCTAATGCATTCCTGCAGCTTATTTAATAGATTAGCATAGTATTCCCCTTTTATAGTTTGACCTTTTGGGAGGTAGTCTATGAACAAAATTTCGTTTGAATCCCAAAAGACCGATGCCATCACTCTTCCAGCTGTCACGGCTTTAGCTTTCTTTGGAGCCGAGCATCCGGATTCTGTCCACTGTTTTAATTGCATTTTGGATTCTGGTGTATAGTGGTGAACCCAAGTTTCATCCGCTGTTACAAATCCTCGTAAGAAACCCGATTTTGTTTCTTTGAAAACGGTCCAAACAATGTTGAGAGTTTTGCATTCGAACTCCTTTTTGATAGAGTGTAAGTAATCGCGGCACCCAACGGGCGAACAGCTTTTTCATAATCAATTCTTCACTAAGTGTATTTATTTATTTTATTTATTAAATACAACATAATGGTCCAAATAATATTAGTATTTACTTAATCTCTAATGTTAGTTCCTTAATAATTTATACAAAATAGTGATTAAGTCCTCTGACCCATTCTCCACATCAGAGGACAATCTAGGTTGTTAGCTATCATGCTTAAGATGCTGTTGCTACTACCGCGCACTCTGTCTAGCAGCGAAGCCGTTTTCTTGCGCCAGACGGCATCGAAGCCGTCTGTACGCACCTCTGCAAACATGGACGACGCGCTGCAGAAACGTGGAAGTCTCAACAGCACCCTAAAGGCATTATTGTATTGAATACGCGGGCATTGTAAGCCCGTTGAGTATATCTAACCCACAGACTTGACGTGTACAGTGATGTACAGAAAGCCTTAGAAAGCGTAATATTTACTTCAGCCGTACGAGCAAATCTGCGGGCCAGCATGTTCGCTCGAACTGACAATGCCCTGCGATCCCTCTCCATATCAACATCGTCCCTCTGGTCATCGGTTAGCAAATGTGCCAAGTATTTAAACTGTGTTACCCTCGTGAGGGGAGCACAGTTTAGAACTATAGGTGGAACAAAGAACGGACATTTAGTGCCCGCCTTGAAGATCATATAGATAATTTTACTTACATTGTTAAGCCATGAGATGACGCATATGCCTCACATACAGAAATCAATTGACGCAATGCACTGACTGAGGGGGCCAGCAGCACCATGTCATCCGCATAACTAAGGTTATTGACAACAACACCGTCAACAGAACAGCCAACATGCAAGCTGCTGAGCTCCACAATCAGTGCATTAATGTATAAACAGAAGAGCAAGGGCGAGGTCAACCCCCCTTGCCTCAACCCGCACTCCAGCCTACATGGCGCCGACAACTCGCCGGCCCACTTCACACAGTATTCCTGATTTTTGTACCAGTGTTAAAACAGTAATACCAACTCCGGCGATAACCCCACACCTTCCAGCTTCGGCCAAAGGATCTCATATGACACTGTGTCGAAAGCTTTCGAGAGATCCATAAAACAAGCATAAATTGGCGTATTCCGGTCATTGTAGTACCTGACAGCTTCAAACTAAGAATAGCAGCTTCCGTTGATAGACCTGGCATGAAACCAAACTGAACATCGTGGAGCTTAATATGTCCCTTTAAATACAAGTTGAGCACACTGTCAAGCAGTTTTGCTACTATCGTGGCCAAGGAGATGTGCCTATAGTTAGATGTATCCGACGCATCTCCCGTCTACACTTCACAATAGGCACCAGCAATGTTTTGATCATGTCCTGGGGCAGGTACGAGTGACGTAAGCAAATGTTGTAGAGCATGTCAAGTACACGTGGTAGGTGAATGCCGGCATAGCGCAGGTGATCGATAGAGAGATCATCGTGGCCGGGTAATTTGCCCTTCGTCATCTTACTTATCGCGAACTGGACAAACCTGGGGAGAATCAAGGTTGTTGTCTTACCGATTTTCTTAGTATTAAGCAGCCCGCAGGGCGGTCCTAATGGAGACTTAACTTTGAAATAGTCCTGAAAAATATTAGCTATATGTTTCGGATCAGAAACCCCATCGACACTCACAGGAGCACCAGGAACTGAACTGAACGCTAGGTTCAGTTTATTGGTACATTTCCAAAAGTTTCCAAACTCAGATTTAGCGTGGTGTGACGCTATTAAGTCCATTTTTATCTGCTCTTGGTGGTTTTGAAACCACTTTAATCTGCCCTTAAAAACCCTACGCGACTTAATCATGCTGTTATACAATGGGCCGCTACTTGGTTTACCGTAGGATACTCACGTAATAAAGTGTAACCTGGCACTCGCATGAGCCTCGCTGAAGTGTCTGTTCCAGCCCATTATAAGCTTTTTACGGCCCCTAGTACGCTTCTCGCCTCCATGAGAACATCCCGCAGCCCGACACAATACATTTATTAAATTTTAATATAATTCTTCAATGATAGATTTATGATTACAATGACTACCATAACATTGGACTAACTCCTCAGGAAAATCATTTTTTCTTAAACCGTCGTCGCATAATTTCCGATACGTACTGATCTGATCACCATTACGTTCACCCCAACGAATTTTAGATAAAGATATTAATTTTTTCGCAAAACGTAATCTTTTAGCCATTGCGGATTCAAACACTTTTGAGAATGAGGATAATAGCGCTATAGGACGAAATTTATTCGGGTCATCGGTTGCTTTAGTCTTTGGAAGAGGTTTTATAATAGATATTTTGAGCTGACTGGGAAAAGTTCCTTCAGAGAATGACTGGTTAATTAGATACGTCAAAGGTTTTATTAAATCATCTTTGCATTGCTTGATAAGCATTGGGGGAAACTCATCAGCTCCAAAACTCTATTTATTTTTCATTCTCTGAATAATATTACTTTTTTTTTTCATTTACTGGGTTTAAGAAAAAGGACTGGCATGTAGGGGAGTATACTGGTCTACCCTTTGATGCACACGAAGAGTTAACTCCTATGGATAAAAAGAAATCGTTAAAGGTATTTGCGACTTTTTCGGGATGCTCAACAATTAGGTCGTTTATTTTTAATTTTACATTTTTTATACCTTTATCACTTAGTTTATTTGTTTGCTCTTTTATTACTTGCGACATAGTTCTAGTAACATTTTTCGACTTTTCCATTCTTTTAATATATTGATTGCGTTTAGAGACCTTAACAAGTCGTTTCAAAAATTTTTCGTACGATTTATAGTACCCGCTTAAAACAGAGCTTATTTTTTGATTTAATAACAGCTTTAAGAGTCTTTTATTTTTACATGAAATTTTCAGTCCTAGACTTAGCCAAGGTTTTGTCGTTTTCTTTTTTAAACGTATTCTTTTTTTGGGAATGGAGTCGTCTAAAATTGAGCTCATGACTTTAATAAATGCATTATAGTTTTCATTAATATCCCTATCTGCCGCAATAATGCTACTCCAGTTAATATTGTGCAATCGTATTTTGAACAGAGATATGTTTTTATGGTTAAATATTCGTTTCACCGTCCAAAGCGGCTGAGTCTTAGGTGCGATTCCCGGTTCATTAGTTATTGTTATGCCCTTATGATCAGACAAACCGAATTCTTTAACCTTAAAAGTATAGTAATGAGTATTAAAATTGGTAAAAAATACATCTAAACACGTCGATGTTGTTTCGGTGATTCTTGTTGGTTCTTTTATATTTTGTGTAAAGTTCAATTTCTTAAACATGTCACTCATCATTTTTGTTTAGTTGGAGTTGTTTAAAAAAATCACATTGAGATCATCTCCTATTATTACATTTTTCTTCGTATACTTAATTGTAATTAATTTCAATAGTTTTTCGAACTGTACATAAAACAAATTTACTTCTCTAGAACTATTTGGCCAATAAATCGTAATTAATATTAAATTAGCCATTACTAATTCGATTGCACATATTTCTATAATATATTCTATAGATAATTTACTTATTTCTACCAATTCTATATATTCTATGTCCTTCTTGTACTCCTCCGCCGTCATGATTGTTCCTACAAAATATACTTGCGAGATTGTATTCTTTTAAAGTTATTAGATATTTTTAACATCTGTTATCCATGTTTCAGTGAACCAAAGAATTGACAGATCCTCTTCTTCGGTTAAGGCTTCAACTAAGTGCACTTTGTTGTTGATGCTCCTTATATTTTGGTATAGTACTGTTAAATTACTTGTTACGAAAGGAATGTTCGTTTTCTTTGCTAGGGGAGTTATTCTGTATTTGGACTTGTTGTGTTAGTGAGGTATTGAAATTTTCTGAAAATCTGCTCTTGTGGTTTGTATGACCTTGTTTTGATAACCTATAGTTTTCTCTCCGTCTCTTTCTTTCTTGAATGCCTTTCTGGTCGAGAAACTCCGCTATCCAAAGGCCAGTGTTTCTAAATCTCTTGAAACAAGAGAGAATATACTTTGTCATCCTTTTAATCAGAAGTTCTATTCTGAGGGGTCTGCGCGTGCCCCTGTGTCCTATGCGTTCTAAATCTTCAAATTAACCAGTAATATTTATTTGAGTTATTTCATGGAAGATGTTGATTACTCGATCGTGTAATTCAGCTTCAGATTCATATCTTATCTCGTTAAGGCCATACAGTACTAGCACTTTTCCGCTCTCTATTACTGGTTCTCTAGGTATGTCTGTTCAGCATATGATAATATGGATGATCTATTAGGTTTCTGTGTTGTAATTGCTTTATGCTCGGATTTCTCATTTGTAATTCGTTCTGACTGAGTGAGTGACTCAGTTTTTTGTGCTATAATGGATATTTGTTTTAGTTAGTTCTTGATGCATTTGTTTATTTTCGGATTCTAGTTCAATTATGCGTTTCTTATTCTCCTCAATCGCAGTTTTTAGCCCCATAAATTATTTCTCTAAAATTGAATATTTTTTGTTTATGTTATTAATACCAGATTGCAGTTTACTCATATTTTTCAGATAATTCCAGATCTCGTGTTTCTTGCTTTTGCGATTGGATAGTACTTTGTGCTTTAAGCTCCCGTAATTCTTTGAGCGTTGTTGATAACGCTACTTCATCCAGGTTTGAGATTATGGTATCTCCTCCTGGGAGGGTCTGTTCTAAAAGTATAGAATCATCGCTTACATAATTTATAGCTTGTTTCTTCCTGTGGGTGACGTTCGTATCTTCAAAGTGAGAATCTGAGCTGCTGTCTAGGTTCGGCGACAAGTGTTGGCGAACAGGAGTATTCGTGTTGTCTTGTTTCGGCTGTTTCGATTTACATAGCGGACAAAGCCATTTAGATTTATATTCAGATGACATGATATTATAAAATCTGCATTCCGGTATGTTTACACAATCAATGTCGAACTTATCCGCGCATAAGCACACATTAAGAATCGTCGGTGTGCTTTTTCTTGGCCGCACGCACCACATTTAAATTTGTCCGCCATAATAATTAAAAATAGATATATTTGCGTCTCTGTAGCTAATTGTCTCTTATTATTTTCCCTTTTCCCCTATGAACTTCTTTAATTTAATAATAAAAAAGAAAAAAGGCAAAAACAAAATACAAAAAGATGACCACTCTATGTCTATGGGATTCAAACCGTCGACCGTTAAACACTCCGCCTGTAGTATCAACACACGAAACCTCAGAGCCAAAGTCACGACGCAAGAACTGTCGAATTTTAGTACTCGTATACTGCGCAGATGCCGGATGTCAATAACCTCTGAGCCGATAAGTCACCGAAGTTCACCGGACACGACCGAAGTATTCCGAAGTCTTTTTTGTGTGATAGTTTGAACCTCTTAACGATTTATTTTGTACTTCATTTATCGATTTTTATATTTGTTCTGTCAATTTTGCACTTTTTCACTTCACGACACAAATATAATACCACGGAACATTTTTTTGTTTATTTTAAAACTAATCGATAACTTTTTGAACACTTTACGATTTTTTCCGATCAGAGACTACTGTTACACGTCCGTAGTGCACTAGCGCGCTCTCGCTCTGCCTCCCCATTATTTATGTTGCATTGTCTTCGCTTCAAGTTTTTAACAATATCGAGCAGATTACTGATAAAAATAACACGATGCACACGCTGACGACATTAGAAACCGACTAAAGCCTGATTTATGGTCGCTAAATGGTAAAATAATGTGCCCCACTTCTCAAAATTCAGGATCTTCTCACACACCTGCACACTCCTCTTCTCATAAACCTTATTGTATTTATGACAAAACAATAGTGGTCAGGTCGCAAATCCTTATCAGTGTTTTTATTGTCAACATGAGTCGGCACCACATCACAGGTGCTAATTTCACAGTATAGTTATTTTAAAGATAAGAAGAAATGACAATGCTTGCAGCTGCATTTTACTAATAAATGAATAATATAATTAATCACCACGTTTCATTTTTAACACGAAGTATCAAAATAACATGAGTGCCGTATTGCCTCGGGGCGGTCTATCGTCCTACGAGGGTCAAACTGAAAGTTCTTAGAAAATCATAAACTGAGTAAACTAGCAAGTTATTAGTTTTATTATATCTTTTCAAAATAGTGTCCATTTATGTCAATACATCGCTGCATCCCATGGAACCACTGAGAAAAGCACTTTGCCCACTCGTCCTTGGGGGTCTCTTCGACGGCCTTTTGAAACGCAGCCACAGCTTCCTCGGCGTCCACAAAACGTTTTTCTGGAAGTTTTTCTTTTATTTTCGGGAATAAATAAAAATCGCAAGGTGCGAGGTCGGGGCTAAGGGTGTGACCCAGTTATTCCACGTCTGACGTCACCAAATAGTCGATCGTTCGTTCCTGGCGGTGTGCGACGAGGCGTTGTCGTGGTAAAGGAGGATTCTACTGCGAGGTCGTTACTCCCGAACTTTTTCCAAGACAAGTGGCAAATCATTTTTAGTGTACCACTCTGAGGTAACTGTTTTTCGATCCTCTAAAATAATTGTCGCGTAATGACCTGTCCTTCCGAAGAACAAGGCCACCATCTTTTTTCCCACGCTTCGACCTCTCTTCACTTTAGTTGGCAATTCCTCGGAGAGAGAGCCTCGGTCAAATTATGAGGTATCCACCGGGTACAAAGCTTCCTGACCGCTATGTTCGTGTAGGATTTTGTGCACTTGACTCATACCGATGCCCAAGCTTGTCCGAATCTGCTGGTAGGTAACTCTTTTATCAGTCTCTATCATACGCCTCACAACACTGATGTTATCTTCAGTCGTCGCCGTAGAAGGCCGTCCCTTAAGCAGATCATCGGTGAGATTAGTGCTACCACGTTTAAACTCATTAAACAAGTTGTAAACAGTGGCACGAGATGGGGCTTCATCGGGAAGGGCCAATCGTAGTCTATCATAATTTTCTTGTTGACTTAAATGTATCAAAAGTCATAAAAAATCATTGCACGAAAAATTTCTCGCGTTAAATTCATGCTTACGTGACACAGACAATTTTCAATTTGCCGCCATATCGTAAAACAAATGACACAAAAATAAAATTCATGTTCAATAATATTGGCAGAGTTCCAGTTCCATTTTCAAAACTTAAACTTATTTTTTAATTATTTTGTTTACAAGTGGCCAGTTCTAAAAACTTCCAGTGTCACCCTCGTACACTACCGAAACGTAATATCTAGAATATCAGTGACTTTAAATTTGAACCTATGACGATACTATGACGATACCGTTTGTTTTTCAATATGAATGTTGTAGTGGCACGTGCTAACTCGGTAGCCAGCGGCTTTGCGATAATAGAGACAATGGCCTTTGTTTGAAAAATTAGGACTCGAAGCGAAAAATTCACCTGGGAAGATTAATCTATACTAATGTATCGCTCCGCTTTTCTTCTCTATTGCATAAACATTTGTTATTTAACATGCGCAACCTCTTTCATTTGGCAGTTGCGCCGCGCGCAGCTATAATTCTGCGTCCTCCTCTAATGTCGCAAAATTCCATTCGCATCAAAATTTCACCGTTTAAAACTCGACAACCGTCATTCAAACCAGGGAACCAATTCTCATTTCTTTCAAGATTAGGTCTACTTCGAAATGATCTCGTATTGTATACGTCTACAATGAATCTCACGAAAATGTCTACTAATACAGAAAATCTTATTCCACTGCCAATAGAGATAAATTGATATAAATGTCGTAGGATAATACGATGTCTATGGAAAGCTGCGTTTTGGTACTTCGATTGCGTAGCAGTTATAATCGATTCAGAACACACGATAGTTTTAAATATATATTGAAATGCTTGAACTCCACATTAAGTACCTTACATCACGCCTTCATTCCCAAAGTGGGGTAGGCAGAGCTACAGAAATACCAACAACTCTAAAATACTTGTTTATAACTCCGTAACCACATTTTGCACATTCAGGTGAAGATGTTACGCCTAACAGGGATGAAACTAAACGATTTTCTGTCGTAGAATAATACTTACGACGAAGTGTCAGTAAAATTTATACGAATATATACCTGACACCGTTCGTTCGGTTCAAAGTTTAACTTTAAGGAGGAATCAAATTGAGTCTGAATTACTTAAAAGAAAAGAAGATATCCTTTTCTTGGACTTATCGCCTTGATCGAGGCAGATAAGGAGCAACATCAGGGAAATTTTTCCCCCACTGCTATTATTTCGAGGGCCATTCCATTGTTTACCTTTATCTTAATTTATATTTGTGACTAGACAGCTTAAAAAGCCTGCCAATGACAGTGACAAGACAACACGTGAAATACAGTCTTGGCTACTAGCGACCAGACTTTGCATGTCGAGCGCTGAGAGAAGGCATAATCTCTATAGTGAGATAACGAGAATACGAACTCCTAATAGAGATAATTCGCAATTTTTTCCCGAGATATCTAGAATTCGAACCGATCTCGAACTCACGAGAATAAGCCCCTGATGTTTTGCAGACAACCCTATATCATCGCGTTCGCCATGAAGTATCGCTTATTTTTATACAAGATTTATTTGTAAAACAAATGGGTGAAAATAACTAGCATGACCCTGTACCTGTTTATGTTTATACCTGCCAACCCTTAAATTTATTCGTGAAATTCATGAATCCAATGTTTAATAAAAAGTATTTTTACATTTTATTAATCATAGTTTGGCCTGGATTTTTTTTGGCAACCCATTCATTTCCTTCAAAATTGTAGAGGGAGATTTGTAATCGCGAGTAGTCCTCGTATAAACAAATTGTAACCCTATTACTCATTCTGAGCACGTGAAACATCATCGTCTAATAATCTCCAAGGGCGAAGAACAATGGTCAAGAGATTTGCATGATCCAAGTGTTTATTTAATATGTATGTGTATTCGGCTCCTTAGCATGGCTAAAATGGAGAACAGACGCCAGTCCTAACGACTCAGTGACGCCGCCAATGGTGATGTGAATTTAACGTAATAATAACTATAATCGTAGTTCTTTTACTATAGCTTGGTTCTACTTACACATCTCTGACAGGGGTTATTGTAACATGACTAGTGACAAGTGATCAAACTGGATTTAAAAATATCGATAAAGTTCGATTTAAGCGCTAAAATAGCAAACCGATAAAAACCGTAGTTTCATTCATAATTAAGCAATTTTATCACGTTAAATAACAATTTCGATTTCTTGTTATTACGCCGTACCATGCGTAGTAGCTTTATGTTAGAGGTAATTTTTATAACCTTTAACAACGACTGCAAACCACATCAAAACACGAAGTGCCCCACGTCGTGCCATTAGATATGAAGCATCATTAATAACAAAATGTCAACTGAGTACATTAAATTAAAATATCTAGCTTACAAAATAAGTAATTATGTCAAGTAAGAAGCAAAACTGATCATCTATTAATGACGAAGACTATACCTTCGTTTTATATACGTCCATATTAAAAATCGACATATATATATATATATATATATATATATATATTCTCTATGTAGGTATGTTTACGAGTATATACATATATTGTATTATAAGGGTATGACCGCGAAAAATTGTACATTGATGGTTTTTTGCCTGTTCCATCAACGTTATTTAGTATTTGGGATTTATTCGACATTGCAATAAATAGTATCCTTGCGTAGTTTTAAAAACCTTCACAATATTTAAGCTATCTCTTGCAGATTTTTTTTTGGTAGATTTTTGAACTTTCACTCCCATATAAAAATTGTTTGTCCAATTATCACCCATGCAACAAAAACCGCCATGACCTTTCGAATGGAATGCCTATCCCGTAGTTTTAAGATTAGTTGAAGTGCTGTGACGCTTGACGAACTTGTTAATAGAAACTTTCATTAAATAAAGTTTTGATAACGTTTTTTACTAATTTTTAAAAATGTGTTGAATATTTTAAATGTGTGTTACGTCATGAAAGTAACGTTTAATAGGCATACTATTAACAATAATAATACAAACTCTTCTGTTGTTTACTTTACTGGCAGCACCGTAGCCCATGATGGCAAATTTGAAAGAAAAATCGGCCATTCTGTTTTTTAATCAAATGGTGTTTTGCGTCGACGATTGATTTGTCTCCAGATAAAAAGTGTGTTTTATGTGTTCGATTGCAAGGTTAGTATGTATTTTTCTCTATCAGACGTTCTTATGCAGGTTATCTATTATACAAAAAAATTAAATTACTTCGTAGGCTATGGCAATTCGCATTAAAGAATAATTTCAATTTTAGGTAATGTCCCACACGTTTTTTGACATGAATATAACGATGTGTTACATAATGTGTAACGTTACAGTCATGACCGATTGTTAGGCATAGAACACACTAGTGAAATTCCATGACCAAACAAAATTGATCAACTGACCGTGATAAGTATAAGATTAGTATAAATGAACGGGTGAAACAAATTTTCCCGACTGCCTCATTAAAAGGGTAAAGGTTTTCGATTATATGTATGTAGTCGTCTCCATTTATTTTTTAGTTACCTCCTGTCGCCTAAACGGCTTAGATTTTATGTGCGAGATGTCGGTAGATTGGTCTTCGACTTGGACGTGATATGCGAAGATTGTATTGTAAAGAAAGTTGAAATAAAGATTGATTCAAAACATTATTTTCTGAAAGATGATATTTATTTACCACATTTATTTTTAAGTGTTTGTTTTGTTTGTTTTTAATTTCTCCAGAGAGATTGTTTTAGTTTAAAGGGACAACCTCATATTACTTTATAACTAGAACCACTGTTTCTTAAAAATCAATAACGAGGTAGAGTCAAGGTAATAAACATGTATACACTTTAGTACCTTGTCACTTTAATCGCTGTGACAATTTCATATGGCAGTTTAAACATGACGTTAAATAGACAAGGTACTAAAGTGTATACATATTTATGACCTTGACTGTACCTATACCTACACAAAACATTTAAAATATAGTTGATCCTTTGAAAAAGGACACGTTTAAATTTTAAAATGATAGTTGGAAAAAAAACTGTCATTTACTAAACAAATACAACAACAGGGGATATCCAATACTTTGTATGATGACGAGTTATTGAGTTTTTAATGAATAGTGGTCCCCGTTGGCTAGATTGCAATGAAAGATATACACGCGGTGCTTCATCCCTTTGACTCATCGACAGTTAAAATGTTATATTATTGTTTTTAACAAAAATTACATTGTTTTTGTGTGTGATACTTTATTCAATACAGTTTTGATTTAAAAAAATGATTTATTTCGATACTATGAACTGGCATATAAATGTACACTAGTGGACTGTTAAAAACTTATATGCACTAAGCTTTATGATGGTCATGTATGTAACATTCAGTAACGTACATGTTTAGTGTACATGAATGTTACTGTACAATTTTTCGCGGTCATACCCATAAACATACCTATATAGAGAAATACATAGAAAACGCTCAATCCTCAGGAAGAAATATTTGATATCTATCGTAGCACGATGTTCCATCACTAAAAAAATATCTGAAGATATGAGTACGCGGCACCGAAACCACGGTGCGACGCCTATTATTATTTTTGTTTTTTTTTATTCTGTAATTAAACTAATAGTATATAAGGCAAATTGTTCGGTACATCTTTAATTTTTTCGAGTATTAAATATAGCATAAAGGAACGTTACGTGAAATGTAAGAGATACCAAGGTTCAGTGCAACAGAACTTATTAAACAACAGTTACTTGGTGAGTATCATAGGGTCATATTGATAAACTCATCTCGCCTGAGATGTTCGTCACAAGCTATGTCATAGTACTCATAGTAAACGTCAAGCCATAGAACACTGTTATTTCTGACGCAACTTGAGACGAACATCTCACCCAAGACGAGTTTATTGATACGGTCCAAAGTCAAGCAAAGCGTTGTTTGACCTGCCCTGCCACAGGTCACCAGTTGTCTATACTTTGATGAGTTTACTAGTGATGGGAAATGTAGACCAACATTAAATATCCCTTGACATCTTTTTAATCATAGATCTACATAAAAACAGTATATAAAGCATGTAATACAGCATGAAAAGTAAAATACAAATAAAATGTTACTAAGTGAGTCAATAGGCGGTCTTATCGCTAAATAGCGATCTCTTCCAGACAACCTTACAAAGAAGAGAAGTTCAAAAGAAACAGAAATTAATTGGTAGGCGGTGCAAACTAAACTTACAAATGGAATATAAAAAAAATATGAAAAAAAAACCAATCATCCAAACGAAATATCGTCCCTTAGCTTACAACACCGCCTAAGTCATTTTTACCAACTTTACAGGAGACGTAAAAAACTGTCTATTTTAAAAAATCTGGGGATTATTCCTGTCATGACTTAATACATACTCTAGTTAGCGGTTAAGAAATAATTATTTATACTTATTTTGACAATTTACTTTATTTTAACAAATTCTAAATTCTAAAAATTTAATTTCAAATGTAAAAACCGCCATTTTCGACTTGAGCGGTGTTGTAAGCTAAGGGACGATATACAGGGTTTTTTTTTACCAGTGACAAATTTTAACATATGATTTTGTATCGCTAATATAATATATTACGACAATAAAACGAAATATATATATATATATATATATATATATATGTTTTTAATTTGTTGCAAATTATTTCTCTTTTACCTTCTCGTGTAGACACAAAGTCACACTAGAAATGATGACATGGGTTGTCAAGCTATACACTGCTACGCTGTATGCGATACACTGTATTGATATTCGAAATTTGAAATTTAATGTACAGCTTATCAGATAACACTCTCCTACTGAAATTTTAAATTTTAAATTTAATTTATTATTTTCAATTCATTATTTAACCCTCCTCGCACCCCTGCATTAGAGGGTCCATGAATATCTTTTAGTTAGTGGAATCATTGAATCGGCAATATCTCTAATATTTTCTAAGCTAGAGTAAAAATAACAAAGCATGTAATTGATTAACAATAGCGAAGCAAATATTAAAATTTGTGCACCTATTAAAAAATTACCCTGTTTATGCGTATAATATAATGGTGATTTTGGGGTCATGATCCGGAATGGCCGAAAATGAATAAGATGGTCATACTCAACAACTTTTCCGATGGATTTTTCCAAAAAAAAACCGCTGTTCCATACATTAACAGTAAATTAATTGAGAGTTAATGTATGGAACAGCTGGTTTTTTTTGGCTATTTCGTGGTTAGTCCCATCGGAAATGTTGTTCAGTATGACCATCTTATTCACTTTTGGCCATTCCGAAACATAACCCCAAAATCACCCAGTATACGGGGCGGAAAGGGACGACGGCCCTTCCGGTAAATTCGAGATTATGCATCTTTAGTACTATATTTTTCTCCAACAAACCATGCTAATATTTTTAGCCGTTTTCGAGTTACAGCTCGTTAAAGTTTAATACAAAAAACGTGTAGTTTCAACCCTAACAGCTGATAAGGTCAATGATCCTACCTTGACCTAACTTGTAAACATTCACTTTGTGATGTTATTGATGGATGACATTTAGTAGGTGTATTGCCAATATTTTTGTTTTGCAACCTATTTGTTTCATAGATAATTATTACAATGACAATAAGCACGTCACAATTATGTCACACTCTTAAACTAATGCTGCTTGCTTAATAATGCCATTATTTGAGGCTAGAGATTATCTCGTCCGGTAACCTTCGGGGAAGGGAAGATGGCCGATTGAAAATGCCCGGCTTTTAATTTTGATTTATTATGTTTACTGATTTACTCTATTCACTTGACATTGGCGAAATCACTGTGTGGACCGCTATTCAAAAAGAAGAAGAAGAGATTATCTCAATTTGTTACTGTTATACGCAGAGTGTAACAACAATACCTCTGAGACTTTTCGTCAATACAGACAGCGATATCTTCCACCGCATCCATCTGACCGTCGGACGATTTTACGGGCCTTTGACCGCGTTGCTAGCAATCGTCCCATAGTCCCCCGAACATCTCAAGACGATCAACGCGGAGGAGGTGTCGTGCGACTTGCTGCGGGGCTCGAAGAAAGAGTACTGCGTTATTTTGATCGCAATCCAAGAGCAAGTTCCAGGCGGGCGGGTCAGCCCTTTGGATTAACTCATACGACAGTATTGAAAATACTAAAACGTGCCCGTCGTCGTCCGTATCACATACAGAGGGTTCAAGCGTTATTGCCCAGAGACTGCCTCATCCGGGAAGCATACTGCCGGTGGTTGTTAGACAAAATAGCTGGAGACCGTGACTTCGTTAGGCGCATTATTTGGACGGATGAAAGTGTATTTACACGCAGTGGTATGTGGAACAGGCGAAATGAACACGTGTACGCCGAAGAAAACCCATTCGCGGACCGTTGTTCAAGTCACCAAAAGTGTTGGTCGGTTAACGTGTGGGCTGCAATTCATGGGGAAACAATTATAGGACCTGTGTTATTACCTGCAACACTTAACAGAGTTGGATACATGGCCCTCCTAAACTCCGAGGTTGACGCTTACCTCGATAACTTGCCACTGGCCGAAAGACAACGCACTTGGTACCAACAAGACGGAGCACCAGCTCATTCCGTGATAGAAGTGCGTGAGAAATTAAACACTGAGTTTGGGGACAGATGAATAGGGCGATTTAGGCCACACCGTTGGCCCCCAAGGAGTCCCGACCTCACGGCACTGGACTTTTTTCTGTGAGGCACGATTAAAGACAAAATGTACAGGACAGAATGTGATACTGCCGAGGAAATGAAAGAAAGATTCATTGCTGCCTTCGAACAACTGCGTCGAAAAAATCGTGATGAAAATACATTGTCGAAGGTGCATCGCCATACTCGGGCACGAGCTGCTGCCTGTATTATTAGACGTGGTGGAATATTTGAACATCGGTTGTAGATCCCTAAGATAACAGGTATCCTTTTCTCCTTAGCCTTACAAATGTTTGAATGTAGTTAGGAACATAGGGTTGTCACCAATATTAAACATGATTCTTTTTAACTTTTTTGTTTTCTTTATAATAATTGTTTCTAACCATTGCACATCGAATGTACACCACTTATGTGATACTATATTTTCGGGAACGGCCCTCGTCCCTTTAGGTCACTAGTAGAATGACTCAGTCGCAAAATTACCGACTCGCAAAATGACCCCATCGCTTGTAGCCCACATCTCAAAATGTCTGAGTCGTAAAATGACCACATCGCTTGTAGCCTATTTCTCAAAACGTCCGAGTCGCAAAATGACCACATCGCTTGTAGCCTACTTCTCAAAATGTCTGAGTCGCAAAATGACCACTTCGTTTGCGTTACTAAGTAGGTTAGGTTCGTTAGGTAACTTCAAATGCCCGAAGGGCAAATCTCCCAAGAACTTTGCGTCGACTTTGCTAAGACAGGCATAAAATGAAAAAAGCAAAGTGGTAATTTTGCGGCTCAGTCATTTTGAGATGCGGGCTACAAGCGATGTGGTCATTTTGCGACTCTGACGTTTTGAGAAGTAGGCTACAAGCGATGTGGTCATTTTATGACTCAGTCATTTTGAGATGTTGGCTAAAAGCGATGTGGTCATTTTGCGATGTGGTAATGTTTCGATCTAGTCACTCTACTAGTGACCCGTCCCTTTCCACCCTGTATATAAAAATATTCAAATATAAACTTAAATAAATAAATTCAAAATATACATAAATAATTATATAATATTGCGAAAAGGAAGGAAGCTCGCTAAGGGAGAGATAACAGGTGCGCTTACAAAAGATTTTTAAAAATAGGAAGCAATTTCGAGCGTCTTAATTTTAAGGGAAGAGAGTTCCACAACCTAATAGCCTGCAAAGTAAATAAGCCAGCATAAAATTTGGAAGAAAAAAAAGGAACAGTTAAGATGAAATTTTGGGAACAACGAACAGAAGTTGTTTAGGCCTATGAAAGCATTTTTCAATATTTATGGATTACTAAATACTCTCGCTGAAATCGATGCAAGTCGGTTTCCATTTGCATGAGGACATCCCTATTCCGCCCCAAATTCACATCTTTGGGACAACACTAGTCAGTAAGAACAATATGGCCGAACTGTGTGTATCGCTGATTCTTGCTCCCGCGCCGCATTCTTATAAAACTTTCCTTTTGGTGTTATGGTGACCGCTCTTCTGTGTATTGTGCTGTGTATATGCTTTGGAGTTTCCCGAGGAGCTGAAGTTCGGTGAGTTGACTTTGGTTTTCTTTAAATTTGAATCTTGCTTTCAAGGTATATATCCGCCGCCACCGCCCGCGACAAAGATTTTAGGGAAAAGACAACGAACGTGTATTGAAACCTATTTACAGTCCACTTAAAGTCTAAGCTCCAACATATTTTGGTCCGTCGAACCGCATGGTCGAAAGAAATTTCCCTTAAAATCATATTTTTCTCCACGTTGTATCAACGTTCCGCTTCCGCCATTTTTTACGTAGGTACGTAATTTATCGCATTTCATCTCCTACATTTACTACAATTTCATACCTCTTAGCCATTGCGGCTTGGGTTTTACCACATTATTATCTATTTCTATTAAAATTTCATTATATTCCCGCATTTTTGATAACTTCATATTAAGTTAACCTACACGCCGGTTATTTGAAAGAAATTATTACGCGGACATTTTACTTTGACCTTGTTTTGCTTGAAAATATACTGCGTCTCGCTCATACTTATGGCCACGTTTATTATTTTATCCTATTCAAGTTCGTTCCAATATTAAATTGACGCATTTCCGAAGTTGTTGTTTTACCTATTTAGTAAGTAGGTATTCCATTTTTTTCAATAATTGTACGTAATAAAAATGGAAGATAAAAATAAATTATCTTTGTTACAATCTAAACGTGATTCTTACTTTGCGCGCATTCAGAGTATTTATGATTCTATACCGAAAACAAAACGAGACAAAACTAACTTGTTTTTACTACAAGCCGAAAATACAACAAGCTTACGCGACGAATTTGTTTCTTTAGTCGATAAAATAAATTCAATTTCTTTAGCGTCAAATGACAAGTATATACCTAACTTCGAAATGTTATGGGCATTTGATGACATGTACTACGCAATTATAAGCGCCTATAAAAAGTTTAATGATTCAAGTAATGCACCCATTCAGGAACCCGCGAAACCCGTGTTTAAACTTCCGGCGATACAAATTCCCGATTTTCACGGCGAGATACAGGCGTTTCCATTGTTTATAGAATCGTTTCGTACGACAGTTCATCACAACGTTGCGTTATGTGACGCTCAACGCATTCAATATTTAATATCCAAGTTAAAAGGTAAAGCTCAGAGCATTTGTGTAGGTATTGCTCCTACTCCAGACAACTATAAAATATTGTACGACACCTTAGTGCAAAAATATGAAGATAGCCGCGCGATTGCTATTTCATATTTAGACAATATCATTAATTTAAAACCGTTAACAGGTAAACCTAATGCGACAAACTTAGAAAGTTTGATCGACCAATTTTCGACGTCGGTGTCTGCACTACGTCAGCTAAATATACAAAATCTAGCCGATTTTATATTTATTCATTTGGCACTGCGCAAAATGGATACTGAGACCTCCAAAGCGTTTGAAATGTCTCTCAGTAGCGAAACTGTATTTCCAAATTACAGCGAGTTCGTTAGTTTTGTTCGCAATCACGCAAAAATATTGCAACGTACAATGACCTCATCAGCTGGTTCTGCTCCGAACACCTCGCACGGGGGCGACTTACGCACCGAGTTGGCAGCAACGAAGCGCACGCAAAATAATATGCAAACTTTTCTCGTTAGCAACAGCCAGTCTTCTGGTCAAGTTTGTTGTTATTGCAACAGCAATAAACATATTCAATTGTACCAATGCGAACCATTCCTAAAGTTGTCACCTATTGAAAAATATAACGTAGTTAAAAAATGTAACGGTTGCGTTAATTGCTTGAGTGTTCGTCATACGTTTTTCTTGTGTAAGTCAACGTCAACTTGTAAATTCTGTAACAAGGCTCACCATAGCCAGTTATGCCGCAGTCAACCCCCTGGTCAGGAGAATCCTCATCTTAGTCAAGGTCACTCGCGACCGTCCGCTTGTTTGCCGCGCGCATGCTCTCCGCCGCCCGCGCCCGCCGCGCCGCCGCCGGCGTCTGCACACTCGCGCGCGCCCGCCGTTCAGGATCAGCGCAGTAATAATAATATGCCGGTAGGTTTCACCGGCGCCGCTACTGCGAAACAAGATTCTCGCAAAACTGTTCTGCTAGGTACCGCAATTGCACAAGTGTTAGACGCGTACGGTAATCGCCGCGATATCAGAATATTAATTGATTTAGGTTCGCAAAGCCATTTCCTTAGCACGCGATGCTTGCGCAGTTTAGGGTTTGACGTCACGCCTGATATCAAAAATACATTGGTTCACGGAATAGGGGAAAGTTCACAGCCGATTAAGGGTACAACGAATTTAACGTTGTTTTCGCAATCCGATCAGTCTTTTAAGTTTGATCTGCAAGCTTTGATTATCGATAAAATTTCCGGCAATCTGCCTGAACGTCAAATAGATACCGATGCGCTAGAATATTTGAAAAATATTCCTCTTAGTGACAAGCATTGGTACTTGCCGGGCAGAATAGATATGCTTTTAGGTGCTGAAGATTTTATTAAGCGCATCTTAAAAACTGACCGCATTATAGGGCCGTCCGGTTGCCCTGACGCTATCGAAACCGTGTTCGGGTATATTATTTCCGGTTCCGCGTCTACCGGAAGCCCTAAGGCATCTAAACTTAACACGTTTTTTACCACTACTACGAACACAGACGCTCTTCTTTCCAAATTCTGGGAAGTCGAAGAGGTACCTATCCGCAAACATCTTTCCGCCGACGATAAAGCGTGTGAACACATCTTTACACAACAGACGACACGCGACTCTCTTGGCCGCTACGTCGTGCCTTTGCCGTTTTGCCGCGACCCGCGAGAGTTAGGCGATTCACTTCCGACCGCGACGCGTAGGTATAACGCTTTAGAGAAAAGGTTTAAAAACAATAATATTCTTCATAAAAAATATGATGAGATAATCCGCGATTACTTGAGACAAGAATATATTTCCTTAGTGAAAGAATATGATAATGATTCCAGTTCTTACATTATTCCACATCACCCTGTCCTTCGTGACGATAAGCTAACTACCAAGGTCCGTCTCGTGTTAGACGCCAGCGCTGCTACATCGTCTAACCTGTCTCTCAATGACTGTTTACACCCGGGACCTAATCTGCAATCAGATTTACTCGCAATAATATTTCATTTCCGACTATTTCCGGTCGCAATAACTTCGGATATCCGCCAAATGTTTTTGAGAATTTTAGTTTCTCCGGAATGCCACCGCTTTCTTCGCATCCTGTACCGCTTTTCTCATGAAAATGAACCGCAACTTTATGAATTTAACCGCGTCTGTTTCGGTCTAAAGTGTAGTCCTTACCTGGCAATGCGCACGATCAAACAACTTATACAGGATGAAGGGAAATCTTTTCCCGCCGCCGCCGCAGTTGTATCCCACAATTTATATATGGACGATTTAGCTACTTCCGTTATGGACGAGTCCACCGCTATTAATCTATCCCGCGATTTAATTAACCTTTTTCTGAAGGCTGGACTAGAGTTAGTTAAGTTTTCAAGTAATTCACGCGCGTTACTGGAACACGTGCCAGAACAAAATCGATTATCTGCTGCAGTCGATATCTCCGATAATGACGATTTAAAAATTCTAGGGCTACGTTGGTGTCCTGTTGAAGATCAGTTCTCTATAACAGTAAATTTAGATCCGCACAACGTTGTCACGAAACGAACCATTCTATCAACTATTGCCAAGCTGTGGGATATAGTAGGTATTGCCGGGCCAATAATTTTATACGCGAAATTACTTATTAAAACCCTCTGGTTACTAAAACTAGATTGGGACGAAAGTCCGCCGGCTGAGATTTGTACTCAATGGTTAAAATTCAAAGCTGAACTTCCGCTTTTACGGAATCTTAAATTTCCGCGCCACCTCGGCATAAATTCTGATGTTGGCGAATTGACGCTGGTAGGGTTTTCTGACGCAAGCACGGCCGCTTATGGGGCTGTTGTTTATCTTTGTGTATCACATACAGGGCTGCCTCATAATATTGTTAATATTGTTTGTGCCAAGTCAAAGGTAGCACCTGTCAAGGGTTTGACCCTCGCGCGGTTAGAATTATGTGCAAGTTTGCTGCTTGCAAAACTTATGCGCTATGTGTCAGATAATATATCAGATAGATGTACAATTTCGAACATTTTTGCATTCACTGACTCGAGTGTTACTTTGCAGTGGATTCATTCCTCACCGCACCGCTTTAATGTCTTTGTAAGTAATCGTATTGCGCAAATAAATGAATACCTGCCCGCGTCTCATTTTTACCATGTCTCTGGCAAAGAGAACCCGTGCGATTGCCTATCACGTGGTCTCACCCCCAGTCAGCTGATTGAGCATCCGCTTTGGCTCCACGGTCCCTCTTGGACCAAGCTACCGACTTCTGAGTGGCCTCTTGACCACTTTGTCTTTGACGAGCAGAACGACCCGCCAGAAATAAAAAATAATGCTCAAGCATTCTTAACGACTGAATTTAATAAACCGTTCTTGTATGAACTCGCCACGCGCTTCTCTTCGTGGAGTAAATTACTCCGTGTAGTCATTTACGTGCTACGTTTCGTCAAAAAGCTGCCTCGGGCAGATCGCATTATGGTCTCTGATTTACAAATCGCTGAAGAGACGGTTCTTGCGGCAGTACAGTCTGTGCATTTTGCTGAAGACAGGGATAGCATTTTGAAGAATAAATCTCCATCGAAGCGCATGAGACAACTTTGTCCAATTTTAAAGAATAATTTGCTTCTTGTCGGTGGTCGCCTCGATAAGTCCGAGTTAGACTATAACGCTAAACATCCGATCTTACTTCCCAATAACGAGCACGTTGTTAATTTAATAATTGATGCGTATCACAAAGGGTTTTTACATGCCGGACCTAATTTACTTATGTCCTTGTTGCGCCAAAAATATTGGATACTTTCCGGTAGAAATATCGTTCGTAAACGGTTTCAGTTGTGCAATCGCTGTTATATTGCGTCGCCTAAGGTAGACTCTCCATTGATGGCTGATTTGCCCACTTGCCGTGTGATTGAAGCGAAACCGTTTTTGAATACTGGTGTGGACTACGCGGGTCCTATTCCTGTCCTGTTAAGCCGTTACAGGGGCGCACGTCAGCAGAAAGCTTATATCTGCTTGTTTATCTGGGTCGTGACTCGCTGTACTCATATTGAGTTAGCAATAGATCTGAGTACATCCGCATTTATAAACGCGTTTAAACGGTTTGTTTCGCGTAGGGGCACATGTTTAACTTTATACTCCGATAATGGAACTAATTTTATTGGAGCGAAGTCTCATTTTGACGAATTAACGCAACTTGTAAGTTCAAACGAATATAAAACCGCGCTTTCCGCTGAGACCCTAGAGCAAGGAATCAGCTGGAAATTTAACCCACCAAGCGCTCCACACTTCGGTGGTTCGTGGGAGTCCAATATACGTAGTATAAAACTACATTTAAAACGCGTAATCGGTGATCAATTATTAACGTACGAGGAGATGCTGACTATTTTGACGCAAATAGAAGCAGTTTTAAATTCGCGTCCGTTGACCCTGTTAAACACTGATCCATCAGAACCGACGGCGCTTACGCCCGCTCATTTCTTAACACTCGCACCGTTAAATTCGTTACACAACGCCGATGTGTCAACTCTATCTATCAGTTTAATTAAACGTAAATATCTGCTTGATAAAATTATTCAATCGTTCTGGAAACGATGGAAGACGGAATATTTGCATACGCTTCAAATGCGACAAAAATGGAATACTCCTACCAAACCTGTAACCAAGGGGACGGTAGTTTTGCTTAATGTAGACAACGTTCCTCCTTTGAAATGGCCGTTAGGTGTGATCGAAGATGTTTTTCCGGGTAAAGATGGTATTATCCGCGTAGTTGCCGTACGCACGAATTCAGGCATTTATCAAAGACCAGTGGTAAAGGTTTCCCCTCTACCGCTGCAGTAAACTTCTTTTCTTTTATAATTTGTATGCCTCATTCAGGGCTGTCACGTCAACCCTAATGTGGCCTCTATCTTTATTTATTTTTAATTTTTTGTCCCGCTTTCTTTGTTCTGTAGAAGACCAAAGAGATCTTTGTCCTTCTAGGCGGGGGGTATGTTTAGGCCTATGAAAGCATTTTTCAATATTTATGGATTACTAAATACTCTCGCTGAAATCGATGCAAGTCGGTTTCCATTTGCATGAGGACATCCCTATTCCGCCCCAAATTCACATCTTTGGGACAACACTAGTCAGTAAGAACAATATGGCCGAACTGTGTGTATCGCTGATTCTTGCTCCCGCGCCGCATTCTTATAAAACTTTCCTTTTGGTGTTATGGTGACCGCTCTTCTGTGTATTGTGCTGTGTATATGCTTTGGAGTTTCCCGAGGAGCTGAAGTTCGGTGAGTTGACTTTGGTTTTCTTTAAATTTGAATCTTGCTTTCAAGGTATATATCCGCCGCCACCGCCCGCGACAAAGATTTTAGGGAAAAGACAACGAACGTGTATTGAAACCTATTTACAGTCCACTTAAAGTCTAAGCTCCAACAGAAGTGAAGTAAATAAAACGCTCTTTGAGATAGCCGGAGGCTGCTGGAGAAAACAGAATGCCGTAAAGAAGATTAAGAATATAGTAGTGCCGGCGAAGACGGATAGGGAGTCACTTGAGCTGAGAACGAAAATTAGAGACATGGTCATACTTGCGTAGCCCAAATATGTACCGAATATATAGATTTTTAATGAGCTCAAGCTTCTTAAGTTGCTCCTCGGTAAGATCAAGATAACATACATCCGCATAATCTAGGATAGGGAGAAGTAATGTTTGAGCTAGCGCAATTTACCTCATACCTCAAGTGGGAAAAGTGCTTTCAAAATTGGTTTCAACGTATGCGAAAGTGCATCGATCATCACGGAGAATATTTTGAAAAGCTGTAGGTTTGTTTATTATTCTATTCTGGTTACATAAGTAGCAGCCCTCGTGTAACATGAACCATGCATTTTTCCATTGTCACTGCCAACAAAATCATAACGTAACGTAACGTACTGAACTGTAATGTTTAACCGAAACGATTGTACCTGGTACAATTAAGCATGATTTTAAAAACTACAAAATTGAAAATCGTTTTAAACACTAGTTACTTCTCCCAACAATAGTCAGCCATCATAGACCAATTGGGATAAAAACGATAAAAGAAACTTTTAATTTCGTGGTTACTGCATTTCAATAAATACATTAAATTATTTTAATTTTTACGGTAAATTGCGTTATGATGTCACTACATGATTGTTTGTTTGACACATGCTTTAAAACTATTGAATTAGTTTGAGTAAACGTTATTGATTGTTTTTTTGCCTGTCAGCACTGTGCGTTTTTGTCAGATCACCTCAAATGTCAATGTCAAGTCATGTTCCACCCACAGTCTAGCCTACGGGCGGAGGGTCCAAAACACATTTTGATCATTCAATTTTTTTAAGATCTTTTCATGTTTGTATGTATACATTTAAAAATTGTCTTGATTTTAATAAACGTTAAAATAAAACAGGAATAAATGAACCAAATGATGTGATGTAAAGATACAATGGGTACATAAGGTAGGTAGGCACGCATAACGTTATATTATAAGTTTACACGTTGCTTCCATCGAAGTACCACGAAGTAAGTTAATTTGGGTTGAGCAATAACGCACTGTATGTCTTAGGCAATAGGAGTGGCGTTGAACGCAATGCGGGTTGGAAAAGTTCTACGACGTAGGCGGTCGCCTATTTTGCAGTTTTAGCTAGATACATTCGTGGCTTAGTGGTACGCGGCTGGACTCGGAAGTCAGAACACCCGGGTTCGATCCCACTGTAATGCATTTAAGTAAGATGTTTTTTTCTTTATTTTACTTAATTATAGTTTATGTATGTTCTCAAGATTGGGTCGTCTCAGGTGGGTTTTAAATTTAAAACGACAGACTTCGACGGTATGTACTAAGAAGCGCACACATTCTGCACTGGTCGTAAAGTCATTACAGAAATATTAAAGATTCGGAAATTACGGCAATAACTTCTTAGTCTGGATATCCAACGGTAGTGGCAGTGCAATTTAATAGTAATTTATTGTTTTTGTGTGAGAGTGAGGCGTAATAAAGGGGTAAGTTTAGAATATAAGATTTCATCCAGAATTAATATGGAAACTAATAATGAAATTTTATCAACAATAATTCATCTTTGTAGCTTGTCGCAACGCCCTTTTGTTACCGTCGAGTAAAACTATTAGAAGGACCGAGCTAGACCGTCGGCAAAGGGTTAGGCAGAGTTCCCCGTCGATTACCGGACCAAATCTCTCCTGGCGCCCGCATAGTTATAAGTCTTAGGTTTAGTTAGTTTAGTTTAGGAACTAGGGCTTAGTTTAGTTTTAGGATAAGTTGTAACACTTCTAACACTTCATTAAACGGCCGTTGTTAGTATTTATAAATGTACCTTGTCTTATTTTTACCCTGCCTACCGCCCGTAACAAATAGCGCCCAACGTAAAAACGTTCTTGTTCCTAGTAGGCAGGCGGGCGATGTTAGCGTACACTTATGTAAGTTAAAGTAGTAAGTTAGTTGTAGAATTTTGTAAGTGAGCAAGGTTGTTACGTTTATTAGCAATTTGTTTTGCTAATATAATTGTAGTACTTACTTACATTATTACGTGCCTTAGGAGATAAGTAGTTATTTTTTTGTGTTGTGTTCTTGTGCTTAAAGTTAAGGGGTTTTTTTTTATGTTTTTAATTTAGATTTTATGGAATTTATTAGGTTCTGGTAAATTTCAGACATTATAAAACCGTAATTGGTATAGTTATTGTTTAAAGTAAACAACTAGTTATATAATAATTTTGTCAATTTAACAGGACAATGGATCCAAATTTTTTATTGAAAGACGAACTTGAGTATGAGCTTTCGAGTCGTGGGATTAAATTGAAGAGTACGGTGCCGGTGATGAAGAAATTATTAAAGGAATTAATGCTTTCAGAGCACACGGCGGATACTACTTATGAAATAAAAGCTCCACCAACTTCCTCGATCAACTTTGAGCTAGAGTTATGTTTGGCAAAGCTAAGCGTCCTTTCGAATTACATTGCGGAGTTAGCCGGTAAGCCTGATAGGACGATTTTCAGACGATTAGTCTCCAGGCTGTATCATGTACAGAATAGGGTAAATCTGGTGAAGCATGAATCGGAGGATGACAGTTTACGTAAGGAGGCGCTACTACAGCAGTGTCAGGTTCTCTTGGATAGGTTAGAAAAGCAGGATGATATTGTGGAGGATGAAAGTTTAACATCTTTAGACAAGGAGATTTTGCAGGAAACGTTAGGGGACTTGGGACTAGAAATTATCAAAATAATTGAAGGTGAGGCTAACACATCCAAGGCCGGAAGCGGTACCGTAAGGGGAGAATCAGGGTATAGGGGTCATGATGTTGATGATAGGCATGATAAGGTTGTGGCTTTTACGACGCGGCAGGGGAATCAAGAAAGGAGTGCTAGGTCGAGGTTACTTAGATCATCTACTTTTGACGAAGACTTCCCGAAACGCAAGTTGGTTCCAATTTATCAGTGGGGTCTCAAGTTTACGGGAGGAAATAATTCAAGTGTTAATGCATTTTTAGAGCGAGTAGTAGAGTTAAAAGAGGCAAGAAACGCGTCTGATTTTGATTTATGGCGTTATGCGATTGACTTTTTTGAAGGGGACGCGTTAATCTGGTATAGAGCGAATAGAGAGTATGCAAATAGTTGGGAGGAGCTGGTTATTTTGCTAAAGCGCACATTTCAAAAGCCGTACTACCAGGAGGAACTTTTGGCGGAAATAAGGGCAAGGACGCAGGGCTGCGGCGAGTCAGTGCTCATATACATTTCCGTTTTGCAGAATATGTTTAACAGGTTACCGACTAGAATTACGGAATCAGAAAAAGTACAAATTATACTATAAAACTTGCAGCCGTATTATTAGCTGGCTGTCTGCAGGGATAATTTTGATTATGTACCTGAACTTATTAATGTCCTGCGTATTATAGAAAGAACAACGATCAACTGTGACAATTTTGAGCCACCAAAGACAGGAAAGTTCACCTTAGAACCGGATCTCGCTTATCGAGAAGTTTCTGCAAAAATAAAAGATGAGGTTAATGATTTGGAAGTCACAGAAGTACGTATGGCTACGGCAATGGGTAAGCGATGCTGGAATTGTCGCGAGAGTGGTCACGTCTTTAGAGAGTGTAGTGTACCCAAGCAGCGTCTCTTCTGCTTTAGGTGTGGACGATTTGGTGTGACGTCAAAAGACTGCTCGTGTAAGGGAAACGCTCAAGGGGGAAATTCGAGTCCTGTCAACTAAATTTCTCCCTTGATCGTGAAAGTACTGAGTGGCAGAGGTGGTTAGGTGTGATTAGCAAGTTTTTTGGACATGGTGACGGTGACTTGTGTCCTTTATTAGTACAAAAAGAAGATGACAATAGGTCTTATGTTGTACTAAATATTTTAGGTGTGGATTGTGAGGGGTTACTAGATTCGGGGGCAAACAGGACGATTATAAATGCTCAGTTTGCCGAGGTCTTAGGTACACTGGGCCTTAAGGCCACCACTATGCATCCAGTGGGGATTGCAACAGCTGATGGAGCAACACACGATATTACAGAAATTATGGATGTTCCTATCAGTTTTGACGATCAATTTAAGGTGTTGCCAATAATGATAGTGAGAAATCTTATGCAACTTTTGATCTTAGGAAAGGATTTTTTTGACGACTTTGGGGTATCTCTGCAATTTAAAAGTGATAAGATGTTTGACAAAACGCTCTTGGAATCTCTAGAACTCAAAAGTCCAGCGATTATTTCTAGAGATGATCTAAGCGATTACCAACAGCATCTCTTAGGGGCTTTGGTAGAGGAGATGAGACAAAAGGTAGGCAATGGCTTGGGAAGAACAGAAATTTTAAAACATGATATTGACACTGCAGATCATAAGCCAATACATCAGCGACAATACAATTTCTCACCAGTAATAAAAAAAAAAGGAATTGAAAAGGAGCTAGATGAGATGTTGGCTAAGGATGTGGTAGAACCATCTCACAGTGCGTGGTGTTCTCCCGTGTTAATTGTTAAGAAACCAAATGGGGACAATCGTTTGTGTTTAGACAGCGGGCAGTTGAACCGGGTTACAAAGCGGGACACTTATCCACTTCCGAGGGTAGCCAACATTATTGATAACTTACGAAATGCAAAGTTTTTGAGTACCATCGACTTGAAGTCGGCGTTTTGGCAAATTAAGCTGGAAGATAACAGCAAGGAGAAGACAGCATTTGCGGTTCCAGGCAGGGGCCTTTTCCACTTTAAAGTGATGCCGTTTAGGCTGGTAAATGCATCTCAAACGCAACAAAGATTGATGGACATCTTGTTTAACGCTATAGATGATAAGTTTTGGGCATATCTGGACGATATCGTGATATGTTCATCGGATTTTGAGGAGCATATGGTGTTATTAAAAAAGGTGATGACAACTCTGCAGACGGCGAACTTGACTATTAATATTGATAAATGCAGGTTTGTGAGGCCAAGTCTGCGTTACCTAGGGTACATTGTGGACAAGGATGGTCTTAGGACAGATCCGGAAAAAGTGGAGGCCATAATAAATTTCCCAAGACCCAAGACATTTACGGAATTAAAGCGGTTCATTGGACTAGCCAGCTGGTACAGACGATTTGTCAAAGATTTCTCGAAGGTGGCGACACCATTACACGATTTGACGAAGGGCAAAAAGACCAAGAAGTTCATCTGGACAGATGATGCCGAAACAGCCTGGCTTAATTTAAAAACCCTATTAACGTCGACACCAGTAGTTACGTGTCCGGACTACACTAAGCCATTTACCATCCAGTGTGACGCGTCAAATACGGGCATAGGTGCGGTACTTTGTCAAAAGGTGGATGACGCGGACCAACCAATTGCATATCTGAGCAGAAAATTAAATGAGCGCGAGATTAAATATTCGGCCTCCGAAAGAGAGCTGTTAAGTGTAGTATATGCAATTGAAAAGTTCAGGCCGTACATTGATGGTGTGCATTTTACGGTTGTTACGGACCATAGTGCACTACTCTGGCTACACAAGATGAAAGACCCGCACGACAGGCTGGCACGCTGGGCTATGAAATTACAGCAATTCGATTTCGACATCATTCATAGACCAGGCAAGTGCCATACGGTGCCTGACGCCTTGTCTAGAAGTGTAGTGACTCAAGATTTAGAAATAAATACTATCGAAATATTGGACGAGCACAAAGACAGTTGGTATCGGAGTAAAGTCACACAGGTAATTGCTCAGGATCAAAATTTAGGTTGGTTGGTAATTGATGGACTTTTGTATAAGAGGGTACCGATGAAACAATTTCCAGACCAAGTGGATTCATGGAAACTTTATGTGCCAAAGGCATTGCGAAACGGTCTCTTAAAGGAATTTCATGATAGTCCAACAGCAGGTCATTTAGGCATAAGAAAAACTCATTTCAGGATCCGACATAAATTCTTTTGGCAAAACATGTTGAATGACATTAAGAAGTACGTGAATGAATGCGAATGTTGTGCCAGTCATAAGGTTTTCCAGAAACTACCATTAGGACACATGGGTCACCACAGAGAGGTATTGCGTCCCTGGCAAATAGTAGCGTTAGACTTGATGGGTCCCTTTCCTAAGAGTATAAAGGGTAATACCATGCTTTTATTGCTGACGTGCTTAATTAGCAAGTTCACTTTGTTATTTCCTCTCCGGACGGGCAAAGCCGATAAATTGTGCGAAATTGTGGATAAACAGGTATTATTGTACGGTGTTCCGGAGTTTATAGTCTGTGATAATGGGAAGCAGTTCGAGTCTCACTTATTTAAAGATTTAGCCTCTAAATATAACTCCACTATTTTGTACACTCCACACTATCATCCGCAAAGCAATCCAACAGAACGCGTAAATCGTGTTATAGGCACTATGATTTCTTCTTATACAAAATCTAAGAATCACAATGAATGGGATGTCCAATTAGACAAAATAGGTCATGAAATTAGAACTGCGGTACATGAGTCCACGGGTTGTACGCCGTCGTATTTATTTTTTGGTAGGGAAACATCGACGTCAAACTTGAGAAAACCGGTTTTACAACAATCTTTAGCGAGCTTTACCGAAAACCATAAAGTTAATGCAGCAAATTGCCTTGAAAATATAAAAAACAGGGAAAAGATATTTAAAGATGTACGAAACCGGATAAGACTGGCACATTTTAAAAGCAGTAAGCATTATAATCGTAAGTCTCGACCGGGGACATTTGAGGTGGGTGATACAATTTGGAAGAGAACTAAATTTCTGTCTAAGGCACAAAATAAATTTATGGCTAAGCTGGCACCAAAATTCGAAAAGGCGTTAGTCGTAGAAAAGATTTCAGACATTGTATTTAAATTAAATAATGCCTACGGCAAATATATCGGAGTCTGGCACATTAAGGACTTAAAGCCCTTTTATGTACAAAAATAAATAAATGTAATTTATTTATTTTAATGAAGGAGAGGGCATGTGATGTAAAGATACAATGGGTACATAAGGTAGGTAGGCACGCATAACGTTATAAGTTTACACGTTGCTTCCATCGAATTACCACGAAGTAAGTTAATTTAGGTTGAGCAATAACGCACTGTATGTCTTAGGCAATAGGAGTGGCGTTGAACGCAATGCGGGTTGGAAAAGTTCTACGACGTAGGCGGTCGCCTATTTTGCAGTTCTAGCTAGATACATTCGTGGCTTAGTGGTACGCTGCTGGACTCGGAAGTCAGAACACCCGGGTTCGATCCCACTGTAATGCATTTAAGTAAGATGTTTTTTTCTTTATTTTACTTAATTATGGTTTATGTACGTTCTCAAGATTGGGTCGTCTTAGGTGGGTTTGAAATTTAAAACGACAGACTTCGACGGTATGTACTAAGAAGCGCACACATTCTGTACTGGTCGTAAAGTCATTACAGAAATATTAAAGATTCGGAAATTACGGCAATAACTTCTTAGTCTGGATATCCAACCGTAGTGGCAGTGCAATTTAATAGTAATTTATTGTTTTTGTGTGAGAGTGAGGCGTAATAAAGGGGTAAGTTTAGAATATAAGATTTCATCCAGAATTAATATGGAAACTAATAATGAAATTTTATCAACAATAATTCATCTTTGTAGCTTGTCGCAACGCCCTTTTGTTACCGTCGAGTAAAACTATTAGAAGGACCGAGCTAGACCGTCGGCAAAGGGTTAGGCAGAGTTCCCCGTCGATTACCGGACCAAATCTCTCCTGGCGCCCGCAAAGTTATAAGTCTTAGGTTTAGTTAGTTTAGTTTAGGAACTAGGGCTTAGTTTAGTTTTAGGATAAGTTGTAACACTTCTAACACTTCATTAAACGGCCGTTGTTAGTATTTATAAATGTACCTTGTCTTATTTTTACCCTGCCTACCGCCCGTAACAATTGCAACAACTTACCACTCTAGATCGTGATGTCACTACATTAGAGGTCAAATAATGTCAAATCACTACATAGTATAAAACAAAGTCGCTAGCCGCTGTCTGTCCCTATGTATGCTTAGATCTTTAAAACTACGCAACGGATTTTGATGGCGTTTTTTTTAATAGATAGAGTGATTCAAGAGGAAGGTTTATATGTATAATACTTTAACCCGGAGCGAAGCGAGGGCGGGTAGCTAGTAGTATATAAAACAAAGTCGCTTTTTCTGCCCCTATATCCCTATGTATACTTAAATCTTTAAAACTACGCAACGGATTTTGATGCGGTTTTTTTTAATAGATAGAGTGATTGAAGAGGAAGGTTTATATGTATAATACTTTAATCCGGAGCGAAGCGAGGGCGGGTCGCTAGTGGTAAATAAAAAATAACTATTTAATACTAATTTTGTAAAATATTGTGATAACAGGGAATGGTTCGTTATTCTCGAAATGGTTTTTGAATCACATGGTTTTTGAAACGAAACAAATATGTTATAGCAATACGTCGGAATTACCTCTACTGCAAAATAAGTTTAATGAAGATTAGAATAAAAAGTGGTAAAATAGCATATGGATATACTAGTGACGGAGAGCTTATGTAAAAATTTACGAAGAAATGTTCCCTAAAAGATTTGTTACATGGTAATTTAAAATTTAACAAATAGCTTAACTTTAAATGGATTCGTGTAATATTGATCTGATAGGCATTAATGTAGGATCCATATACATGGTTAAAATAAATAATATTGCAAGAGATGAAACTTTAGGCAAATTCATCGGTATTTTTATTTAATAAGCCCACTTTTTTTTACAGATTTTTATAATTTTCAAGGATCCGGCTTAGACGGACTTTCACCGCAACAGTTTTAAAGATTTAAACACCTTGTCTTCAGGGGATGCGGGAAAGGCTGTGCTAGGGAATGTCACGGCTCACATTAACCTTTTGTTGTCAGGTCGCGTGAATGTCGAGTTTATCCCGCTCCTCTATGGCGCCAATCTTATGGCTCTTACGATAAAAGATTGTTGTATCTGCAGCTGCACCTTTAGGCATTTGGCGTCGAAACTTTGCTGCCAAAAATTTCGTAACAGACTGTCAATTTTCAAACCCCGGCAGCTGGGTTTCGGCATCAAGGATGATTGTGAGGCAGCCGACTACGCTGCGCGCTCTTTCCTAAACCGTCTGGACTATGAGGAATTTTTACATATTGACGTCAAGAATGCTTTTAATCCGGTCAATCGTGATGCCCTTCTAGCTGCTGTTAAAAAATAAGTTCCAGAAATTTTCAGCTATTTGTGGCACTGTTCCGAAGGCACCGTTGAAATTACCTTTCGGTGACAAAATTATATCTTCATGCATGGTTTGCCAACAGGGAGACCATCTGGGGCCCGTAATTTTTAGCTTAGTCATTCATCCAATTATTTCAGATCTAAATTCCAAATTCAATCTGTGGTACCTTGATGACGGTTTCCTTGGCGGGGGGATGCCTCGACTGTACAACAAGTCCTATAAACGATTGTCAGCAGATTTTCCAATATAGGCTTGTCATAAAATTTTACAAAGTAGTAAATTTATGTATATGCTTATTCACATTTCATCAGAAAAGAAAATTGATATCATCACACATTTTAACGCAGCTTCACTTAACATTTCGGTCCATTCCAATTTATCATTAACACTTTTAGGTTTACCGATTTTTGCTGAAGCCATCAATCCCATTATAAATTGTAAATTAAATCTGTTTAAAAATACTTCAAACCTTTTGTACGATATAAACCCCCACATAGCACTTTTTATTATTCGGTTTTGTCTTTTTACTCCAAAATTCGTGTATTTGTTACGCAGTTGCCCAATTTGGAAATGTCCAGACATCATGGTCTGCTATCGACAATACCTTTCAATCAACTCTGTCTAAATAATTAAACATTCATTTTAGTTCAAGGCTATGGGTTCAAGCGTTTCTCCCAATTCGTTACGGTGGACTTGGTATTCGATGGTCTTCTAGGGTCTCACTACTTGCTGTCCTCTGCTTATGGTTCGTTGTCTCTCGTCCGTATTATTTTAAATCTCCCGCAGATACTTGACGTTGAGATTGCGAACCTGGTGGAGGCCCCGGAGTGGAAATGCCAGTCAAGAGGCATATTCATAGATCATGGAATACACCTAGTCTTACTTCAATTCATGCATCTCTCGTATAAAATAATCCAGACGATTCAGATCGCGCCCGTCTATTCGCTGTCACGGTAGGAGAATCAGGTCACTAGCTCCACGCGCTTCCATCCCGCAATATAGGCACAGTATTGGACCAAAGCAGCTTAGCAATAAGCTTGCGGCTTGGGGCTATGATCTGTGAACCTCATACTTGCGCCTGCGGCAAGGATGAGTGAGCTGGGAGGACATGGTCTTTCTTGTTTTAGAAGCGTCGGACGTTTGTAACGCCACGGCACAATTAATGCCCTGATCCGTCGTTCGCTTGCCACTGCCTCTGTACCAGCTGTCCCCCTGTCCCGCAGGAATGCTTCGGGATGACGGCAAGCGACCAGATGGAGCTACATTGGTGCCGTGGAATCTTGGTAGGACACTGATGTGGGACGCGACCAGTGTTGACACATTCGCCGTTTCTCACATTCAGTCGACCCGTAACCAGGCTGGTGCAGCAGCAGACCAGGCCAAAATCCGGTCAGCAGATATGAAAAAAATCCCAGCTGCGGCGGACCTGTTTGAAGGGGTGTTCTTTGTTATTTAAGTAGCTTAGTAAGTTTTGTTTGTTTATTTAATATTTTTTTTAAATCCTCTGTAATTTTAAATAAACGTTTAATAATAAAATAGTTACTTTCACATCTTATTAATACATTCTGGGTATTATTTCTACTAATAGAAAAAGTTACGAAGACAAAAGCATACATTTAAATAAAGTGAAGAGTTCATCAACCTAGTGATCATGCCGCGTTTACAAGATTGTTGATCAATATGCTCTATTTTTATAGATTGTTCCATGGGTCTGCAGAGGTGTATTGCTTATTTAGAACAGTATCCCGAAAATGTTGTAAGGCCTGCTGCCCGCCACTTTCAAGAAATTCATCGCCGATATGCAATATTAGCCTCGGCAACTGTGCCCGCGATCGTCGTGAGCAAAGAACCATAGTCGATGTAGCCATTGAAGAAGCGGTTCTTAAAGACTTATACGCGGACCCGACCACCAGTTTTAGACGCTTAGCATTGAGATACGGAATGTCAAATATTAAATGTGGAGAATATTGAAAAAAGAAGGAGTAAGTACACCCATTTGATTACCAACGGGTACAAAATCTAAATGTAGGCATGCCCGGCCTATGTGCGTTATGTAGACATGAATGCTTGGTAATCTCAGAAGAGATCTGGAATTCACTAGAAGAATTTTATGGATGTATGAAGCTTGATTTAATCATACAGGAATAAGCAACTTTAGGAATGTACACACATGGGCCCATAACAAATATAAGACCTTCCAATTTCCAAGACAAATTTGCGATAAGCGTTTGGGTAGCGGTACTCGACAATCAATTGTTTAGGCCAAAATACCCGTAACGCCGACAGATTTTAGTCCTACTAAGAGACGAGCTCCTAGAACTTTACGAAGATGTTATGTTGGATGTCAGACAAAGCATTTCTTGTAATGGCCCAGCTCATTGGGCTCTAAATATCCCAATAGATGGATTGGGAGAGATGCCCCCGTCGGGTGGCCCGCTAGGTCGCCCGATGTGACACATCTAGATTATATTGGGCAGCGAAATGAAACAGAGTTTACCGCACTTGTGTCAATACAGAAGCCGAATTGCAAGGGAGGATTTTGTGCACTATGCAAGACAAAAAATAATCCGATGATGATCCGACGCGCTACGTAGCAAATTCAACCTCGGGTTGTGGCCTTTCGCCTCCAAGAAAGAGGAGGACATTTCGAATATGTAGTTCCGAACATTAAGATAATTTGTTTTTTTAATAAATACCTAATTAAGTTAAGACAATTGCGACTTTTAATTTAAATGTATGCTTTTGATTCCGTAAGTTTTAGATTAAGTTTTTCTATCAGGCGAGATAATTTAAAAACTGTTTTAGGTCTTTTAATGAAAAATAATAATAAAAAAAAAGCCTAAAATGTCTGCAAAATTTTGATTTATCTTTTATGGGCTATCAGATCAAATGGTACACCGTCACACCTATTTGTAAGTTTAAGCACTACCCAAATCTGATTTATAAGCTAAATATGAGTAAAAAACCGGCCAATTGCGAGTCGGACTCGCGCACGAAGGATACCGTATCATTATCTATACAACATTAGACACTATATTATATAACCTTTTTTTTAGTTGTCCCGGTATCTGTCCGTAACCACAGTGTCTGTCTGTAACCAAAACTTGCAAAATCAGCAAAAAAAAATACGTTTTTTGTATGGGAGCCCCCTTTAAATATGTATTTTATTTTAATTTAAACATCCGTTTTTAATGTTATAATTCGGTACACGGTTCATGAGATACAGCCTGGTGACAAACAGACAGACAAACGGCTGGCCGTAAAACGAAGTCTCAGTAATAGGGTTCCGTTTTTACCCTTTGGGTACGAAACCCTAAAAAGGCCATTTACTAAAAAAAATGTTTTAACAATGAATTTTTAATTCACCTAAAATTGTATCTCTTTCAATATGTACAGTTAAAGGAATGCCACCCTGTATAAATAAAAGACAACAATCCTTTAACCCAGCCACTTTAACTGCACCGAGCCAATAACAAATGCCGACGGTCCAGTTTTAGGATAAATACATATTTTCCCCATTTCACATATACACAAGTCTAATGTAACCCTGAACAATGACAATTTGGAAAAAACACCAGAAAGAGTGGAAAACCATGGCAGGCTTAGGGCATACAAAGCTCTTTATAGAAAGAGTTGACCAGAACTGGACCAATGAACTTTGGAAACTCAGCAGCAGACAACTGCATTATCGGAGTGTTTGGGGTTAAATATCTCCTGCCAAGGATAGGCCTTTATGACAACACATTTGGTCTTCATCATCAGTTCCTCTTCACCAAGAGGTACTTTATCATATAACATAACATTACATTGAGCAATAAATAATCTAATCTAATCTAATCTAATCTTGGGTTCATCATTCGAAACACAAAAGACTTCCATACTGTTAAGCCAATGAAAATATTATAATTTCCATTCGTCCGCAGTCTCTTAAAATATAACTAAATTAACTGGAGCCCCTGTTTTGAAAATCATAAAAAACGTATTAAATCTATTAAAAAAATCTTTCTAAAAAAACTAGCGTATAAGTACCATCAATTAAAAAATATAAATCTTATGGAAATAAACTTAAATTGTTCAAAATTAAAACATTAGAAAGCAGGATAGTATAACTCAGCTAGTCATTTTTATATAAACTCCTAAATAACAAAATTGATTGTTCTTACCTCTTATCTAAACTGGGCTTCCACGTGCCTAACTTAACTCTCGTGCGTGTAACTTTGTGCCATTATATATTAATTTTAGCCGTAAAAGACATGAAAAAAGTCACCTATAACTGTACTATGTAGATCTTACAACAGTATTTTAAAAAACTGTAGAAATTTAGATACTAATTCAATAAGTTTAGGTAAATTTAAAAATATAACCTTAAGCTCACTACAAGGCAATTAATTGTGTAGCTTGCTTTAAAATTGTGAATGCCGTGCTAGCCTATAATTTAGATGTGTACTGTGGAATTCTCTGCATATTATGCATTATTTAAAATGTAATTTATGTACATGTTTAGTTGGTTTGCCTAATAAATAAATAAATAATAAATAAAATAAAATCGAATTTAAATAGAAAATTAGTTATTATACATATACATATTCGTACATACCATCACGCCTTCATTCCCAGAGCGGGGTAGGCAGAGCTACAGAAATACCAACAACTCTAAAAAACTTGTAGGTAATTCTGTTACCTACCACATTTTGCAAAATCAGGCTAAGATGTTTACCGGTGTATTTATTAGTGACAGATTGCAAGCCTATCGCCTAATAGTTAAAAATAGGTATTAAAATTAGTTATTTCTTGTTAGGGTCCCGTACCTCGACAGGAAAAAACGGAACCCTTATAGGATCACTTTGCTGTCCGTCCGTCCGTCCGTCTGTCTGTCTGTCTGTCAAGACCTTTTTTCTCAGGAACGCGTGGAGGTAAGAAGCTGATTTTAAATCAAATACTCAGTTCTACTGTCCCTTGGAGCTGTGAAAAAATCTAACTTCTAAGCCAACGTGATCAAAATATACAGCCGTTTATGCTGCAAAGAATCTTGAAATTAGGTACGAAGCAACGTCTTGTAGCACAGATAAAGAAAAAATTGCGTAAACCGTAAATTTTTAGTTACATCGCAAAAAAAAACCTTTTGCGATTGCAAACTTTTATGCAGTTGGTAAACTAATCGCGACCTATGTCGATGTTTGGAGACAACAGTTTTTGAATTGAATTTATGTTTGTAGTACTTAACGGCTTCAGAGTAGGGACACTGCGCATGGTCTGACATGCTCTTGCCTGGTTTTATTTTTTCTATAGTTACTTACATCTATTAGTACTAGTGCCAAGTTTTATTGAAAAATGCCCAGTGGTGCAGCCGAAAAACAAACCCGATATAATTGAATATGACTTTTCTCTTAAACTACAAAACCTTAATATACCATTATAAAATATTGTTTTAAGAGAAAATTGACTCTCTATCTTTAACACTTATGTAAGAAACAGGTAAGTCAAAATTTTAGATATTTATTTTTTTAACTTATGTTACAGCTACCACTCTAATTGTTATTTCTAAATAAGCCTTACTTAACGTTCTGTCACTCATAATAATTCAATGAATTAAATCGGAAAGCTGTGTCAAAATGAAATAAATAATAGCTTACCAATAAAATGTAATGAAATCCAACCCGGATTTCATTACATTTTGTTAATACCTAAGCTATTCGACACCGCCAAAGAACCAAAGCATAAATCCTCTTTACAAAAATATAAGATCAAAACAAGTTTTGACAGTTACAGTGACATCAGCCATTTCTGATTACTAAAACTGTCACTATTTTAGGAAATTAAATAAAAACTATGCTTATTTTATTCATTGTTGCTGTTCGTATACAGGGATTATTGGTAAATCGACGTATTCCCGTTGGGACGTGATAGGGGTGACTATTTGCGATAATTTTAACCCCCATATGCATTATGCAAAAGTGATCCATTTTTGAGTTATCATGATTTTTACCTTTTTTTTTCAAAATAAGTCAAAAATGAAACAAAAAAATATTAAAAAAAAGTAATAATTTAATTTTTTTTCCACTAAAATGCCAAAAAAACAAAAAAAAGTTATCAAACTTGGTTTGCAGTTTTTTTAAAAACAACCGTTTTCTTAGCTCTCCAACAATGCAGGAACTTATTTCAAAGAAACTGAGAAAAATATGAACACAAAGGAAGCAGGCAGAAATTCGTATTCGAACTAAACTTAATGTCGTTCTTTAAAATTTCCATAAAATTAAATTAAAACAATACCCAATGTAAATAAAAAAATATGTAAATAATACAATTTTAAAATAAAATGTAATAGCCAGTAACAGTTTAGTAGTAATAACAATTAATAATTAATACTAAGTAACAATTAAGACATTTGGTAATTTAGCCTAATTAAAGTTCTTGCTCGGAGTGACTTCCCCTATTGCGTACGTGAAATCGCATTCTTTTTCTGAGTTGTGACTTAGCTACCGAAGTAGTCAAATTATTCCGCATCGCATTTGCTGCGTTTATAATTATTGTTTTGAGTTCTTCCGCAGATGACAAGGCGAGACGTCGTAAACTAGGGATTTCATGTGACCCCAGACATAGAAATTAGGGAATGCAAATAACCGGTTAATAACCAAATTTAGTATGCAAAAGACGGTTAAGAACCGGTTTTGACCGGTTATTTGCATTCCCTGATAGAAATCCACCGGCTTTAAGTCCAGCCTCCTCGCAGGCCACGGAATGGGTCCTCCTCGCACTATCCAAATAGGAAAATGGCTATCGAGCCATCGCCTAACAATGACACCAAAATGTACAGGACATCGGTCTTGCTGATATATCATGTTTTGCCTTGCAGCCAAAGACACGTCTTCGAGGAGGTCAATCATATCGTTTGTCAAAAAAAATTGGTAAGCTGCAGCATTTAGATTGCTCGGTAAAAAATGTGGTCCGATTAAATTGTCGTCAATTATTCCCATCCACACATTGACGATCAAAATAAGTTTTGACAGTTCAAAACTTATTTCGATCTTATTTATTTGTAAAGAGGATGTATGCTTTGGTTCTTTGGGGGTTTCAGAATAGCTTACTAATAAAATGAAATTGTTATGAAATCATTTCGACACAGTTGCTTTTCGATTTAATCCATCAAATTATTATGGGTGACAATACGTTTAATAAGGCTTATTTAAAAATAACAATTAGAGTGGTAGCTCATTCATAAGTAAAAATAAATAAGTAAGTAAAATTTTGACTTACTGTTTTTTACATAAGTGTTAAAGATGGAGAGTCCATTTTCTCTTAAAATATATATTTTATTAAGCCTAATAAAATGATATAATAATGGTAAGTATGTCAAAGATTTATAGTTTTAGAAAAAAGTCATATTTAATAATTTCGGCGTTTATTTATTTCGGGTGAACCACTGGGATTTTTTTAACAAACCTTGGCACTATAGTACTAATAGATGTAAGTAAGTATAGAAAAAAAAACAGTTCATTTTCATTTAAGGGCACTTGCCCTTCCCTTATCCTACTAAGGACTTTGCTAATAGGTTCAGCACAGCTAGAAACTTTCGTAGCAGCTCGTATGTACATATGTATATCTGTAAAAAAAATATTGTTCTAAAATACTGAAACTCAAATACAATATTCACAACCAAAACAGCCAACTCTTTCCATCCGTCTCCAGCACCACATTTCGAAGGATTTCAGTCTTTCTCGATCCCGCTGAGTAATTGTCCACGTTTCGCTCCCATATAGAGCTATGCTCCAGATGAACATCTTGAAAAAGGCTCATTAAACATATGGCAGCAAAACCTGGACAATGACGGCGAATCGTTAAGTATCCAAAATATCAAGTAATATATCATACTAAATAAACAAATCGTACTTACTTCCATCCAGTGGAGTATCTCGAAAAGAGCCATATTTCATTGCTGTGAGGGCGAAAACAATGGCATCGTTTTCGCGCCCTTTGACAATTACATGGCCTCTGTAAAGAAAACCTTCATTTTAATTAAAACCATAAATTAAAAGTATACGAGCCAATTTGCTTTTTTGCAAATTAATGTTGATTATGCAGACACTACTTTATGTAAAGTTCTCTTTATATGCCAGTCATATTTTTCAACTAAAAACCCTATAAAACTCGGCGTCACCATGTCGGACCATGCTCAGTGTAGGGTTCCGAAACCGTTAAGTACAACAAACACAAAAAACTATCTCAAAAAACCTCATGTATAAAATCTAATATATAAAATTCTCGTGTCACGGTGTACTACGTTATTGAACTCCTCCGAAACGGCTGGACCTATTTTAATAAAATTTTGTGTGTATATCGGGTACATCATCTATTTTTCAAACCCCTAAGTGAAGTAAAAAAAAACTGCAGCGAAGCGAAGATTTTTCCGGCTTTGCTTCTTTTCGTGATTTTACAGTTAAAATACTGCTTTTCCATAAGTTTTAATGCACATAATGAAATATCATTTCAGTCATGTTTGAATAAATGGGTTACGAGACTTACGAGTGAATGAGCTACTTTTTTATTTTTGTCGAGTTTAACATTTAACACACAATAACAGGCTAGAAAAAAAAAACTATTAATGCGACATTTAGGTTGTTTAAAAACCTTATATACTTATTTTTTCTATATTTTTTTTCATTTTTTAGATGTTTTTTAAATTAATGGATTGATTTTGAACTGAAGTTTTTTATTGATTTTTTTTTAATTTTATGAACGAGAGTTTTAAGTAGCCGAAATCAAAAACCCACAAATTTTTTTCACAAAAATAATGTATGATAGGTGGAAAAAGTAATTCATACAATTTTTAGACGACTTTTACAGCAGTAAATTGTAATTTTTTCATACGTTTTAAACGTCACAACGATTCGTAAATATGCGATATTCTAAACCTCTTACAGCAAAATTCACAAAATTAAATAATTAAAACAAAAAGTAGCTCATACATTCGATGAAAATTGAAATTGTCTTTCGTGTTGCGCATTAAAACTTGTAGAAGCAAAGTATTTCAACTGTAAAATCACGTCTGTAAAATGACGTAAATCAGCGAAATCGGCAAAATTTTGTAAACGGCCTCTTAAGGAGCGTTCTCACTGAGAGCATTCGCGTGTAATATTCGAGTGATTTGGATGTTGAGTCGAGCGTTACTAGGTACGTCGACGCACCCTTCCACCATTCATCGTTTTTGTCTTTTCTCTTGTTTCTAAGAAAATCTAATCACAAATATACTGTCTAATACCTTATTCGGTTGAGGGCGGGCAGCCATTTCACCTTCGATCAAGTAGTCCAAAAGGCTATAAATTCATTTCAGTAGTGTGTGATTGTTTCACAAAATATACTTGTCAATTTCCTATGAGAAATTCTTTGGCTAAAACGGTAGTGGAATTAATAGAAAATAATTTCTTCTTGATATACGGTATACCTCAGTGTATAATAATGGATAACGGTCCACAGTATATTTCTAGAAATATGCAAGCACTGAGAGAGAAATATAAGATACTCGTACCTAAACTTTTCTATACCTGTAGATTCACTCCTCAGAATAACTGCTGAGCGAGTCAATCGTGTGGTGGTGACTGCCGTGGCGTCTTATGTCGGCAAGAATCATCGTTCTTGGTCTGATGAATTGAGTGCAATTGAAGTGACTGGATTTAGTCCTTATTTTATGATTAATGGACGGGAGGCTATTCTTGCTGGAGAGTGGTATCCAACAGCACCTCTGCAAAGTGTTGAATAAACTTATAAGTTTATTCAAACATGCATGGAAGCATATATGCTTCCATGCTAACACGTCTGAAGCCTATCGTTCAGAAGGTGAATGATCGCCTTTAAAACTCTTACCAGTGTAGGAGGATTTACTACAATCGTAATAAAAGAAATATAGAGTACGACGAAGGTCAGGTCGTCTGGAAAAAGGAGTACCCATTGTCAGAGATGCCGACAAATTCTTTGCGAAGAAGTTTGCTCCTAAGTTAAAGAAATGTGTTATAAAAAAAATCCCCAGTAACATATGAGTTACAAGACATTGAATCCAAGAAATCTCTGGGTATTTGGCATGTCAGACATCTTGTAATTACAATCGCCGAGTTCATAGGGCTGGCACTATTAATATAACTTAAATAAACTTTATTAAACTTTAAGTAAACTTTCTTTTCTTTCACTCTCTTCCTCGCTTGTAGTCACAAGTTCTCTAGTATTAGTTTTAAGCTTTGTCTACTTGAGGTACGTGTCGATATGCCCACTGATCTTTGTACACCATTAGGGTGACTGTCTGTTTCTACTTTTGTTTTCAGTTTATTTTGTCAAATTTGTTGTTAGGCTAGGAAATTCTTGTTCCTTTATATTATAACTCCTGTGTCGAGTATAACACAATAGAGTTTCTCCGCTGAGAGTGGGTGAAGTTTCACTTTTCTTTTGTGTTGTGGGGATTTAATTAATAAATTAGTTATCTCACATGTGAATAGTTTTATAAATGCAACTAGCAACTATAAGTAAAAAAGTAAGAGTAAAAGGTCATATACAGGGTATTTTTAATCGATCAATGACACATCTTGTGTTATTTTTACTCTAGCTTAAAAAATATTAGAGATATTGCCGATTCAATGATTCCAATAAATGAAATGGGGACTAAATAACACCTGATGATTTGAGAAATGAATTCTTTTACCTGATTGATCGATTTTAATATAGCTGCATTCTGGTTGGTTCATACCATGTTTTTTTAAAGAGTTAAATTAGTAAAAGAGTTTACATACCAAAAAGAACCTAACGTTCCGATTGACAGTCAATGTGTATTGTGATTGGTGGATTAATTTGGTGAAGTATTTTGATTGGTCAAATTAACCTAGGTGTAAGCTTTGGCAGCTAGGCATGTCGTTTTGGCTCAAAAAAGCACAAGTGCTGTTAAGGGGAATATACTAGATAGACTTTTCTACGGAATGTTCTGCGGACATATTATCTGTATTGTTATATTAGTGTTCGTGACTATATAAATGACAGATATAGGTACAGGAGTAGGAAAAGTAAGTTAATAAATGGAATTTCAATTTAGAATATCAGTAGGAGAGGGGCTTGTTGTCTGATAAGCTGTACATGAAATTTTAAATTTCGAATATCAATACAGTGTATCGCATAATACCTACAGCTTGACAACCCATGTCATCATTTCTAGTGTGACTTTGTGTCTACACGAGAAAGTAAAAGAGAGAAAAATTGCAACAAAAAAAAAATGTTTTGAACTCGTTTTATTGTCGTAATATATAAATATTAACGATACAAAATCATATGTCAAAATTTGTGCACTGATAAAAATATTACCGTGTATAAGTTAAGGAAATAACAGATAGTTTTAGATAGGATGTTTGTGTTGTGGATGGCACTCGCTTAAGTCATTGTGATATATGACGGAGTAATCGGTGAACATGCATAAAAAATACATACAATGGAACGTATAACCACCTCCTTTTTTTGGAGTCGGTTGAAAATAGGACTAGGGTCAGCATGTGCTGCAGCCAGAGTCATAGCGCTGGTTTTCATCTGTACCTTGGTGTTGACCTATTCAAAGATGATCGCGAACTAATTCAATTCACCTATTCGAATTTGTGCGTACCCTAATTGTACAGTCAAGCACATAAATATACATACTCGTACGTTGCCATAACGTCTAAAATATTTATACACTTTTATGCCACTAGCAATAAGGTCCATGTATACATATATTTGACGCGATGGCTGTATGAGAGAGATATTAATGCCCTTGACCTTAGTATTTATAAACAGCGGTTGAATTTGGAAAGAAAACTAACGATTAAGCGCTCGTAACTTTTATTCGGAAGGGAAAATGGACCGCCAATTGCTTTTTTGGCAAGGTGTATTATGCCAAAGTCGAGTTGTGGACATAACGCACGTGTCGAGAATGTTCGGTATCGCATTATAAATGTATTTTTTGGAAGGATGATGGCGGAATTCCTATAACAAATAAAAAATGACTAACTGATAGGTTAATAATAGCGGGAAAGTGGATTGCATAAGGTTACGTCTACCAACTTAGAGGATAAGGGGAAGAAAATAAAATTTTCTTACAACTAATGTAACGCGAAGAATCTAGTTTAATATATTACTAACCTGAATATACTTTATAAGGGTACTAGCCACCCGCCAGCGGCTTCGCCCGCTGCATTTTTTTTATATCACTTAGGGGTATGAAAAATAGATGTTGGCCGATTCTCAGACCTACCGGGTATACACACAAAATTTTATTAAAATCGGTCCAGCCGTATCAGAGGAGTTCAATAACGTACACCGTGACACGAGAATATTATATATTAGACTAGCGACCCGCCAGCGGCTTCACCCGCTGCAATTTTTTTTTACATCACTTAGGGGTATGAATAATAGATATTGGCCGATTCTCAGACCTACCCGATATACACACAAAATTTTATTAAAATCGGTCCAGCCGTTCGGAGGAGTTCAATAACGTACACCGTGACACGAGAATTTTATATATTAGACTAGCGACCCGCCAGCGGCTTCGCCCGCTGCATTTTTTTTTCTTTCATGTCACTTAGGGGTATGAAAAATAGATGTTGTCCGATTCTCAGACCTACCCGATATGCACACAAAATTTCATAAGAATCGGTCGAGCCGTTTCGGAGGAGTTTAATAACGTACATCATGACACGAGAATTTTATATATTATATAGCAATCCGCCAGCGGCTTCGCCCGCTGCAATTTTTTTTTTGCACTTAGGGGTATGAAAAATAGATGTTGGCCGATTCTCAGACCTACCCGATATGCACACAAAATTTTATTAAATTCGGTCGAGCCGTTTCAGAGGAGTTCAATAGCGTACACCGTGACACGAGAGTTTTATATATTAGACAAGCGACCTGCCAGCAGCTTCGCCCGCTGCATTTTTTTTTATATCACTTAGGGGTGAAAACGCCCCTGTGGTCCCGTGCCCGTGCCCGAGCCCGTGTGGTTGCCGGGTTAGAATAGTGCCACTCCATGTCTTCCCGTGGATGTCGTAAGAGGCGACTAAGGGAATAAGGGCTTGTAGTACTGTTAGGCGATGAGCTTGCAACCAGTCACTAATACACTAGTAAACTTGTGTGGCCTGATTGTGCAAAATGTGGTTACAGAATTATTAACAAGCTGTTTTAAGAGTTGTTGGTGTTTCTGTAGCTCTGCCCACCCCACTCTGGGAATGAAGGCGTGATGTTATGTATGTATGTACGGATTGTAGGGGTATGAAAAATAACGTACACCGTGACACGAGAATTATATATATTAGATTAGTAAGGGGGGTACATAATACTATGAAGAGATGAACATTTGACGGGTCGCTGAACATGTTTTGGCAAAATATCGTACAAGGATAAACTGAACCTACTGCAATTGAAAAAAAATCTGATCCAGGGTACCTTCATCCATGCCACATTCTCAGAATGAATTAACCCGTACCATTATTTTAGCCAGGGATTGCAAAACCGGTTTTATTTAATACCTGTATTTAAATTGTCAAAAAATTACCGCAAAAAAAAAACCTATATTCGAATTAGAGGTATTGTTGTCATTCCGCTTTTGTTTTGATCGCTATGTATACACTATTTACAATATTAAATATCTGTATTCAATACCGCTATTCAATGCACCTGATAAGAAAGACGTCAATTTGACATTATTACTAAAGCAGGTAAAGTAGGTAACTGATAGAAATGCACGAACACACCGATAATTAAGAGCAGACTTTAATTAACACACTCACTTAATCGTTACAAACAATTATCGCACAATAAACTTAGATGATCGCTCGGTTCACTCGTAGGTACGCACTGTTCGCTCTCCAAGTAAGGAATGTCTCGCCGCTCGCGCGCGCCTCACGTTTTATACTCCCAATCGCCGATTGTTCCAGAATGCCTTCTCGAATGACCGATGGGCCTTGACCCGCCGGGAAGGTTCGATAATGGAAGGTTCTACTCATTGCGGCCGTGTGTTACAATAGCGACGGCCTTGGCCTTGAACTCGATTGTACCCGTTAACAATAGGCATGTCCTTGAGCCGGCGCGTCGATTCTAATTTACCTACCTACCTAACCATACCTACTCGTAACACCACCCCCTCCCAAGATATGCTCGTCCCGAGCATTATTAGACCCGTAGTATCTGGCCAGTCGGTCAACGTGGACAACCTTACAGGGACTTCGCTGGTTGCGTTGTATCCGATACGTAACATCGTTGATTTTAGTGACTATTCTATACGGTCCTTCCCAATTCGGCGATAGTTTCGGAGATTTTCCTTTTCGTCGCATGGGGTTATGCAGCCACACCAACGAACCTGCCTCAAACCCCACTTGATTAGATTTTCTGTCATATCGTGTTTTCATCTTCGAGGAGGCTTGAAGTCCATGTTCACGAACGTGACTGTGAACGTCGTCTATCCGGTTCCGCAAATCGCTCGCATACTCCGAGATCGAGTTTGGTGAATCTGGAGGGCGTCCAGTTAAAAGATCTGCTGGTAAACGAAGTTCTCGTCCAAAGTTCAAGTACGCTGGAGTAACAGCAGTGCTTTCGTGAGTTGCTGACCTATATGACATAAGAAAGAGGGGAATATGCCTATCCCAATCCTTTTGGTAACTTTCAACCACCTTAGCCAAATGTCTCTCCAGCGTCTGGTTGAATCTCTCAACCATTCCATCCGATTGTGGGTGATATGGCGTGGTCCTAGTCTTATGAATTCCCATGATTCGGCAAGTCTCCTGGAACACCTGGGATTCAAAGTTTCTGCCTTGATCACTGTGAATTTCGAGAGGCACTCCGAACCGACAAATCACCTCCATCACTAATTTTTCCGCTACCGTGACTGCTTCTTGGTTGGGAATCGCAAATGCTTCAGGCCATTTGGTGAAATAATCCATTACTACAAGTATGTACTTGTTTCCGAAGTCGGACGTCGGAAACGGCCCTGCGACGTCGTAAGCAATTCATTCCCAAGGTGCTCCAACGTTATACAACTTGAGCGCTCCTCTACTGCGTGTTTGCGGCCCCTTGACCGATGAGCAGTTTGTACATTTCCTGCACCAGTCTTCTACATCTTCGCGGCAGTGAATCCAATAAAAGCGTTGCCGGATTTTCATTAAGGTCCTCTTCACTTCAAGGTGCCCACCGGAAATTCCATCATGGAAGGATCTCAAAACATCACTTATTCTTTTCCTAGGGACAACAACCTGTAAGTAAGCATCCTTTCCATTTGCGGACTCCCATTTTCTGCATAATACGCCATTATGCATAGCCAAACTTTCCCATTGGGCCCAGTAGCTTTTTGTTTGTGTACTCAACGGAGCCACTTCACACCATTTTGGTTTTGGTACGCCTACTTTAATCCAATCATAAATGGGTTTGATGCCCTTATCTTCTTGCTGCGCTTGTTGCATGACTTCATTACTCCACTCGTCACTAACAGTGTCAGTTCTCAACATCTTCACACAATCTTTGCCCTCCTGCCTCAAACAATGTTTACAGTCATCCGGACAAGGTCTTCGGGAAAGGGCGTCCGCGTTGCCGTGTGATTTTCCACTGCGATGTTCTATGATGAAGTCATATTCCTGTAGTTGTTCGATCCAGCGCGCTACTTGACCCTCAGGATTTTTAAACTCTAACAACCATTTTAAAGCAGCGTGATCCGTCCTGATACGGAATTTGCGCCCAAGCAGATATTTACTGAAATGCTGCAACGTCTTGACAACTGCCAGCAATTCCCTCCGAGTGACGCAGTAATTTCTCTCTGGTTTCGATAGTGATTTACTAAAGTAGGCAATTACAACTTCCCGGTCCCCTTTCTTTTGGGACAAGACTCCTCCGATACCAATATTACTCGCGTCTATGTCAACAATAAAATCAGTCTCAGGATCTGGATATCCCAATATAGGAGTTTCACAAAGCCTTTGTTTGAGATTGGCAAAAGCTGTTTCACACTGATCATTCCAGTCAAACCGTCGTTTTTCTTCCGTCAGCTGGTGCAAGGGCTTCGCTATATCTGAGAAGTTTTTCACGAAAAGTCGATAGTACGAGCAAAGTCCCAAAAAGGCACGAACTGCGGTCTTGTCCCTCGGTGTCGGCCAATCCTTAACGGCGCTTATCTTTTCGGGATCTGTCTGGATACCATCAGTTGACACTACATGCCCCAAATAATTCACCTTACGCTTAAAAAGTGAGCATTTTTTTGGACTAAGTTTCAGGTTTGCATCTCGTAGCTTAGTCAAAACTTGCTCCAATTTTCCAAGGTGATCGTCGAAATCTCTACCAACAATTATGATGTCATCCAGGTAAACCAGGCAAGTATCTCCTAGAAGACCAGCAAGTATTTGTTCCATCAATCTCTCAAAAGTTGCTGGTGCATTACACAGTCCAAATGGCATAACATTGAACTGCCAAAGTCCCTTTCCGGTCGAGAAAGCCGTTTTCTCTTTATCTTGGTCCTTGATTTCCACTTGCCAGTACCCGCTTTTCAAATCCAACGTGGAAAACCATTTCATCCCGTTCAAAGTGTCCAGCGTGTCGTCGATTCGAGGTAGTGGATAAGAATCCTTCTTAGTCACATCGTTAAGTCGGCGGTAGTCAACACAAAATCTCATCGTCCCGTCCTTCTTCTTAACCAGAACTACCGGTGAACACCAAGGACTTGTTGATGGCTCTATAACTCTGTTCTTCCTCATATCTTCAATCATGTCTTCCACTTCCTGTTCGCGAGCAACTGGGACTCGCCGAGGACGTTGTCGGACAGGCATGATTCCACCAGTGTTGATCTCATGTTGTACAACTCTAGTTCTCCCAATATCACCGTCGTGCGCAGAGAAAACATTGCTATAACGCAGCAATACATTGCGTGCCTTCAGTATTTCTTCCTTGTTGAGATCATTTTGGCAACCATCTAATAATCCGGTAATGTCTACTCCTGTACTTGCAGATTTTCCGCTTCCATTCGATACCTGGCAACTTCTTATCCAAGAAATTTCTTCGCAAGACCCGATAAGGGTTCCTTTACTAAGGGCGAATTTAGTATCGCCTAAGTTTAGGACCCTTACAAACGCTGCAGATGATGTTGTCACAACCATGCGAGCTGTTATCCACGATTGACTACCCTCAATTTTGTCAACTAATACGCAGCGATGAGATCCCCGTCCCATATAGTGCGGTAATTTCACAGGACCAAGGGCTTGCGATCTTGGTTGGAGAATGGTCCTTCTAGCACAGTAGACTTGTCCACTCACTCCACCTTCCATGGGGTCTTCATCAACCCCGAATTTCAGGACTCCACCGTTCAAGTCAATTTTGCAGCCATGTTTTCTCATAAAATCTAATCCAATAATGCAATCGTCGATGATGTTAGCGACGATGACTTTGTGCCAGTAGTACTTTTCACCAATTTGCACCGCCACTTCTTGCTCCCCCAGGACGGAAATGTACTGGCCGGTAGCCGTTTGCAGCTGAAGATGCTTAGGTCAGACTAGATGATCCCTGGTTAAGTGCTTCAGTAGCCGAGAACTGATCACAGTCCGAGAAGCTCCGGTGTCGATAGTAAGGTGGCATGGTATTCCACCAATTTCTCCTTTGACGACCAGACTATTCCCATCATTCACCTGTGAGATCATAACTGGGACATTTTGACCACCAGCCAGCACTCGTCCCTTAGTCCTGGCTCCTACTCGTTTCCCTGGTGCTGCTCTGACGCGTCAGAGCTTGCTGGCCTCTCCGTTGGGCCTGGATCTCGGTGCGGTCTATTTCTCTTCGGGCAACTGGATTGCAAGTGGCCGCGTTCTCCACACCAGTAGCACCTTGGTCCAAATTCACAGCGAGGAGCAGTCGAATCTCTGGTCGAAACTTCTCGCACCCTAAAAGGCCTCGAGTCCTGGCGTACAGCTTCCACTTCCAAGGCGTGGGCAACTGCATCTTTCAGGGTCCCATGATGTCCCAGTCGCACAGCAGCTCTGACTTCCAAATCACGGATTCCGTCGATGAAGGCCTGTACGAGCATGCTGTCCACTAATGTGCCTGATGCACTTTGATACGCCTTTCTGACCAATTTTTCTATCTCGAGGGCCTACTGTTGTAATGACTCGTTACGTCCCTGGGTTCTGTCTTTTAACTGAGCTCTGAATACGTGCTCTAGATGACTGTCACCGTAACGTGCCTCCAAAGCTTCAAGAAGGCGGTCGTATGTTCGGTCTTTTCCCAGAGCTTCCAGAATGGTGAGGGCTTCATCTCGTAGCGCCAAGGTAAGAGCCGTCTTCGCCTTGTCTTTATTCCAACCATTTGCCTGAGAAACCGACTCAAATTGCAATTTATAGGCCGTCCATGACGAAGTACCATCAAATGGCGGTACCTTGAACCTTCCAGCTACCGGAATAGATGTCTCAGGTCCACAGGCACCGTTGACCACTTTTATTTCTAGTTTCTTCATTTCGTTTCTTAGGCCCTGGAGGCGGTCCTCAACTTTCTCGTTAAAGTCATGGAAACGATTCTCAACCCTAATATCCATGTCAACAAGTTTTCCTTGAACTTCTGCTATCTCCTTCTTCCATTCGGTGGCCGCCTCTCGTACCTCTCGGAGAACGCTATATTGGTATTCTTGAAATTTCTTCTGACTACGTAGCTCGTCATGGATAAACCTTGATTGTTCTTCTTGTGCTCTAAAGCGTTCCTCTAGAGCTATAGATTGTTCCTTTTGCGCTCTGGATTGTTCCATTTGGGCTCTGGATTGTTCTCTAAATCGTTCTTCTTGTGCTCTGGATTGTTCCTTCAAGAGGATTAAGATCGCGTTGAGGTCAATATCCGGCTTAGGAGACGCTGCTGTAGTAGCCGGAGCAGTAGCAGTGGTCGTACCGGCGGTGGATGTACCAGCGCTGGCCGCAGAGTCCTCTGCTGCAGTGCGGCTTCGGGTTTTGACCCCCTCCTGCTCTTGATCTCGCGGAGTTATAGGCATTTTCTATCCCACTTCTGACACCAAATGTTACGTACGTAGGGGTAGTTAACTGATAGAAATGCACGAACACACCGATAATTAAGAGCAGACTTTAATTAACACACTCACTTAATCGTTACAAACAATTATCGCACAATAAACTTAGATGATCGCTCCGTTCACTCGTAGGTACGCACTGTTCACTCTCCAAGTAAGAAATGTCTCGCCGCTCGCGCGCGCCTCACGTTTTATACTCCCAATCGCCGATTGTTCCAGAATGCCTTCTCGAATGACCGATGGGCCTTGACCCGCCGGGAACGTTCGATAATGGAAGGTTCTACTCATTGCGGCCGTGTATTACAATAGCGACGGCCTTGGCCTTGAACTCGATTGTACCCGTTAACAATAGGCATGTCCTTGAGCCGGCGCGTCGATTCTAATTTACCTACCTACCTAACCATACCTACTCGTAACAATACCAAGTGTAACAGGGTACGTCACGCGATGACATTATTGTGCATGGCTGGTTAACTAGTGTCTACTAGAACCTTGATAAGCAAATTGATTGTGTGTATTTTGATTTACATAATAAATTTAGAAAACTTTTGCGAAAACAAGTATATTGACACTGACAGGTATTACCAGTAATGGTGTTTATGGGTAAAGTATCAAATAGAGGTATTGTTGTCAGTTGGCTAAACCGACCATATACTCGTATTGAATATACCGCTAATTAGAGCTTTAGCGGTAAAAATGTTGAAATGACATTATAACCGGTTATACCTCATTTTAAACCGGTACTCAGAATACCGGTAACGATCCCTGATTTTAGCTTTAAACACCGGGGTTCAAGTATAGCCTAAACGAAGCTTACAAATTGTAGAAGTACCTAACCTGTTAAGTTGCAGAGCGAAAGCAAGAGAACCATGACTGAAGGACGATTGGTTAAATGTTCCCGTAGTATCAGCCTTTCTGGAGTCTGGAGCTGTTCCACAATCCTGCCATGAATCTCTCATATCTGACCGAACCTCAAATGATTAAGTCTGAGGTGAAAATATTATTATGGACCTGGTAACCAACTTCTACAGCCTCTTTCGCCCAAATGTACATACGATAAATGGTTATTTATTGAAATAGGAGTTTGTTGTGAGGTACTTTTGCATGCGATTTATTATCTAGCCGCCCCTATGTAGTTATAAGCATTCGATGCTTATAAGAAGAGTTATTTTTGATGCATTTTAAGATGGACATTCTACTCGAGTTAGTTTATTAATACCGTCTGTAAGGTCTCACCTTTAAATCGAGATCCATGACCAGATGTTTACCAAAGGAGGTACCGCCAGTTTTCTGAATGTGCAGGAAGACCATGACGTCGTGGGCGTTGAGGTCAAATCGGAAGTCGTCGTGGAGCACCTCGTCGTAAGACAGGCCGCGCTGCTCCAGCGCGCCGGGCAGCGGCCGTCCGGGCGCCTCGCCGTACGACAGGGCCAGCGGCTCCGGCGCCCGGTCGCGCGAACTCGCCGCGCATACCTGCCACACACCACACTCTTCACTCTTCTGTTGTTTGATGTATTTTTATAACTGGGTCAGTACATGGGGATATCCGCAACCATAAGAGATACAGGGCTGGGATTCTACACGGTAATAACGATATCGTTTTTGACGTGTTTCCGTATTGTCAATGTTTTGATAACTCTTATATCATTTACAATAATGGCGACTGTGACATAAACGATTATAAAACACGTCAAAGGCGATATCGTTATAACGCAGTAGAATAGAGGCCCAGGAAAACTGTCTTAGAAACCATTGAGGTCAACCGGGGCAATTGCGTCATGATTCTTTTGAATCAATTTTTGTTTGATTATTGCAACTTAATTTATTATTATTGAATTAAATAATAAATTATGTCATAATATGACAAAATTGAATAGTATAGTGAATCTTAATAAAAAAATATCAGACTTAAGTAATTACAAGGAGATTTAACATTAAAAAAAGTCGTAAAATTATGATGAAATTATGTATTTGGGGTAAATGCGTTAGCACCGATAAAATCTTAATTAAGATTCTGGCAACATTATTGATGAATTAAACTTGTTAACGAAAAGGTACCAATTCTTACAATATACCACAGAAATAAAATGCATAAAAGTGACGCATATACCCGTTTAAGAATGCAGAGGTGTGCAACTCAGGATAAGTTAAAGATATAGTATATCAATAATAATTATTTATTAATCCCTGCCAAAGCTTTCTTTTGAGTGTTTTCGTCATATTTAGGAGACGTTTTTCTTTTATATGTACGTGCCATATTGCAAGGTGTTCTGGAAATAATCCAATAGAATTTTAAGTAACTTTCCCGCCGCACTTAAAGCGTCAGTCAATTTCCTACAATTCTTAGTTTAAAATTAAATAATAACTTTCATGTCGTTTAAAACATAAATCATAAAAAAAATACAATCACTGATTTCGGGGTAATAGCGTCACATCAGACGCAATAACCCCACTATGTAGTAAGCATTTACACCAAACACCCATGCTTTTTTCATTGCTGATTTCTGGCAAGTATCAACTATTTTAAAACAAAATAAATAAACAAAAGATAGATCAATTCAAAATCTAAATACTAACCATTAAAACACATCGAAATTTAAGAATTTTGATGTTATTTTTCGATTAAGAAGACCACGCGCCACATGTGCAAGACCCACAAAAAACTGACAAGAACAAGATGGCGAATGTGCGTAATAGAGGCGACATCTATTCATTAGTTGCGGGCAATAGTACTAAACTTCTCTATGAGAGAGCACTGCTTAAAAGTTTCGTATTTCGTTATCTTTGAAAGACGCATTTACCCCATTCGCGCAGTCGTGCCCCGGTTGACCTTAGTTAATTTTTTGATGTAGCTATTTCGGTATAGTAATTTTCTTGATCAAGTGAAAATTGTTCGTAAAATTCGAGATAATTCATCACACTTAATCAAATTTACTACACCAATCATTATTTTTTGCAAAATAAGTAGACCTGTCCCAAAGATATTTAATATATTTAAGAGGTTATAGATTGGCCATTGAGAACATTGTCATATAAAACCTTTGATCATAAGCGTCAGAAATGCCATCTAGCGTTAAATAGCAACTGGACGGTAGGTACCGCTAATTAAAAGTGATTAAGGTGTCACCAATACGATGTTAATACTGTCGATAAAGATTATTAAATTATTTCTACAGGTGATTCTAGAAAATTTGGATGTTGTTATAAGCGCTCTCTGTTGTTCAGTAGATGTACTGTTAGTTGGATAGGGCGATGTAATTTCTCATTATCGTTTTTAATCGATTCTTTATATAAGGCATATAATAAAGTTACTTTTAAATGTATATTTATTTACCTATTAAATGATGCGAGTACAATAATATGATCATGATAATACTTCAATGTCGTTGAACGAACGAAAAACTAGTGCTACGATGATAAAGTTGCTATTTTTAAATCAAACTTAGTAACCTCTATCGATAGTATTAATATCTTTTCCTACTCCTGTACTTTTATCTGTCATTTATATAGTCACGAACACTAATATAAGAATATAGATAATATGTCCGCAGATAATTCCGTAGAAAAGTCTATCTAGTCTATTCCCCTTAACAGCACTTGTGCTTTTTTGAGCCAAAACGACATGCCTAGCTGCCAAAGCTTACACCTAGGTTAATTTGACCAATCAAAATACTTCACCAAATTAATCCACCAATCACAATACACATTGACAGTCAATCGGAACGTTAGGTTCTTTTTGGTATGTAAACTCTTTTACTAATTTAACTCTTTAAAAAAACATGGTATGAACCAACCAGAATGCAGCTATATTAAAATCGATCAATCAGGTAAAAGAATTCATTTCTCAAATCATCAGGTGTTATTTAGTCCCCATTTCACAAGTTAAATCGATTGTGCAACTTTTTTTTTAAATATAAAACCTGGCAAGTGCACATCAATTTAAAAGCAAAGTTAACCATAGACACATATTTTTATCGTTTTCGAATGTTTCCCGCTCGTTTGTTGTTCTGTGCTTCGTTCGTTCGTAATTTAACCTAGGTATATTAATAAAATTTTGTTTTTTGCATTTTATTTGAAACCTATTCGTAGAAAAAGTATTGTATGCAACGGTGTATAACTAAGTCAAAAAATACTCGTGGCGTCTTGCTTTACGATGTTCGCCTGCGGCTCACATCGTAACCACACCACTCGTCTTTTTTGACCTCTCTTATACAACTGTTGCATAAACTACTATAATATCGAATTGGTCACACCAACATAACTTTAAATTAGAGTTATCTACGTCCAATAGCTGAAATACTTGATCTAATTATTTACTGTGTATTATGCTATTTAACGCTAGATGGCAGAGTTTCGTATGAAAAAGTTCTCAATAGCCACTCTAATTACCTACATACATAACATCACCCCTTCATTCCCAGAGTGGGGTAGGCAGAGCTACAGACTTAAAGCCTGACAAGATTCTATTTGGCCCTATTTCCTTTTAATTTTGTATTGAAGTAGGGCCAAATAGAATCTTGTCAGGCTTTACTAACAAATCTAAAAAAAACTTGTTTATATTCTATTTTTTTTATGTATAGGAGAAGGCACACGAGCACTAAAGCCACCTGATGGTAAGTGGAATCTGAGACCCATAGACATTTGAATTCTCAAGACTATAATCCTAAGACCTCAAAATGCGTTGCCAACCCTGGGGACTAAGATAGAATGCCTCTATGCTAGTAATTGCACCGGTTGTCTTATATCCCCACACCGGTACACAACAATGCGAACACTGTTGCTCGGCGGGTGGTTAATGGATAAAATGGTGGTAGCGATCCGGACGGACCCTGCACAGGGTCCTACCACCACTACTTCTATAAGCACATTTTTCGCAATCAGGCCAAGAAGTTTACTAGTGTATTAAGTAGTGACAAGTTGTAAGCCAATCGCCTAACAGTACACACGCCCTTATTCCCTTAGTCGCCTCTCTAATCCCTATTATATTAAATGTCTATGAAGTATCCGTAAGACCGACCCAACGTTCGATGTAAACAAGTACGGACTTGTATAGTTGAAGTCTATTGAAATAAGCAGATAGGTACTAACAAATATAACTGCCGGTAATTTGTCTAAAATAAGATATAGGCTGAATAGTATGAATAATGTAAACTCGGTATTTAATCGGTTTTGAGGGGCATACGTAGTTAGTAGGTCCCTCAAAAAAAAAAAAAGTACGCCGGAGAGAGGGCGGACTCCTAATGGGAGTCCACGCTATAAGTGGGTTTTTACACTAGCATGCCTAAGGGCGCCCCTATTGGGCCGACCTCGGACTTAGGACGCTAGGGGAGAATTTCAATCGAATTGGTTTTATGCTACCAACGCTTCGGAAATTTTAAGTTAGACCAGACTGAGAAGAAGCGTCAAGAAAATCCATCTGGGTGTCGATTATGTGAGTTAACCGGTACCGGTACCGGTGCAAAGTGGGGTCGCCAACGTGTAGGTAGGGTGAGCCGGGGGACGCCGACGCCTCCGCCGCGGACGGAGACGTTGTGGTGTGTATGGATCTAAGCTGGTGTTGCCCTGTGAGACGGTTGGGCGACGAATATCTTCGCGGGCTGCGAGGGCAGCCGTGATAGTGTCATCGGTGTCGGTCAGTACGTGTCGGGGACGCCTGTTCCGAGAGGGTACGCCCACGAGCGGGACGTAATTTACGGCAGCACGTAATAAGGGGTTAGGATGGTGAGGAGCGTTATTGAAGAACCGCCGAGAGGCATCCTTCATAAACTTGGCCACGGTTGGAAGACCGAGGTCGTCGTGAAGATCTAAGTTGCGCATGAACCATGGAGCGCCCACGGCTCTGCGCAAGAATCGATTCTGCAGCACCTGGAATTGGTACAGAGCAGTCGAGTTCGCATGAGCGAAGACCACACTAGCATAAGTTAGTATGGGGCGAACGCACGTCTTGTAAATTGTCATCTTATTTCTAAGGGACAGCTTACTGCGTTTGTTCAACAACGGATAGAGACGGACTAGAATGAAGGCCGCGCGATTCCGGACACGCCTAATGTGTTGCCGGAAAAGCAATCGACGATCTAGGGTGACCCCTAGATATTTGACCTCGGTAGCCCACGGAATGGGACTATCGTAGAGTCGAATAGAATTGTAGGAGGGACCTAACCAACTGAGACTGAGTTTCCGGCAAAAAAGCACAGCGGCGCTTTTCTCCGGATTCACTTCGATCCTCCAGAGCCTAAACCACGACCTAACTCGTTGATGGCGTCCTGGAGGCGATCGTGTAGGACCGAGGGGTGGATAGAAGTCGTATAGATGGCGGTGTCATCAGCAAAAAGTGCATAATGAACATGCGGAACTCTTGGTATATCGTTTGTGAACAACGAAAAGAGAATTGGGGAGAGAACAGAGCCCTGCGGGACTCCGGCTCTGATCGGATGTGTTCATTGTTATTACTTATTTCTATATCTTTACCAATCACAGGACTATGGGATTCCCGACCACAGAACTATATCGAGATAGGAGGAACGAGTGTACTCGTATGTACCTCGCGTGCCGAAGAGGCGATTAGAAATCGTCATTGCTCACCGCGATGTTCAGTTGACCAGTCCGCGCTCCACCGCTTTCTGCGTGTGACGTTCGCATATAAAAAAAAATGGCCCGTGCTCGATAATAACTGTTCAAACGGAGGAGCAAAACGGAACTGACTGACTACTTCGGAGCAGTGTTTGGCCGTGTTCAAACGTAACCCGAACGAGTTTCTGAGTTGTTTCGTGATCGTAGATGAAACGTGGGTTTACCACTACACCCCGGAAATAAAAGATCAGTCGATGCAGTGGATTTTACCGGGTGAACCTGATCCAAAGAAAGCAAAAACCATCCCATCGGCTGGAAAGGTCATGGCGACCGTTTTTTGGGAAATTGATAACAGGGCAGGGGGGGGGGGGGGTTAACAGGGTTATACTATGCCAATATAGTATTCTGGGATTGTCACGGAATACTACTGATTGAAATAAAAGAAAGAATCACCACGGTAAATGGTAGCTACTACGCCACCCTTATTGAGCAGTTACGAGAGGCGATCAAGCAGAAGCGTCGTGGAAATCTTAGAAGAAGTGTGCGGCTACTTCACAATAGTGCACCCGTTCACACTGCTTCAATTGCCAAGGCTTCTGTTGCAAAATGTGGCTTCGAGGAAATTCACCACCCGCCTTATAGTCCCGATCTGGCCCCGAGTGACTATTATTGGTTCTATAAACTTAAGGAAAAGAACATTTTCTTTAGATGATGAAGTGACCAGTGCTGTTTACGCCTATTTTAAGGACAAAACTTCTGAGTATTTTTATAAGGGGATAGAAAAGTGCATTGAAATAGAGGGAGACTATCGAAAAATAAAAATAAAAAGTATAAATATATGTACCTACTTCTTTTCTTTGTTAGTCCGGAAACTACTGGACCGCAACTCGTAAGTCTAATTAGTTTACTAAAAAGGTTGAATAAATATTCATCATTATCATCGTATTGTATGTCCCAATGGTAATTTTGGTTATAGACTATTTCACTGACACTCATTTCATAGAACGTACGCATCGCTTAATATTCATTTCATAGAAAGCTAATTTCTGCTGACACCTTATTGTTTTCAGATTATTTTTTGGTGGTCACAGGTTTAACCTATCCTAATGTACCTATCCCATGCCTAAGATAATCTGAAAACAATAAGTTTCCAGCAGAAATTAGCTATCTATGAAATGAAAATTCTGCGAAGTGATACGTTCTATGTAATGAGTGTCGGTGAAACAAGGGGACACCGGTAATTTTGAAGGTGCTTTTCCACTGGAGACAAGAACAGAGATTGGATTGGAGTGCATTCAATTCCATATATATTTTCACATCACCTATTCGGACGGGAGATTTTTCTTCCCTGCTAGGATCAAAGTGACACTTGTCTGTTTAAGGTCTTTCTTGCATTTTTGGTTTAATAGAGAATTGTTATTTTAATTTAAAGTGGGTATTTTTTAAACGTGCATTGTGATTATTTTTTGTAGTCTCTAGGTGTGATCACTTAGATTCTACTTTGTGAAATCAAATTTAAAACAACTACCATGACAGATCTGACGGTACGGTTAAGGGCACCGAGGTATATGTATCAAAAATATTATTTTAAATTTGATAATTTAAGCACATTTAGAGAGTGTAAATATATAAATTAGTTTCATCACTAAAATATTATATTTTCCTCATAGGAGATGTGAAAAGTAAGTGTCATACGGTAACAAAATTATTTCCACCTCGGGCTTTAACACTTCAATCCCTCACAACGCTCAGGATTCAATGTACGCCCTGGCCGTAAATATGTCATTTTGCTCCCTTGTGACACAATCTACTATTACGAATCTGTGGTAGTATTTGTTTGGATTAATGTAAAACAAGAGAGCAAAGTTGGTTTATGCTGCGAGTGTTGATTTTGAATCCCGAGCAAGGTCCTGAGTCAGCGAAGAATTTAAAGACACGAGATGCAAATAACTCTGGTCTCGTATAGCACATACAACTTTTCACCTCAGCAGCGAGAAAGTACTATTATTAATAAAACAAAGAAATAAAACTAAAAATAAAATAGCGTTTAAGGGTGAATTGTAAAAATATTATACATTATTAAGGACCTAATTGATGTCAAAGTTTAATTTAAACAAAATATTTTTCCTTTGTGTAACGAAATTTAGTCATACAATTGTATGGTTAATCTTCGTTACACAAAGGAACAATATTTTGTTTCTACCATAATTTTGTACACTATATTACAATTGCGTGCATTATTATATTTTATCGAATATATTTAAATTACGTTTAAATTTATTACTGTTACTCCAATTTTAATAAAATACTGTTACATAACTATATTTTTTCTTTTTAAAGTTATTATTTACTAATTTACTTTTTGGCGTAGGCCTCCCCCAGTCTTCTCCATGTACCTCTGTACTTGGCTAGTCTCGAACATATGGCTCCACAACGCTTTCTTAATATATCTTCCCATCGTTTATTTGGCCGACCTCGCTTTCTCAGTCCATCCCGTGGGAACCATTGTATGACTACTCGTCCAACTGTTGTCCTTTAATCTGCAGGTATGTCCAGCCCAGTTCCATTTTAGGTTTCTTATTCTTTCTATAATGTCAGATATTTTCGTTCTCTCTCTAATATCCGTGTTTCTTTCTTTATTCGAATTAATAACATACTACGTTCCGTTCATTCAATTATTTATTTAAATCAATTAAGCTCCCAACACAAGTCTAAAAGGTCCTCAAAATTTATTTTTAATATTGTGAGTAAAGAGTTTAAAATTTTCAAGTGTGTACCTACATAAAAAAAATTACATTGTCATGTCATGTCAAAGTGCGAAACTGACAAACCGTAAATAAACACATAGGTAGGTATTTAATTTTGATTTGAAATTGGTACTTAAACTTGCTTTCGCTTCGTGGTTTCAGTGTCATGCCACGTTATAATTATGCACCGAACCATCAGGCTGATATTAATTTTATTTACGGATTTTGTAATGGAATCGCCTCTGAAGCGGCCTGAGAGTATCGACGACGTTACCCCAATCGTCAGACGCCGGACCCTTATACGTTTATTAATGTAAGTTTTGTACAAAAACGTACTCATTGTTATTACTTTCAAACTGAATTCTGAGACGTGGAGATAAGTGGTTTCTGTGATTGTTACAGATTCATAGGCGTTTCAGTCAACTCGGCTTACGATTAACTCCCCATGATAGAGTTGTGGATTTAAGTGTGGCTGAAGAGGTTGGAATTATGAATCTTATAATTGAGGACCCTACTCTATCCACTAGACGCGTAGGACGTATTTTTAATGTCAATCATGATAAAGTGTGGCGTTTATGGAAAAGATATGGTTTGCATCCTTATCATTAAGGTTCGTAAGGTTCAAGGCCTATTGCCAAATGACAATTTCTCACGCATTGCTTTCTGTCAACAGATGAATGAACTATTGTTGCAAGGTCCGCAAATAATAGGAACAATTTTGTAGATGGATGAAGCACAATTCACTAGGGCAGGAATTGTTAATTTAAAAAAATTGCACCAATGGTCTGAAAACAATCCAAAACTTGTGAAAGAACACTCTTATCAGCACGAGTTTTCGGTGAACCTTTGGGCAGGAATATTGAACAACCTGCTTATTGGTCCTATCGAAATCCCATCAAGACTTAAAGGCGAAAACTATTTAAGTTTCTTACAATCTGTTCCAAACTTCGATTTTTTTTTAAATGCGCCATTAGCGAGATTACGCGATATGTGGGTACAACATGATGGTGCTCCCGCTCACTATGCTATACGAGTTCGCGAGTACCTAAATGCAACCTATCCTGGGCGTTGGATTGGCCGCGTTAGTCCGACACTTGCATGGCCGGCTAGAAGTCCTGATTTGACGGCTCTTGACTATTACGTCTGGGGTACGTTCAAAGAAAAAGTATATTCGAAACGCATCGACGCTCGAGAGCAGTTGTTAACAGAGATTGAACGTGTTCTGAAGAAATGCGTAGTAGAAATGTAAATTTAAACAGACAGACACGAATGCGTTTAAATGTGTGTTTAGAGCAGGGCGGTGGGCATTTTGAAAATCATTTACATTAAATTTTCCTTTTTTAATAAAATACTTTAAATCGCTAATATTTGTCATTTAACTAGTCTTATTACCAGTTGTAATGGGTTTTGTTTCTTATCACTTCTAAAAATAACGCTCACTCTCTTCTAAAAAGTCTTAGATAAATAAAAAATAAAAACAAACACCGCAAAACTGGGAATCGAACCCGTGACCTACACCAGTGAGTAAGGGTATCTGCCAGTCAGCCAATAAGTTGTTTACCTGTCAAATGTTATCTTTACTTGTGTGTGTGATGCAGGGACCGGAACCGCTTAGCATTAAAGGGGTTTTCGATAGGGTATTTGATAGACTTGTTTTTACAAACCCCATGGATGAGCTAAGCCTATCGTTGACATAGTCCAATGAAAGGGCAACCAAGCGATACAATTAATTCGACTAAGCGCTAACCCATTCCCAATACCCTATCATCTGTTACCCTTTTTAAACTTAATCGAACGGTTTCAAGCTTTTTTAATCTCTATGCGCAAGTGTTTCGACTTATTATTGCACTACCTAACAATTGAATGGGTAGCGGCGGCAGGTGAGTAGCGCATGCGAGACGGCGAGGTGAGCCAGCCGAAATGTGCCGAAGACGGCCGAGGCTTTGTCATAGAGTCGCACTGTTCGCTACATCAAACAATAGTAAACCTAATTATCGTTCCCACAAAATGTACATTGTTTTGTTTGGGATTTGCTTTGAACTTGTTTTTTTTTAAGGCTGTAGGTTCAACTGACTTTGGTGGATTTTGGCGTAAAGTGTTTGTTTACTTTCAGAAATGAGTGATCAGGGTCGATTAAATAAACTGTATACTACCTACGTAGTTAGCTAAGTTCTTAGTTCCATCTGAAATATTAGATATTTTTTAAATAAAATCGTCAGTTAAAAAGTTTCGCCGACGAATTTTCAAAGAAAACAAAATGGAAAGCTTGCTTTGCGCAGGCAAATTACGATGTTATAGGTGGGCGCAATTAATATGGCGCGCGGATTATGCAATAATAGACTCTCTATCAACGGTGTAAGCGCTTCCATACGCGCATTATTAATTGTGTCGTGCTATAAACACGGTTAATATTAATAAATATTAAATATTTGTAAAATGAGAAGTAGCTTTTTAGGGTTCCGTAGTCAAACTAGGAACCCTTATAGTTTCGCCATGTCCGTCCGTCCGTCCGTCCGTCCGCAGCCTAGCTCAGATACTCTTTATACTAGAAACCTGTAATTTGGCATGAATATACATATTAGTCACGCCAACAAAGTGGTAAAATAAAATCTTGAAAAACGTTTTTTTTAGTGTACCTCTCCTACACGTAACGTGGGGATGAATTTTTTTCCTCGTCTACCCCATAGTGTGGAGTGTCGTTGGATAGGTCTTTCAAAAATATTGCGGGTTTGTGAAAACATTTTTCCGATTAAGTGATCCGTTTATGAAATATTCAGCTTTAAAGCGCTAATTATTGTGAGAGTCAAATGTTAACCATTATTTAGCCTTTGTTCTTTTCGAGACTGTTGAGGAAATCAAAATGATTTACATACATTTTGTACGCTGTAAATCACTATTTACCTATTGTTATATTATACGAGTAAGTATAGGGTTAATTAAACCATCACTGCGATCTAAATAATTTACTTACGTTTTTAAAGTGTAAGCAAGCCATTATTCACAAATTGTTCCATATATAAGGTCGATTATTTAATGAGACTGGTTTTTAGTTAAGTACATATTTTTAGTGTAATTATGTACTAATTGTTCAATATAAGGTCAATTGTTTAATGAGACTGTTGATGATCAAAATGATTTATTTATTTTTCATATTTTTACAGTTTACCTATTGTTATATATAGGGTTAATTATTACTAAATGAAACTAGCTGTGATCAAAATTATATTGTAATGTAGAAGGTTAATTATTTAATGAAACTATTGTTAAGATCAAAATTATTTAGGTAGGTACTTATTTACTTATATATTTATACAGTGTAAATCATTATTTACTTAAGTACAATTTTTTAAAGTGCATCCATTCAGCAGTCCATTATTAAACCAATGTTTTAAAAAAAACCGGGCAAGAGCATGTCGGACCATGCTCAGGTAGGGTTCCGACGCCGCTTATAAATACTACAAACACCAAAAACTATCTCTAAAAACAACAAGTATGAACTATTTTACTATTTAAAGTTATTTGGTGCCGTCTTAGCTAATTTTCGTAGGTATAAACACTAGTCGCCTGTATCTCAAGAACCAATCATGTCTACTTAGTGGTGATAGTTTTCCTTAAAAATTCGTTATATGCGCTTTCATTCACGATTTTTTTCAGATTTTTATTATTTGTAGTTTTGGCTGTAGGGGCGGGGGGGGGGGCGACACTTGACTCTAACAAAAATTAGCGCATTAAAGCTTAAAATTTCATATACAGATCCCTTAATCGAAAAACTGTTTTCACAAACCCACAATATTTTTGAAAGACCTACCCAACAACATGCCACACTATAGGGTAGACGAAAAATAAAAAATCATCCCCACGTTACGTGTAGGGGAGGTAAGTACACCAAAAAAAAAATTCTTTTAAGATTTTATTTCACCACTTTGCTGACGTGACTAATATGTATATTCATGCCAAATTACAGCTTTCCAGTACTAAGAGTCTCTGAGCTAGGCTGCGGACGGACGGAAATGATCAAAAATGTAATTATTTACCTAACGTTCAAATTAACAAGACATTAAATAGGTATTTACGTTTTAAAGCTTGCTTGATATATTTTTTCAATTCTTCTTGAGAATCGTCCTGGTACGTTTCCATGTTAAAAATACTTTCAAATCAAACAAAATTTATTATTTAAAAGTCAACCAGCTCTCGCGTACACTAATAATAATAAAATAGCTTGCACTTTTTGCAGTAGGTACTTGCACAAGCAGCCATCCGTCACGCAGCCAAACGTCTTTATTATTCCGGCGGGAACATGAACTAAGAATTATTAAACAACAATCATCTCAATCCCGTCCCGTCCCGACACGAACTTAAATAAAATAGGCAAGTAACGTCAGGCTAGACAGAAATCGCCAAAATGCGCAAAAAAGAGAGAGGCGATCAATGGGGTAAAACCCAGTTAATGCTAAGCGCTTCAATATTAAACTACCGAAACCCTAATGAAATTGGTAAGCTCTATGGAAGTGGTTAACTAGTTCAAAGGGGTTCCCCTAACGTTAAGGTAACACAATCATAGGGTAACCACATCGATTGGGTAGCCAAATGATAGGCTTACCCTATCGATAGGGTTAATCAAATGAAGGGGTTTTCCGGTCCCTGGTGTGATGTCATTCGGACATCGTCATAATTGACACTAATTTTAGATTAACTCAAGAGACCCTTTTACAATAACTGTTGATGCAATATTTAATTAGTATGTACTAAAAACTGAAAAAATTTTTTTTCCCTATTTCAAAAAACAATTCTATCATTTGGTTCCTATGAAGATACCCAATAATATGCCGAAGTTATCGGAAATGAACAAAAACACGGCGTATACAGGGTATTTTTTTTATCAGTACACAAATTTTAACATATGATTTTGTATCGTTAATATAATATATTACGACAATAAAACGAGTTAAAAAAAAAATTTTTTTGTTGCAATTTATCTCTCTTTTACTTTCTCGTGTGGACACAAAGTCACACTAGAAAATCACTTTTTAGAAACCTCGGCAACAAAAACCTTTTCACTACCGGCATGTGCTATTATAAGACGTTGGCCTTTGGAAATAGGTTTTTTAATTCCTGCGTTACTAGAATCTGACCAACTTTTTCCTTTGATGTGCGATGTGTGTATGTATGATTCATCCATATATACTATGTCTCTTCCTTCATTTCTATATTTTTTAATATTGTCCAAGTACTTTATCCTTTTTATTCGCACATCATGTTTTTCCATTAATGTTTTTCTGTTATCTTTCGTTTTGCAGTACCGAAAGCCCATTTTCTGTAGAATTTTTCTTAATGTGAATGTAGATCCCTTGAAATTGATTGCTTCTATTAATTTGAGTCGCAATTTTTTCAGATATGGGAGCTTTTTGAATTTTGAATGAAATTCATAAACCATTCTTCTGATTACATCGTAATCAAAACTGTCCAGATTCAAAGAAAATTCCTTTTTAGGTCTACTTCTCTTGGGTGTGTCAAATGAATTGTTTTGGTCTGCTTCGTTAAATATTCTTTTTAATGTACTTTTAGAAATCCCGGTTGTTACTATAACTCGGTCTTGAACCTTCTTAAAATATTTACAATCAACACTTTTCTTGAAACTTTCAGCTTCTTTTAAAAAATATTTATATACTTTATAAACAATTTCCCGTGATTGGCTATTTACAGAAATACCCTGTTTAAGTTGACTCCCCATTGAAAACAATGTCCGTAAAATAACAAACTAAATAAATTAGTAAGTGGTGGTTTTATCTGCTCTATATAAATCAATGAAAGAACAACGAGTACACTCTTCGCGTGATGGATTGCTACTAAGTCAAAAAGACAATTGTCATTTTCTACTACACGAATCTTTCCGATTTCCCACGAAACCCGAAAGTTCTTCTAAGAGGTCACGGACTGTACTTTTTTTCGAATAGCGAAACTTCAGTTGACAGCGTCATGTCACTACAATTTTTGCGGTAAAGACAATTTTCAACTGGGATAAAATCTCTCGCGATGTCTTACGCATATTCTAATGTTGAGAATTACGAAATGTTCCGTATGTACATTCTGAGCGGTGAAAGTTTAAGAGAGGCTCAGAGGATGTACCGAGACGAAAGTTTACCTCGACTTCATAGCCAAGGTTACGGAAATCCACCAGAACCAAACATGCGAACAATTTTGGCCGCCAATAGCAGACTATTGGCATACGGCCAATTTACTACCACCGGCACGCTCATTTGGCGTTAGAAGCTGAAGAAGAAATCTTTGAATTTTTCGAACATGACTCGAGAGCCAGTACTTATGACGCGGCACGTCGTTTCGGTGTCAGCCAGTACGCTGTGTGGAAGTTGCTGCATTCTGCCGGTCTCCACCCTTATCATTTTCAACCGGTACAACAACTTCATGAACCGGACCCAACCGCTCGTCGAGGGTTTTGTGAGTGGCTTCTTAGTCATCCCGATGCCAACATTTTATGGACTGATGAAGCACTGTTCACCCGTGTTGGGATTTACAATGTACATAACGAAGACTGGTGGTCATACAGTAATCCACATGAAGTTAAAGAAAATCACCACCAAGTAAGGTTTAGTGCCAACGTGTGGTCGGGTATTATTGGGAATAAAATATTAGGATCCTATTTTATCGAAGGCCGTTTGACCGGAGGAACCTACCTGGATATTTTACAAGGCGTAGTTAGCGAGTTAATGGAAGATGTTCCGATAGCCTACCTACGAGATTTTTACTACCAGCATGACGGTGCTCCACACCACTACGCAACAACAGTGCGAAACTACCTAAATAACGAATACGGAGACAACTGGATAGGGCGTGGAGCACCTCAGGTGCCATGGCCAGCCAGAAGCCCACGGAGCCCATGGACCTCACGATGTGTGACTTTTTCTTGTGGGGTGAAGTCAAACGTCGCGTATACGTCGAAGAAGCCCAGAGTCTCGACGAACTTAAAACGAAAATAATATCAGCATTCGATGGTATTAAAAACGGAATTCGTGTATAAGACAGACTAAAGGGTCATTTTGAGCATTTGTTACTACGTTTAGTTTTGAATTTGTATTGTTTTAATAAATGTTAATAACTTCGCTGCTGAGTGTGGTTATTATTTAAACAAATTATAAACACAACATAACTTATATACATATCGCCCACACTGTTAACTGACTACTAGTAATCCTTATTATCAGGAGATAAGGTTACAAGTGTACAATTAACTGTGTTTGCATTTGCTTGTAGTGAACAACTAAATATTCAGCTGAACACGTGTGCACGAAGTCTTTTAAAGTGATAGTTTACTTAATGATGACATGGGTTGTCAAGCTGTAGGTATGCGATATACTGTGTTGATATTCGAAATTTGAAATTTCATGTACAGCTTATCAGACAACAAGCCCTTCTCCTACTGATATTCTACATTTGAAATTTCACCTCTCTCTCTCTCTCTCTCCTCGCACCCATCCATTAGAGAATCCATGAATATCGTTAAGTTAGTGGAATCATTGAATCGGCAATATCTCTATATTTTAAGCTAGAGTAAAAATAACACACCATGTGTAAAGTGCGAAGCAAATATTAAATTTTGTGAACCTATTAAAAAAATACCCTGTATATTCTGAGACATACTCTATTTATTCGTCACCTATAAATATCGTTTGTTCTGTACCATTTGACATAATCTTCGTTTTCAAAATATTCATTAATAAGCACGCTTTTTTGCTTTCTTTTACCAGATCTAGCAGCATTTTTTTCTAGTTGTTCAGGTTTTTGTGCAAAGATTACGATGTCATCGGCGAATCTTAAGTTACTCAGGCGTTCTCCGTCGACAACCACTTCTTTGTTTTCCCAATTTAAGTTTCTGAATATCGTCTCTAGCACAGTACTGAATTTTTTTGGTGAAAGCGGGTCCCCATGACGATCACCTTTATTTATAGGAAACAGTTTTCCTTCCTGCTCTAGATGTGTGTGACCCTAGAGTATCATTTTCTAGAATCTCAAAAATTAAACACAGTTCTACTTAGTAGCAAACCTAATAGTTTTACAGTTCTACATATTTATTTACGATAGTTCTGTTTCTTTTAAGGAAAAAAAGATTTTATTCAATGTATATATAGGGTGTTTTATATTCATGTACCTGAGCTCAAAAAGTATTTAATTTTTTTTGGTCAAAAGTCGAAAGAATCAGATCCAGAATCAGAATAATCTTTATTCAAGTAGGTTTACAAATAATAAACTCTTTTGAAACGTCATAGTAGCGACTTAGCCTAAATTGACTGCAGGTTCAAATCGCGACCGATCAGAGAAGAACCTGTAAGAAACTCTGTCGGATGACTTTTTTTTTCGACGTTCGCAACCTTTTGTCATAAGGACTAAACATTTTATTACAAGCAATTCAGTCCCAAGCATTGTTATCATTAATATAGTCTTTAATACTATAATATGCTTTAGAAATTAGTTTACGCTTAACGTAACTCTTAAATTTATTTACTGATAGTTCAGTAACATTACTTGGGAGCTTATTATAGAACCTAATACAATTACCCATAAAAGAGTTTATTTTATGGAGCCGCGTGAAGGGCACTGCGAGCTTATTTTTATTTCTGGTATTTAATTATGTATGTCACAGTTCTTTCTAAATTTAGCGATGTTTTTATGAACATACATAATGTTTTTATAAATGTATTGACTGTGCATGGTCAATATATTAATTTCTTTAAACTTATCTCTAAGCGAGACTCTCTGGCCCATCTTGTAGACAGCACGAATAGCCCTCTTCTGCAGAACAAAGATGCTATTTACATCAGCAGCACTACCCCACAGTAAAATACCATATGACATAATACTATGGAAGTAACTAAAATAAACTAATCGAGCGGTATCTAAGTCTATTAATTGCCGAATCTTATTAACTGCAAAAACTGCAGAACTGAGTCTACCCGCCAATCCAGCAAGATGAGGACGCCAAAGGAGCTTGGAATCTAACGGTATACCAAGAAACACTGTATCATTAACTAGGTCTAGTTTGTCATTTTTAATAGTTACAGTAGTTTGTCTATTTTTCACATTAGTAGTCATGAACTTTATACATTTCGTCTTTTTCTCATTCAGTAATAAATTATTAACACTAAACCAATCGACTACTTTTGATATAGCATTGTTTACATCGACATTAAACTGCTGTTGTCGTTTAACTTTGAACACAAGTGACGTATCATCAGCAAACAATACTATATCATGGTTGTCCTTTATAAGTTATAAGGTCATTAGGTAAGTCATTTATGTAGAAGAGGAATAAAAATGGACCCAATATTGAGCCCTGTGGTACGCCCATTGAGACCAATGACCCAGGTGATCGTACTCCATTCACGTCTACCCTTTGTATTCTCCCGTATAAGTACGTTTTGTCCTCGCTATTTTATAAATAATGGTCTCTCGCTTCTGTAGCTACGAAGGGGGTAGGCCACTTATCGTCACGATGTTTTTGTTTGATACTACCCTCACAAAACTATGCGCAAGCGACGTCAGTTCCGTGTTTGTTTCGAAGCGAATGCTTGTTAAGTAAAGTGTTATATCATTGAAATGATAAAAAATGGCTAGGCGAGAAAATTTACTTCTGGACAATCGTGAAATGTTTGATGTTGTGAACATTTACTTTGTGAGTGGTCAAAACATTGCTGACACCGTTAGGATTTGGACTGAACGATTTCCTAATCGGCAGGCCATTACGCGCTACACTGTAAGGTCTATCGTTAGCAACCTTTACGAGTGGGGTACTTTTGAAACGCCACGCCATGCTCAAGGAAGAGGCCAAAGTGGGCTTGCAGTGGATGTTAAGCAGGCTATTCTCGATTACTTCGAAGAACATCCACGAAACACAACACCGCGAGTACAAAGCTGATTCACCTTTTTAAATACGCCAAAGAAAATTCTTGCGGTTTTGTAATCCATACTGTTATCTGTAGTTAAATGCCATTTCAGAACGATTTTTAACAACAATAATCTACAATTTTTTAACCTAAACCGTATTTGTAATCTTTGACGGTCCTAAGCCCGTAAAAGTATGAACGGAAATATGAATCATAACATTGGGCACGGTGATTACGTCATTAAAGTCTCGGTAAACACGGCGCATGGAAACCACGATTAAGTAAAATAATGGGAAAAATTTAAAATGCTATTTCTCTGACCTCTTTAGGTATTTTAATTTTTTAATAAGATATTCGGATTCAGCATTAATTGTACTATCTCTCCTGTTTTGGAAGTTGTCGACCAAAAAAACTCCCTGTATTTCCCGACTATTCAAAGACCGCTGCACCGATTAGAATTATTGTTTTGTACGAATTGGTATAATTTTTAGTTGGTTCCATTTTCAACACTTTAAGATCTGATGATGGGATCTTGAATCGAGGGAACTCCTCAAATATTATAAGAATACATATGGCGATTTTAGTACTTTCAGTGACAAATCTAGTAAAAAGTATTATTTGGCGAAGTAGAACTAATGATGAAGACCGTTGATTGCCACAGGAACTCATAAACGGTACCATTACAAGGGTGGCGATAAGATATCTCGATTAAGATAGTTGGGTTGCTCTCGAAATTCCCTTTTCGCCAGTTGACAATATAGCTCATACGTCTGGATTGTGTAATGACTTTGTTGCAATAGACATGAACGCGAAATGTATCTTTAGCAAAACGTCTGGATCTTAGAATGTTACAATTATAAATACACTAGTAGTGAAAGGTCTTTATCTTAGAAATGTCTTTATTACTTAATAGACATAAAAGCTGAATGGCCCGGTATCGAAACGTTTGTATCTCAAAACATCTTAATTACTAAATAGACATGAACGCCAAATAGCCTGTTCGCAAAACGACTGGATCTTTAAATGGCAAGTGTTGATATGACACTTGATAATTTCAAAATATTATCTATTATTTAAATCCCTGGCACTCGTTCTGTAGTCATGACAGTCAACTAATTTTGCTTTCGACGAATTAAATATTCTAATCACACGGACTATTTATATTTCCAAACGTTTGGCTACTTGTTCAGTTCAATTCTGTGACGTCCTGCTAAATTGACACTTTGCTGACTGAGTATTCTACTTTCGTGTCATTCAGCTGAATTGACTCTTTGCTGACTGTGTATTCTACTCTTATGTCATCTAAATGAAATGGTCCTTTGGCGAAAAGGGAATTTTGAGAGTAACCCAGATAGTTGAGCGACAATGACGTAGCTATTATAATTTTCCCGCGGCGTTGCTTGTTTCTTATTAATTGAGATGTGGATGTCCCATAGGATGTGGTACGGTTTATACGTTATCGTAGAGTATCTATCGAATGCCGCCGAAATGCAATGCAAGTATTAAATAAAAAGTTACAGCAACAGAATCTGTCTAGATTTTATGTATTTTTGTCACAACTACTATTGCTGTTACAACTACAGACTTTACAACTGTGCAGTTTCAAAAGTATCTGTGGCGTTGCTATTGAAAACTGCTGAGATGCTATGAAAAACTTTCTGAAAAAATACAGCTATTCAACTTTTTCCTAAATTTTTACTTTTTTCAGGCAGAACTATTTCTTGGCCCAATCCAGACAATAAAACTCTACAGGTTCAGACGCATTGGTTGCGTTACCAACGAAAATCGTTGAGATGCTACGCAGAACTATATAAAAAAATCTAGCATCTAAAGTTTTGTCTAGATTTTAGTTTTTTTAGCCAGAACTATTACTGTATCGACTCCAGACTATAGACCTTTGTAGTTTCATACGTATTTGTAGCGGTGCTATCGATAACGACTGAGATGCTATGAATAATTCTATAAAAAGTTACAGCATCTCACTCTAGTCTAGATTTTTGTAGCTTTTTAGCCATAACTATTGCTGTTACAACTCCAGACTATAGAAATTTGCAGTTTCATACGTATTTCTAGCGTTGCTAGCTAGCGTTTTTTCAGCCAAAACTATCAGTGGCGAAGCGTCTACACAATCCGATTCCCAGCGGCTCCCTTTAAAATTCCTATGCATGCGTAGTGTTTACAAACAAAACGTAAAACAGAAAGTAACCCGTTATACTATAGCTTTACCTAACTGTTACCATCTATCCAATACATAAATATTTGACGCCGGAAGCAGCAGTGGAGGCTTTTAAAATGGCCATTTTGTCGACCCCTACTTCAGACCTCAATAAGTGCTTTAATGACTGGTTTGATCGCATGGAAAAGTGCATAAAATATAAAGGAGAATACTTTGAAAAACAATAAAAATACTTTTATTCAATTTAACTGCATATTTTTTTCTATTCCCGAAACTTTCAGTTTGACCCTCGTATTCGTACACAAACACACACACACCATTACATTTAACTGCGCCCACAATGAAAACCTCCATACAAGCCGGTTTCTTGCCGCCGGACTTTTCACTAATAGATTGATCCTTCAGACGCATAGTACCAGAAACGCAAATTACCTTATACGCGGATGACCGGATGTACATTTCGCAAATTACCAGACACACAGATGACCTGATACGCATATGACCAGATTTAGTTTCGCAGATGACCTGATACGCATATTACCAGATTTAGTTTCGCAAATTACCAGATACATAATTGTCATAATGTTTTAATAGGTAAATGGCCTGGATAATCTCCACGTATCAAGACAATACCATCTTACAAAATTGAGTCATTCTGCCTACTTGTGCATTTCACGACCTAGACGTTATGCAAAGTAAGTATTCCTGAAACTAAGTCAATTTTGTAACCAAGTCATTTTGCTTACAAGGTCAGTGTACTACTGAGCCGTTTCGCTCGCCAAGGTCAAATGCAAGTAAGGCCAACGGGACCCGACCCCTAAAATTAACAACGGTAACTTTTCCATTACGTCACGAAAATTAACTATTACTGTTTTAAGAGAAATATTGGCATCTCAGACAAAGCTCCTGCAGCAAGTTCAACCGTATTACTAACAGGGCCCTGTTTTATAAAGCTACAAATTACAATTATTATTTACGTATGAAATTCTGGTCATCCGCGTATAAGGTAATTTGCGTTTCTGGTACTTGTACTGGAACACAGGTTCAAAATGAGCTCAGTTCCAGTGTAATGTTGTTCTTAGTGGCAAATAATCTACTGATAGTAAAAGTTATAGGAATAGCTTCAATTGATACCATCGTTTAGGGATACAATTATAACTAGACGAAGCTGCTGGCATTTTACTGTATGTTTTATAAATAAACAAACTTAATTCATTTATATACGTAAGGATAAATTAGAAGGATCGGAATGAGTTTGTGACATTTCTTCTAGTGAAGTTACATTGGTAGTATTAGTCAGATAGTATCATGACTAGGAAGTTTTCTATAGTTAACCTATTAGGAATTATTAATTTTACATTAAATAGGCTAGGTTTTTCGTTTGGTCTTTTATTGGGGTATCACTTCTAATTATTAAAGATATTAAAAGGTTTTCTTATTAAATTTTATTAAATTATATTTTCTGTTGGTTCAGATAATTATTTATCATAGAATGAATATTTCAGATAAAACATCTGTTTGGTATTACTTAATCTCTAAATTGAGAAATAGAGATAATTTCTTAATTATAAGGACTTTGATCCAAGAGTTGCTTCAACGTTTCTTCTTTGGAGATCCTTTCGGAAATGATGGTGACTTCAATTATAATATAGACTTATTTGGTTTTTAAATAACACTTGATTTTGGTGTTATATCAGAAATAGATTCAACGAAGAACTATTTCTAGAATACTTAAAATACTTAACTTTCTAGAATACTGAAATAAGAGTTAAATATATAAAATTAGTATTTTGGTAGGATATTAGTGGGGGAACTTCATAGTAATGGCCGGAAGTACCGGTTGGGCGGGGAGGTGCCCACCCTTTACCACTAATATGTAGGGATTCACAAAGAACTATTAAATTTATAGAATACTCAAATAGAAGTCATACAAATAAAATTAGTATTTAGTAGAATATCGGTGGAGGGTCTACATAGCTATGACCGGAAGTACTGGAACAGTCAGAGAGGTACCTACCTTTACAACTGACATATATTTTTACAAATCTTAATTCATTTCATTTATATTTAGCCTTTTATTAACAATCAAATTTATCTAGTAGTCTTAAAGGTTTCTTAGTCATTAGAATAAATGTTATATCAGGTTTGATTTGTAACATAATTATAGGTGTATAATAAATTAGGTAGACTCTCATCTCACTTCTCTTAATTAAAAAAAAATAGTTTGTGTTGTAGAAGTTGTTATTAATCTAGAGTAGGGAAATATGTTATTTTAGGACTGGTTATATCATTCTCTTATTTCATTAAAGTACTTAGGTTACTAAAATAGGTTCACAACTTAGGTTCCTAGCCTCCTAGCGCCCAGAGGCCTTTTAAAAGGCCTTTTGATAATCTAATTTTAAACATTAATTAGTAAGTACCTATGTACTGATTTCGATTAACAACATTTTTGCCATGGGCGGCAGGAGGCTAGACATTAGACGATCACGTGGCCATTTCAACAATTTAGATTGTTGAAATGATTGTTGATTGTTGCCTTCGAAGCTAGGGGTCCTGGGTTCAAATCCCGGTAAGGGCAGATATTTGTGTGATGAGCGCGAGTATTTGTTCCTGAGTCTTGGATGTTTTCTATGTATTTAAGTATATATTTCTCTATATAAGTAAGTTTATCGTTGTCTAGTACCCATAGTACAAGCCTAGAGCTTAGTTTGGGACTAGGTCAATTTGTGTGACATTGTCCCGTGATATTATTATTATTATTATTATTATTATTATTATTAGATTATAAGTTATTAATTTAGTTATTAGGCTAAACACCATCAACGCAGTTAATTTATCTTAGTCCAACAATCTAAAGAGTTTAAAGGTTATAAAGAGTCTTCAGTAATTTTGATAGATAATTATAATATATATAAGAGGAATAGGAGAGTAGATGAAGAAAGAATAATAGGGGGGTTGGGTACATACTATGCGTAATTCTTGCATCCTGGTAATTTGCGTATTGGAATTCTGGTCATCCACGTATCAGGTAATTTACGTAAGAAATTCTGGTCATCCGCGTATAAGGTAACTTGCGTTTCTGGTACTATGCGTCTGAAGGACATTGATACATATTCCTACCGCTTCGAACTAAACTAAAACATACCAAAAAGTTTTCCATTTCTGACATTTTACTCCGGCTTAATTATTTCATGCAATTTTAATCTTTAAGGACATGCACTAACTTTCTTTTTCCAAGGACACTCCAAAATGGCGCTGTCGTCGCTCGAGCGTAAATAATAATAATATTAATAATGCATCATTTTTTCACTACGCCATTAATTTCGCGTTCGCCCACGCCAAAATACACGGTGTTGTTTTAAAGTTTTGTTAATTTGTGTTATTATTGTGTTTTATGAGACTTGACTAGTGAAATTTAGCTCGCTATGTGTTCTGTTGATCCTAGTGTGGTTATAGTGCCTAGTTAGTGATCGGAAATATTGTTATTCGGCAAGTTTCGTGGCGGCAACGAAGGTTTGTACCTATTTTTCTAATTAGGTTTTGTTTGCTTCTATCTATTTAGGTTATTTTCGTGTTATTTAAATTATACTAATTATAAACTTTCTAAAAAGTTTGAGCATAAAATACAATAAAATACACTTCATTGTACACCAAACAAAAACATTACGGAGAAATAGCACAAAAGCAGCAAATCACCTCGTTGTTTTTGTTTTGGATTGTCGGTAGAACTATATATATAGTTGTGTTGCCTCTAGGCGATGCAACTATGCAGATGTGTACGTGTTGAAAACCCAGGTATCAAGAACTACTGAGATGCTGACATTCGTAATGCCAAGTTAACATCTCATTAATATTTTTTCTTGTTATGACTAGAACTATTACTATGTCGACTACGAGGGTCGAACTGAAAGTTCTTAGAAAATCAAAAACTGAGTAAACTAGCAAGTTATTAGTTTTTATATATATTTTTAAAATAAATAGTGTCCATTCATGTCAATACATCGCTGCATCCGATGGAACCACTGACAAAAGCACTTTGCCCACTCATCCTTAGGGGTCTCTTCGACGGCCTTTTGCAACGCAGCCACAGCTTCCTCGGCGTCCACAAAACGTTTTCCTCGCAGTTTTTCTTTTATTTTCGGGAATAAATAAAAATCGCAAGGTGCGAGGTCGGGGCTATACGGTGGGTGACCCAGTAATTCCACGTCTGACGTCGCCAAATAGTCGATCGTTCGCCTGGCGGTGTGCGACGAGGCGTTGTCGTGGTGAAGGAGGATTCTACTACGAGGTCGTTTCTCCCGAACTTTTTCCAGGACCAGTGGCAAACAATTGTTAGTGTACCACTCCGCAGTAACTGTTTTTCGATCCTCTAAAACAATTGTCGCGTAATGACCTGTCCTTCCGAAGAACGAAGCCACCATCTTTTTTCCCACGCTTCGACCTCTCTTCACTTTAGTTGGCAACTCCTCGGAAGGAAACACCCACTGAGCAGATTGTCTTTTGGTTTCGGAATCATAACGTGAGTAAATGTAACCACATTAGTTTCACACGGCGTAGCGATCCCAAAATACATAAATATAAAATAGACAATAAAGTTATAATATCAGTGGATAAAGTAAAGGACTTGGGAGTACTTCTGGACGCAAAATTTACCTTCTCTAATCATATAGATTCGATTGTCGACAAAGCCTATCGTAATCTTGGTTTTATTCTTAGAGTTACACAGCCTTTTAAAGATATACAGTGCATCAAAGTACTATATTACGCATATGTACGCAGCATACTTGAGTACTGCAGTACGATATGGAACCCCCAGTACATAAAATACTGCACTGCCGTTGAAAAGATACAACGGAAACTTATAAAAAGCTTGAATTTCCGTTCTCGTACTGTAACAAAAGATTACGCAGAGTCGTGTATTTTGCATAACATTTGTGGGCTTCAAAACAGGCGACTAGTTCGTGATATGATGCTGCTACACGATGCATGTTCGGGGTCTCTGGACTGTAGTGAGTTGTCGTCAGTACTTTTGAGGCTCAAAGCGACCTCCCAAAGGACTAGGCATGCAGCTCTATTTGCAGTCCCCTTTAACCGCACCAAATATGGCTGCAACTGTCTTGCCACTCGTCTTCCACGCACATACAACAAATTGTTTGAATCTGTGGATCCATTTCGCCAGAACAGAGACTCTTTTAAGAAAAATATAATTATGTTGTTGCCGCAAGTGTGAAATGCTGATCTCGCACGCACACACACGCACCCACACGCACACAAACACACACACACACACACACACACACACACACACACACACACGTCATTCCATTCGTATATTTTGTTTTGTATTCGTATCTCGTATGTTTTGTTTCGTAGTCATCTAGTCATGTCATTAAATTGCCCTTTTCCGTTTAATTCTCCTAAAAGTCTGTTTGTTTCTGAATTTTCTAAATTCTTACTTAGTTAGTGTAATGTTTGGTGTGTTATTTAGCAGTTAAAAATTATAAAATGTAAATCCGTTACTGGCCGGTGATTTGTATACATAATACTTTTTTAAAATTGTTATATATTGAGCTGTGGATTTTGTTTCAATAAATAAATAAATAACAGTAAATCCAGCTTTCGTCACCCGTAAGTATATCGAACACAGCATTTGAGTCACCTGCGTTAAATCTTTCAATCATTTTACGACACCAATCAACACGATGGAGTTTTTGGGCCTCGTTCAAATTATGAGGTATCCACCGGGCACAAAGCTTCCTGACCGCTAAATGTTCATGTAGGATTTTGTGCACTTCATTCGTACCGATGCCTAAGCTGGTCCGAATCTGCTGATAGGTCACTATTTTATCAGTCTCTATCATACGCCGCACAACACTGATGTTATCTTTAGTCGTCACCGTAGAAGGCCGTCCCTTACGCAGATCATCGGTGAGATTAATGCGACCACGTTTAAACTCATTAAACCAGTTGTAAACAGTGGCACGAGATGGGGCTTCATCGGGAAAGGCCAATCGTAGTCTATCATAAATTTCTTGTTGACTTAAATGATATCGAAAGTCATAAAAAAACATTGCACGAAAATTTTCTCGCGTTAAATTCATGTCGTCGTCGCTTACGTGACACAGACAATTTTCAATTTGCCGCCGAAACGTAAAACAAATGACAAATGAATTTCATACAATTCATACTCAATAATATTGGCAAAGAGTACCATTTTCAAAATTTAAACTTATTTTTTAATTATTTTAATTATTATTTAGAAAGAGGCCAGTTCTAAAAACTTTCAGTGCCACCCTCGTATCGTTTTGTTTGGTATTTTAGCCAGAACTATTTTCTTCTCTGCTCCAGACAACAGAACTTTGCAGTTTAATATGCATTTGTGGCGATTTTATCAAAAACGGCTGAGATGCTATGCAGAACTCACTAAAAAGTAACACTATCTCAACTTAGTCTTGTTTTTTCTTGTTTTTCGGCCAGAACTAATGCCGTGTCTACTCCAGACGATAGAACTTTGCAGTTTAATATGCATTTGTTATGTTGCCATTAAAAATGGCTGAGATGCTATACAGAACTCGCTAAAAAATAATACCATCTCAACTTATATCTAGTTTTCTTCGGTTTTTCAGCCAGAACTACTGCCATGTCTACTCCAGACGATAGAACTTTGCAGTTTAATATGCATTTGCTGCGTTGCTATCAATAACGGCTGAGATGCTATACAGAACTCGCTAAAAAATAATAGCATCTCAACTTATGTCAAGTTTTCTTCGGTTTTTCAGCCAGAACTACTGCCGTGTCTACTCCAGACGATAGAACTTTGCAGTTTAATATGCATTTGTTGCGTTGCTATCAATAACGGCTGAGATGCTATACAGAACTCGCTAAAAAATAATAGCATCTCAACTTATGTCTAGTTTTCTTCGGTTTTTCAGCCAGAACTACTACCGTGTCTACTCCAGGCGATAGAACTTTGCAGTTTAATATGCATTTGTTGCGTTGCTATCAATAACGACTGAGATGCTATACAGAACTCGCTAAAAAATAATAGCATCTCAACTTATGTCTAGTTTTCTTCGGTTTTTCAGCCAGAACTACTGCCGTGTCTACTCCAGACGATAGAACTTTGCAGTTTAATATGCACTACAGACGAATATATTTGAGGCCTAGGCATCAAGAACTGGTGAGATGCTATACAGAACTCGCTAAAAAATAATAGCATCTCAACTTATGTCAAGTTTTCTTCGGTTTTTCAGCCAGAACTACTGCCGTGTCTACTCCAGACGATAGAACTTTGCAGTTTAATATGCATTTGTTGCGTTGCTATCAATAACGGCTGAGATGCTATACAGAACTCGCTAAAAAATAATAGCATCTCAACTTATGTCTAGTTTTCTTCGGTTTTTCAGCCAGAACTACTGCCGTGTCTACTCCAGACGATAGAACTTTGCAGTTTAATATGCATTTGTTGCGTTGCTATCAATAACGGCTGAGATGCTACGCAGAACTCTCTAAAAACTAACAGCATCTCAACTTAGTCTAGTTTTTTTTCTCTTGCAGCCAGACCCAACAAGCAAAGTAGCGATAACAGCGCCTAAACTTAGAGCCTTAAGCGATATATTTGCTATATAAGACATAAAATCAAAGTTTTAGGTCATACTACGGACATAAGATGATATGTTAAATCACTGGCGACAGTAAGGTGATATAATAGATATATAAAAATATGTTACAGCTTAAAGCTGTATAAAGGTGCTTTAAACGACCATTTTATTGTTGCAGCTTTAGGTTGATTTTAACACTAAAGGTTATTTTGGAGTGCCTATTAGCACTTGCTCGTACTATTGCTCTATAAAAGTATTATTTTTACCTTTTAGTGCTAAGCCTCGCTTACAGTGTTAAAGTGGCTATAAAAAACCCCTAAAGCTATTTAAGGGTTATCAAACTAATTCTTATAACTCTTAATAGTGCAGTGATATAAGGGAGATAAGGCTCTCTGTTAAATCACTATATAGCTATTTTAACTCTCGAGGTGCTATAAAAGCAGCATGAAGCTAGCTCTTTAAGAGTGCTTGTGTGAATATCATTAACTCTTAAAGTGATTTTAAAATGTTCTAGATATATGAGACCCTACTCTATCACCTTAAGCTGTTTAACAAGATTATTTGTCTCTAGAAGTAAAAGAATTTCTAATACAGTTTCTTTAGGTCTAAGAGCTTTAAATTACACTGCATAAGTGTAATTTAGAGCTCTTAGACCTATAAAAGAGACGTTTAGACGTTGTTTTACAAACAAAGGTGCTAACAAATCATTTTATAACTCCGTTTAAAATGTATCAGTTCTACAGAATTATAATTATCACTTTGGAAGTTAGCCTTGTGTTTAAACGAAAACGCCAAAAATGCTTGAAATTATATCTGTTAATAAAGTTACTTTTAATGTTTTATTTTCCCACAGTGCAAGATCAATCAACTTGAGCAAAACAGTTTAAAAAACGAATTAGCATTATTAACAAAGTTACGAAAAACAAGTAAACTCGCGACATTTTTGCAATTTAAATTTCTCAAAATGCCTTATTTTTAAGTGGCTTGAAAATTGAGATGAAAAATAGTACACATAATAACAGAAAACTTACAACCGCAATAATTTCACTGCATTATTACTTAAAAAGGTATACATATTTAAAGGACTTACCGTCATTTCTGAATCCATACATCACAAAAAATATTAAGACTCGAGTTTGCAATCTCCTTACTGCCCATGATACACACAATGATTTTCATCACATTAGCGAGGAAATAAAAAACAAATAGAAAAAAAAAACAACATTAAACGAACTCGATTTTTTTTTTCCTTGTTGTATGGCTTATTGCTACGAGGCACTTTGCCAATGTCAAGTGGTTGGAGAGATGTTATTTTCTTTTTCGTAAGTGTAGAGCGCTATGTTTTTTTCCCCCACAGGAAAAGGAAGGAGTAATCTAAGGGAGTTAGTTATGTTAAAAATACATATAAATATAGATATACCATATAATCTTTCAATTATTGCTATTCTGAAGAAATGAAATTACAATTTAATATTATTTTTATCCAGAAATTCTGCCAAAGCTTTCATAGCATTAGGGTCAGAATTAGCTAAAAGAGCTTTAGTATTGACTGGGAGGTGGACTTTTAGTTTAATCAGATGATCATAGAGACAAAATCTATTTAACGGGCATTCAAAAAATATATGATCAGTAGAACCAATCTCATTACCGCACTGGCATTCCGCACTATCTTTAACTTTTATTTTGAATAGAAATTCTGGAGAGCACACGTGACCAAGTCTGAGACGAATAAGAGTACTTGTTACCTTTTTTTTAAATTTAAATTTGAAAAACCAAGGTCTGGGTAATATATTTCTTTGGATCTGATAGAAATGTAATTTATTATCAGCTGCCCATAAGTCCGACCATGATTCAAATAACTTTAACGAGGAGAGTGCATCCAGGTCCTTACTAAAACATTGATATATGGAGCGATTACCATTTACAACTGCATCTCTAGCAGCTTTGTCAGCAGCTTCATTTCCATGTATACCCTTATGACTTGGGATCCAAGACAGTACAACTTCGAATTGTAGTAAATGGCAAGAAAACAGAGCCTCTTTAATGAGACATATTAAAGGTGATTTAGCGCAGTTTTTAAAAGAATTATGTGTAATAGCCTGAATAGAGCTAAGACTATCTGAAAAGATAACTGTTTTGGACAACTTGTGTTCAATCACAAACCTAATCGCCTTCAAAATGGCATAACATTCTCCAGTGAATATAGAGCATACCGAAGGCAAGATAAATTGGTGGGTTGCACCAGAATTATCATGAATGAAAGCACAGCCAGCCTGTCCATTATTGTTAAGCTTTGAGGCATCTGTATAGATTAAATCCCATTCCTGCCACTTAGCTCTTACTGCAGCCAAGAACCTGTTATTAACAGAGGTAGAGTTTCTCTGGATGCCAATATCTACGGACTTCAACTGAAAAGTAAGAGCCGGAAAAGGGACTACATAAATAGGTATAATAGAAAATTTTGCTATAGGGACATCAACATCACTTAATCTACTCAAACTAGTTAAAAGATTCGGTTTTGATTTCCTAAGCCAGAACGAATTACCATCTACACGATCCTTCAATAAATTCAGTTTAGCAAATAAGGGGTGGTGTTCCAACTGTGCAATTCGAAACAAATATCTATCAGCTAAATATTGACGGCGAACTTTTAGAGGAGGGTCAGCGCATTCAACTTGAAGTGCCCTGATGGGAGACGACTTCATAGCACCAGTTACGATCCTAAGACCCTTGGATTGGACCATATCTAGTTTCTTAAGTTCAGTTTTATTACATGGTTCAACAATAATGGAGCCGAAATCCAGGTGGGATCTTATTAAAGAATTATACAACAACTTTTGGGAGTACGGATGGGCACCCCACCATGAACCAGACAAAGCACGAATGATATTCAAATTTTTTTCACATTTGCCTACAACCTTATTTATATGATCAGCCCCTGATAATTTACAATCAAAGGTTACTCCTAGAAATTTTGCTGTATCTTGAACCGGGATGGATTGAGAACGAAATGAAATATTGACAGAGGAGGACATTCGATTTCTGGAAAAAACTAAAACAGTGCTTTTGGAAGGGGATAAATCTAAACCATGGGCATCTAGCCAAAGACCCAAAGAGTAAAGGGCATTGTTAATGAAATTAGCAGCCTCGTTAACATTTTTATGTTGAGAGTAAATTGCTATGTCGTCAGCATATTGAAGAACATTGCAATGTTGATTAATGGATTGTTCTAAATCAGCTGTATATATATATTGTATAATAAAGGACTCAGAACCGAGCCTTGCGGTAGACCTCTCCAAATAAATTTAACATTATTTTGAAAGTTATGTAGTCTTAAAGAGATCTTTCTACCAGAGAGAAGATTATTTATGAAACGAACTACTTTCTCTGGAATACTCATATGACGCAACTTGCTACTGAGCACCGAGAGCAGCACGTTGTCATAAGCAGCTGATATGTCCAAAAAAACAGCAACTACTACCTGTTTCTGTGAAAAAGCCAATCTGATATCAGTCGATAGTAGAGCATGACTGTCTGTTATACTTCTTCCCTTTCTGAAACCAAATTGAGTATCCGCGAGAGCACTTGAATTTTCTACAAACCATTCCAGTCTATTTTTAATCATATGTTCAACTACCTTACATAATACTGACGACAGAGCAATAGGACGGTAAGAGTTTTGATGTTCAGGATCCTTTCCAGGCTTTAAAATGGGCAAAATTATCTGATACTTCCATGACTCGGGAATTTCTCCCGTTTCAAATATTTTGTTAATTAGTTTTAAAAAGAAAGCATGAGCCACAGGACCAGCCTTTTTCAAAAAAGAATAAACAATTCCATCAAAGCCTGGAGAAGAGTCCTTAACTGAATTCAAAACTGTCTTAAGTTCAGCCAAATCAAAATCCTTTTCCAAAAAGTGCTCCGTTGCCGAATGATCAAAAGAATATACAGCTGGAATATCACAAAGGTTAGGCGCAGTTGGGGGAGCTAATTTATTTAAAAAATCATTTGTCCAAACCAATGACGAGCCCAAAGATGAGGACGGCGATACCCCTCTACGGAATTTACGAATATTCTCCCACACCAACGAAGAAGGAGTGGAAGGGGAAATAGATGCACAAAAGGAATTCCATCCTTCAGTTTTTTTTGCTGAAAGAATTCTACGACACTTTGCCCTCACTTTCTTGAAAAATATGTAATTTTCAATATTAATGTTATTAACATATTGTAATTCAGCCTCATTTCGTTCCTTTACAGCAGCAGTACACTCAAAATCCCACCACGGTTGCGAGGGCCTATGACGTAAGTTAGTCCTTTTAAGAGGGATAGCTGCCTCAGCAGATTTGTGAATTATGTCCACAAATGATTCATGATTAGCATTTAGGTTTGAATGCAAATTTGCGGAGAGCGCTTGTATATTATTATCCAAAAATAAAGAATAATTATCCCAATCTGCTTTGTCTAATTTATATTTTTGTAACGGGGGGAGAGAGTTATAGGGGCTTGATTTACTAGGCATAGTGATAAAAATAGGGAAATGATCACTATTATGAGATAGAGTCGAAATACTCCATGAAAGGTCTGTAGCAAGATCACTAGAGCAAAGCGTTAAATCAACTGCAGAAGAATTTTGATTCGGAGCCGTCCGTCTGGTCGGCCTTCCATTATTTAAACAGCAGAGGTTCAATCTATCTGATATATCTAATAAAAGTCTGCCATTAGCATCCGTTGCACCTGAGCCCCAACAAACGTGATGACAATTCAGGTCTCCCATAATCACAACCGGTTTAGGAATTCCACTGAGAATTGAGTAAAATTCTGACAACGTAGCAGAGGAGGGATGAGGGATATACACTGAAACATATGAAACTTTATATATTAAGGCAGCAACGATATAAATATTATTAGAGTGAGATGGCAACCGAATTTGTGAAAATGGAATATTGTTTTTGATAAACAGAGCTGAACCATCCCAACCATCTGCCCTGTCATCTCTTAACGAAGAATAACCTGGCAATTTAAAGAGAAATTGAGGCCTAAGCCACGTTTCAGCTATAGCAAACATGATAGGATTGTACTTTTTTGAAAAGTAAGTTAGTTCCGATTTTTTATTTGTTATACTACGAGCATTCCATTGTACGGCCGTATACATTATGAAGTATTTTATTTAAAATATCACACAGAGTTTCAATTTTAGATGCAACGTTGGACGGTATTCTATCTAGACTTAGAAGCATTATGACAGTTGACAAGAGGGAATCTAGCACTCTATCATTTATGTGACCCTCCTCAAAGGGAATGTCATTAGATTGCGATTTTTGGACATCTTGGGACGCATAAAAAGTATCTCCACTCAACATATTACCCTCATCAATACTAGGCCTCTCACGGAAGGCACATCCGTTCTGGGGAGTGGGGATACGATAGCTATTAAGAATTGCTTGATGGCTTTTTCTGTCATAACCTTCCTGTATGGGGGAACGAGGTTTACGGGGAAGATTTATAGTTTTTCTGTACGAGACAGTGGTAGGAGAGTTAGTAGCTGCGACTTCTGCAAACGACCGTCTAGATGGTGGGAAACGTTGAGATGCTTCCATGAATGAGATGGCATCTTCAGTCATGACCGACTTTATTTTATGTTGACGGTCAAACTCTGGGCAAGATTTATCAGTGGCAGGGTGGCAGCCGGAACAGAACATACATACTACATCATTGGCCGATGTGCAGTCACTCGACAAGTGAGCCTGTGAACACTTTGAGCACCGGGGCTCTGATCTACAATTAGATTTTACGTGACCATACCTACAGCATTGGTAACACTGTATTACCGGGAAGTTGTATTTTTCTGTAACAAAAGAATTGTGAAAAAGGAAAACACGTTGTGGCAGCTTTTGGCCATCAATTGTGAGTGTCACAGTCTCAGTTGGGATCCATTCGTGCGTTTCACCTATTTTTCTTTTTGTACTAAGTCGTCTAGCCTTTAATACTTTACCAAAACCTTCCGGTGTAACTACACCAGCTACAATCTCCTCATTTGTTAAGTCTTTTGGGACCCTGCGTCTAATACACATTTTACAAACGCTGAAGGATGGGATAAATGCTAGATATTGCGAGCTTTCAAGCTGATTACTTTCTAGAAACTTGTTAGCAGCGGCCGCGCAAGTAAACTCTAAGCTTATTCTATTTCGTCCTATTTTATTTATTCCTCCCTGCTTCAATCTGTCTATGCCTTTACCACATAATAACTGACCAAATTTGACAGGATTCAGGTTGGTGCCATCACCGGGAGACACGTTTTTCAATTGTACATGTACTATAAATGGACCCATATCTATGTGCGTGTAACATTGCCTACTTATTGGAAGCGGTGCCGACTAGGGCTTCCATTCCGTAATTACGTACTTACGCAATTACGTAATTACGCAAAGATTTTAGACTTCTGACAAGTCCGTTATTAAAGGGTTAAAATCCGTAATTACGTAAGTCTAGGATTCTCTTATATAATAAAATATAACATGGTATGAATAAATTGTTGATCCATTATATCACTAATTAGCGACTTATTTGCAAGTTGGCAACATTATTCTAAATATTATGACATGACAACCCGGCCCAGACAACACTTAAAATGAATAAACGAAGCGGGTATTCCCCCGTAGACAGTAGCGTAGATAGTTAATTCCTGCCTGGTACTTCCCCACAGTTTATTTCAGCCTTTGAAGTTGAAGCCCTTGAATAACGTACGTACAATAATTATCTCTCACACGTAAGTAATACAGTAGAATTTTGTTAAATTATCGACTGCACGATGCACGAGGAAGTCCCCGCTTCTTTCTATGTGTGTGTTCAGCCCTATGAATCCTTTGATGTATGAAACAAAGTCTTGTTACTTAAGTCATTTGTCTGTTATTAGGTCCCCAGTTCACACCTGATCACACCTCGAAATCCACGATCTGAACTGACCTGTTCAATAGAGTATTTTTGCTGAGTGCCTGTGTGTGTACATATTTTAGTTGTTTCTCATTGGAGATTTTTCATTATAAGTGTATGGAATCACTACAAATATGTAAGTACTGGAAAGCTAAGCTGCAGTATGGCTTCCAGCTAAGCCTAGCTTTTGTTAATTTAATGGAATTTTTCACTTCCTACATTGTCCTTTGCTACCCATAAATAACACCTTAACACCTTATACACTGTAATCGATTTCCAAAATATTTTAAAAATTACGTAATTACGTAGTTACGTAATTGGACCACCAAAGTTTGTAATCAGTTACGTAATTAACATTTCCGTAATTTTGGAAGCCCTAGTGCCGACGGATGAGTGTGGTTCGTTTTGGTTACTTTATTTTTATTCACTTCGAGATGAGATGAATCTGATTCAACTAAACTTGACGCGGTTCTTTTTTGACCCGGTACATGACTCTTTGTTTCAACCAAAGTATAACCCTCATTGTCCAAATCAGGGGAAACTGAGGCTACTTGGTCCGCCATTGGAGGGCTATTAGGAGAATTAATCAGGTCAGTCTCCATTTCCTGACTATCGGAGGCCGGCCCCAATGGTGAGTTGAAACTACCCACCATTACGCCGGCCTAAAAATCATTGTTTCGATCGACACAAAAAGGAAAGATTACTCATAAAAACCACGAATAAATATAATAAACAATAGAAAACAACGTACTGCAGATAAACCACCACCAAAAATATTAGTTAATTAATTCCTACCAGGAGAGAGGACAAAAGACGTGTTACCCTTCCCGCGCTCCACAGAGAAAAAAACAACGAACTCGATTTGCTAAGCTAAAAGAGTTTGACAACTTTTTTTTAGTCTTCCACAGATAATGCTTAGAATTGCTTTTTTTTAAAACTTGACAAATACAGGCCATTCTGCCAGATTGTACAAATTTTCAAAATGAAATTTAATAAAATAATTGCGAATGCCTCTGAAATAATGCTAAAATAGAAATATAATGCAGACAAATGTGCCGTAAGTTTCATTAAACAGTAAAATTGGTTTTGTAGCCAAGTTTTGAATATAGGAAATAAACCTTGGCTGATTTTACACCTCCTTGGTCTGAAATGATGTATAAGTGGATTCTATATTTTAAAACTAAACTCATAACTCCCTAGGGAGTTATGAAAATCTATAACTCCCGCGGGAGCTAAGTCGGCTATAACTGCCCTAAACGCCTGCGTGTTATATAACCCTTTCCGAGCAAGTGTGATGAAAAAAACATTACACTGCTGCAGTACGCTAAGAGTTATTTTCACTACTTATTCCAGTGTTTTTACAACACTTTAAGTGATAAAATATGACAATTTATATCTTTAATAGAACCTTTGGTTATAAAAAACCTCTTTTACAACACTTTAAGCACTATTATATCACTATTTACCACTATTGCAGTTAATAAAAGCTGCTGTAGAACTTTTAAGTGCTAACGCCGGTGCCTAATTCGGACTATAAGAGAGTTATAGCGTGCTCTTTCACTAATATTTAGGATGTGCTATCGCTATTGGTGTTTAATTGAACGAATAACCGGCTATTATAGAACTTATTTTATCGCTAAAATGTTAGTTGGGGAACTATTGCCGCGTCTACTCCAGGCAATAGAACTTTGCAGTTTTGTATGCTGCATTTGTGGCGTTGCTATTAATAACGGCTGAGATGCTACGTAGAACTCTCTAAAAAGTAACAGCATCTCAACTGAGTCTAGATTTTTTTTGTCCTGCAGCCAGAACTATTGCCGCGTGTACTCCAGACAATAGAACTTTGCAGTTTTGTATGCATTTGTGGCGTTGCTCTAAGAACTCTCTAAAAAGTAACAGCATCTCAACTTAGTCTAGTTTTTTTCCGTTTTTCAGCCAGAACTATTGCAGTGTCTACTCCAGACAATAGAACTTTGCAGGTTTTATATGCACTACAGACGAATATATTTGAGGCCTAGGCATCAAGAACTGGTGAGATGCTAACTGGCAGAACGCGAAGTTAGCATCTCATATTGAAAAAAATACGTTTTTCCGAAAATAAAAAAGGAGAACTATCAAAAATTTATATGTAGAACTGTTGAACTATTAGGGATGCTACTAGAACTGTGTTTAATTTTTCAGATTCTAGAAATTGATATGTTAGGTTCACACATGGGTCCTGGACCAATTCACAGTGCAACTTAGCATTTTTGCAGCATTATTTAAATCTGGTAATCAATACATCAAATTAGTTTTGTTGTAAACAACTGTTTGACACTACATCAGAAAGTGGAGTGATAGATGGTTCAGCACTAAGTCAGCGGGGCCTATTTTCAGTGTCAGTTAGCATACTTATTACATACATACTTACATAGCATCACGCCTTCATTCCCAGAGTGGGGTAGGCAGAGCTACAGAAATACCAACAACTCTAAAAAGACTTGTTGATAATTCTGTAACCACATTTTGCACAATCAGGCCAAGAAGTTTACTAGTGTATTAGTGACAGGTTGCAAGCCCATCGCCTAACAATACTACAAGCCGTTATTCCCTGAGTCGCCACTTACGACATCCACGGGAAGACATGGAGTGGCACTATACTAACCCAGCATCCACACGGGCTATAGCATACTTATTATATTTTAATATTTTCAGTTCATACTTGTACTGCACAAGTTTTTTTTTTTTTTTCAATAATTAACTTTTTGGCCGCGTTGGCAAACAGTAGTTTGCTTAAGTTTAACATGTATACATTACTTTAGGGACTGAAGTCTGCACTCTTTCCAGACATTATGATTGCTGAGGTATCAGTACCACCCCACAGGGATACAGTAGCCTAAAATATATTCACACTTACATAAACTGTAAGGGCTTACCAAAATCATTTTCTACTATGCTTTTATATTTGTTTTAACAGTCTTTTGAGGCCCCCATGAGTGCAAAACCCTGGGCATCGGCTGTGTGTGCGCATATGGTAGAGACTGCACTACAGATCTAACATTATTTTGAACAATTCAGCAAGAGCTGGTGGCGAGATGAGATTATGAAGTGAATTTACCAATTAAAGGGTCCAAGTAAAAGAAACATGAGAGTGAATGAGAGATAGGTAGAAACCCAAAGGACTTTTTAACAGTTTCCATAATTTCAAAAGAAATCAGTAATTTAAAATATTCTTTATGCACCGTGTTTTTTTTGATTTACGATAACTTCGGCATATTATTAGGTACACATATAGAAACTACGTGGTACATTAGATTTTAAAATATTGCAAAAAAAAAAAAAAAAATTGTTTAGAACAAAGTAATTAAATGTTGTGTTTTCAATCATTCTAAAAGGGTCTTTAGAGTTAACTCTTAGTTAGTGTCAAATACGTCAAGTCAGCGTGACATACACACACACAAGTAAAGATAACACTTGACAGGTGCAAGATGGCTTGACTTGGCGGGAAGTATCTTGCTTACTGTGTAAGAGGTCACCGGTTCGATTCCCAGGTGGGTCTCTTTTATTTATTAGAGTTTTTTTTTATAAATTGATATTTTAATTACCCAGTATTTAACAATAACGTGCGTATCATAATTACATTTTAGGATAGTTACATTTTTATCGTCGGTTGAGTGCAAACAAGCACCCTAAAATAACAAAACAAAGTGAAAATTTCTTTATTTCATAAATGGATTTAGCAGATTTCTCTTATTTTTAATATTCTCATTCATCATAACTAATTACTTAATGGTTTATAAAATGAAATAATTCGTTGCGTTGTTTAAAATAATTTTATTTAAAATTTAGAGTAAATGGCCGCACAAACTTCAACAGTCATTTTATTTATTAGGCACCTTATGATTTATTTATTACAATGAAAAACCTAGCATTACTTAAAACTGTAAAAAATCATATCAACGGTATCAAACAATGAGTATAAAAACAAATATCGTGCGTATTTACAACGGATTTCACAAAACTGTTTAGAAATCCTTCAAGTGGCATGGTCTGCAGATCATAAGTTATCACAAAGAACGAAATCACCTTCTGTTGAGTAACAACTTTTCAAGTATTTAATTCTAGGTGTACAAATAAACATACGGGCACTTTTAACACAGGATTAGCCAAGCAAAGAACGATACTGTGGGTGACCGAGGCAGAAAAAACAAGAGCTTTGAATAGTCAATTATGTACGTGTCTCGAACATTTTTTTTTCTAAAAGAGCACGAAATTTGGTCAGAACATCTTCGTCCGTGTGGAGCTCGTTTAAACTGTTCCCGAGGGATCAGTGTAGCCTTTATTCATCCTGAAAGTCCGTTCTAACTATTGGTGACACAATGTTTGAAATCGGCACAGTAGTTTTTGAGTTTATCCATTACAAACATACACACATACAAAAATACAAACCTCTCCTCTTTATAATAATATGTTTATCCTGAAAGTCCCTTCTAACTATTGGTGAAAGAATTTTTTAAAATTGGCACAGTAGTTTTTGAATTTATTCATTACAAACGTACACGCACATTGGATAGCTACATTATATACGTTAACCAAAGAACCTTTTATGATAGCTAAGTACCTAATGTGAATGTTTGAACCATCAAGAAGCCTAAGCTATTCAACCTAAACAACCAAATTAAATTTATTTAAACTAATGTGAATGATTTTCAAAATGACCACCTTCATGCTCTAAACAAAGGTGTAATCGTGTGCGTATCTGACGATTTAAATTAACTTCAGTAGCACGCATGTCATCAGCTACTTCCCGAATCCTTATGAGTAAATCTTCTCGTGTTGAAATTGGTTTTGAATATACACGCTCTTTAAGAGTTCCCCAGACGTAAAAGTCCAGGGGCGTTAGATCGGGAGACCGAGGACACCAAGCAAGGGTTGGACTACCGCGTCCAATCCACCGGCCGGCGAAATTTGTATTTAAATATTCGCGTACGCGAAGAGCAAAATGTGCAGGTGCCCCATCATGCTGTATCCAATGTGTACGTAGCGTTTGTAATGGTAATTCTTCAAAGTAATCCATAGAATGGAGAGATTGTAAAAATTCCAAGTAATTTTCACCGTTCAGTCTGCTTGGAATTTTTACGGGACCTATCAGTTGGTTATTTAAAATTCCTGCCCACATATTGACCGAGAACTCATGCTGAAAAGAAGACTCTCTGGCTAGTTTAGGGTTGTGCTCTGACCAATGATGGAAGTTTTTTGTATTCATAATACCTGCTCTTGTAAATTGTGCCTCGTCCATCCACAATATTTTCCCGATGAGTTGTGGATCTTCTGTCAAAAGTGCGTTCATTCGTTGGCAGAATGCAATTCGTGAAAAGTTATCGTGCGGCAAAAGGCCTTGCACTTTGAGATAATGATATGGATGTAGACCATACCGCTTCCAAACTCTCCAAACCTTATCGTGATTTACATTGTAAATTTGCCCCACACGTCTTGTTGACAAGGTCGGATCTTCAATTATTGCGTTCATGATCCCGTCTTCGTCCTGTACTGTCAAATTAATATCCCTTTCGTGAGGAGTCTTTTTTAAACCCTGTTCTCTAAATCGTCGGTGTAACTGTAACAATAATAATTACGGTTTGTTTAACATAAAATAATCTTAACATAGTATAAATTAAAGTCGCTTCCGGTGTCTGTCTGTCTGTCCCTATGTATGCTTATATCTTGCAAACTACGCAACAGATTTTGATGCGGTTTTTTTTAATAGATACTTAGAGTGATTCAAGAGGAAGGTAAAAAAATAATAAAGGAAGGTAATATTCCCTCGGGAACAGCGTAAACGAGCTCCACGCGGACGAAGTCGCGGGCAACAGCTAGTTACTAATAAATGAACGAATAAAGTACACATTAGAAATACTTACATTTATGAACGTATGAGGGTTAGGCGTCCGTCGGTCGGGATAACGCCGCCTATATTCTCGTGCCGCTTCAGAAGCATTGCCGTCACATAAGCCGTAAATGAAGTGCAGTTCAGCATCTTCCTCAGGACGATAATTAAAACGAGGCATTTTTCTTCTTCTTCTTTTTTAAATTAATGGCGGTCCACACAGTGATTTCGCCAATGTCAAGTAAATAGAGTAAATCAGTAAACAGAATAAATCAAAAGTAAAAGCCGGGCATTTTTCAATCGGCCATCTTCCCTCCCCAAAGGTTACCGGAGGCATTTTTTATTTATATGATTTACATTTCCTTGACATTGTCAGTTTACATTGACACGTAGGTATTCAATATCATAGACATAATCATTAGTGTGTTTATGATTATTCGTAAATAGGTTTTACTAGCCCTCCTAAGACTTCGCGAATTAACGTAAAGCAAGATAGAAGATAGGGCGTCGTTATAGGCGGTTTAACCCTCTTTTATGAAAAGAGACAGCTTTCAAAATACAGCAGTTACTGAGGACTAGGAAAACCAACTTGAATTTCATTCAATTTAATGTCATGTGAATACTCGTATACGTAACATAAGATACCTATTTTCTTTAACCTTCATGTTGTACCTATAAACCTAACAATTGAAAACTCTTTACTCATAATAGGTAATTAAAAGAAAATTGTTAGGTATCAATTAAGAGCCTTTTACATTAGTTTAACGTGATTAACTGATTAATTTTAATAATTGAATATCTTTATAACCGTACGAGTTATCATATGTCTGTCTTGGGGAAATTAGCTTAATTTGACTTGAAGAACGTGCCCTTAAAGTTATCGTAAATCAAAAAAAACACGGTGTATATTTTAGAACATATTATTACAAAGCAATAATAGTTCTATGAATTATGTAACATAAAATCTCGTTTTTTTATGCTATATTTAAACTACTCAAAATAATAATATGCCTGTTAATTTTTGCAAAGGGGTTTATCTATCTGTATAATAAAAACGAATCACTGAATGTGTTGCTAAGCGCAAATCTCGAGAGAAGCTGTACCGATTTTGCTAATTCTTTTTTTATTGTAACTCTAAATGTCAGGAGAAGGTTCTTATAAAAGGAAAAAACTGAAAAATCCACTGCAAAAGTCAGAAATATGCAGACGGGTGAAGCCACTGGTGGGCTGGGCTGCTAGTAGTTTATAACTTTTGTTTGTTTTTCAATGCCAGGTATATCAGGTTCATTTGTTTAACATAGCTTACCAGTTTCATAGGAGAGCAGATGTTTTTATCTACACTATAGATAGGGGAAACTGAGGAGGGTTGATCCCTAGGGGACACTTGATTTTAAGTTTTACCATTCGAGATACATTTTTTACGTTAGCAACACTCATTTATTTGTAGCTAGCTTCAGGTTCTATCATAGCACGTTTAGATAAATGTCAGCGGTTTGCAATTGGCGGGAGAAGGCAAAATTGTGTCGGGTGATATTTATTCTTCAGTAACTTTTAGCTGGATTTCTTTAGTAAAAAGTGAAGGAAATGCTTTTTGTGAGTATGTTTATTTTGTTAGTCGTATATTTCAGTGTAGATTATTGTTGGTATCATAACAATACGTGATCACTTGTTATGAGTACGACATGTTTTATAACCTTTCTATTTATGGGGAGACTTATACTTTTTATTTAGAGGTCACATGATCCCGGGATCATGTCACCCCATGACGGATCAAATCTACCCTGTAGTCAAATAGCCAGAGGATTCATAGAGCTGTTATTAATTTGGACGTAGTTTTGCAAACAGGAACCAACCCACAATCATTTAGCAATAAAATATCAACCCTCAGTATTCAGCATTACAGTTGACATACTTTTGTCAAATCATTGTGGGTTGGTTCCTGTTTGCAAAACTACGTCCATTTATTACTTTTTTAGGAGAAACCATGCCACGAATTTATATGGTTAAAGACTAAAAATGGTTAAAAAAAAGAACCTACTCTTTAAGACCAATTTTAAAATTGCTGTAGCTGAAGTTTTAGAAGGAAGTACAATGTCAATAGACAGAAACTTCATGGTTGTGCAATGTGTCAGGATTGACTTCTTATCTGCCTGATAAATTCTATTTCTGTGGTATTAAGTCAAGAATTAAAAGGAAATCTACCCTCTAGGTATGGCATTCGCGATAAAATTGTTTATCATGTGTTGGGAGATTTGATCCCTGCGGAACAAATGATCTAATCGGTGGGAATTAAACTTCTAGGTATGATATATGCAATAAATATCTGTTCGCTGTGTGTCTTCCTATTTCTAGCTGCATTGTTAACTGCGAATCTAGTTATTTAATTAATGGGAATCAGGTATGGGGGAGACACGGTAAAAATCTGATTACCAAATCTCCCCCGCGGGATCAAGGCTCCCAATCAGGGGTAAACAAGTCTCCCTAACACTGGGGACACATGGTAAATGTCTCAGTATGACATTTCATTAAATAATAAGGTTAATTGTAGCACAATCTTCTTCTCATTCAAACTACCAATGAATAGATAAATTATGAATCTTATGACCTAAAAAGCCATCCAATCCATAAAAAAAAAAAAATAGAGTCGAAAAACAAAAGGGGTGATCAACCCTCCCCAGTTTCCCCTACTATACACACTATACTACACTATAGATAGCCTGTTAGTGCAAAATGTGGTTACAGAAATATCAGTAAGTCTTTAGAGTTGTTGGTATTTCTGTAGCTCTGCCTACCCCACTCTGGGAATGAAGGCGTGACGTTATGTATGTGTATGTATAGATACTAATTTTATTCAAGGTACATTTCAGGTCATTTGCATTAGTAATGTGACTACAACAAAATAATTACGAGTACCTATGTACAATAAATTTTTTTAAGATAGTTTTTTGTTTGGTCGAATTAGATCGTTATGTAAACAACACTTTTAATAATAATTTGTACAGAAGAAAAAGCCTGTAAGATAAGATAACTAATAAACCATAACAGAAGTACATGATGACTTACCTGATCAGGACAAAAATATCCGAAGGCTACCATTCCGAACAGAGAGAGTAGTAAACAGAATAGTATTACTTTTCGTAGTTTCGATCTTGGCTCCATTTTCTTAATTTCATAGACACCACTCGGTAGTAGCAACGCAAAATCACTGTCTACTTGCACCGAGACACTTTTTTGCATTTCTGCCGGATGCATGTTTCATTTTTGTACAGATATATCATGGAGTAGTACTTAAAATAATTGTTTTAAATAGATACTAATGTTTTACTTGCTCGTCAACGAATCACAACAAAAAGTAACGTCAAACTCATTCTCTTTTTTTTTATTAGTTCGGATTTTAATTCACTATTGATAAACGTATTTTATTGAATGCAACAATATAATTTAACATAAAGCGTGATATAGGTTAATAGTAAGGCAACGACAGTAGGACGTAGTTACAGGTCCAACCAACCAAGCCGCAAACGCGAACTGACTGCCTTGACCTGAGATATATCACTGCTATGCTATGCTACTGTGGTTACTAGCTATACTATATATAGTGTAGTATAGAGTATAGCTATAGCTACACGATATATATATATCGTTTTCTCCACAGAATGTGAACTAAAGGCATAGAAGGAGCGATAAAATAAAAGGCAACATACAGATAGCTGATATGCAGTTTTATTGGGATTCAGTGTGCCAAAAAGAGACAGTTCTATAGCTACTATGCTAAAATGTCATGGTCGTACACTGTTGCACACTTTTGCATATATAAACAACGTTTATTAGTGCAGATATTGTCTAGATTACAGACTAAGTAAATTTCACAGAATAAGAACTAAAGGGATAGAAGGCGCGATAAAATAAAAAGCAACATACAGATAGCTGATATATGCACAGTCTTAATGGGATTCAGTGTGCCAAAAAGCGATAGTTCTCAAAAATGTCATGGTCGTACACTGTAGCACACTATTGCATATACAGTGTGTAAATGGTATACGGGCGTTCCTTTTAACTGTGGTTAGTATAACCCCTACCGAGCACATTTAGGCAGCTTTTGTTAAAATTAAATTTAAAAAAAACCATACAAAATAATTTAACACGCAATGTATAACGAAAAATGCAATGAATTAAAAACGCAATTAATGACGTTTCAAAGTTAAGTATTATTAAAGCTGAGGCTACTTAAGCCGAAATACACATTTTTACAAGTAAACATTACGTACTTACCAGACAGATGGACTTCGATGTACATTGCGGGTCGATAGTATGTTCAAAAATTAATAACGGTGTATACGTTAGCGTAATCAAAATAATTCTTTCTGTTAATGATTAGTAGAGTCTTAATCTATGTCCAGTTTTAATAAACGCCCGTATACCATTTACACACTGTATAAACAACGTTTATGTGTGAAGATATTGTTTAGATCACAGACTAAGTAAATTTACACCAGGGACGGACAAAACCAAAATATCGATGTCGACATATTTTGAAGTTTTATAAAAATATAACATTCTTTGTTACCTCGTATCGTCCATACGGCTGGACGGATTTGTGATGGCGGATTATAGGTGCCATTATTATGAGGCTTTAAAAAAATGGGTTATCTGATTAAATAAGGTACAAAATGGTATATAACAAATTTTTGTACATATCGTAGTTTAAAAAAGTTTAGTATTTAAAACACCATAGCCGACGCGCTCATACGAAATCTACGAGATTTGTATGAACACATCGACAATCGATTTTCAAATACTTAACTTTTTAAACTACGATATGTACAAACATTTGTTATTTACCGTTTTGAACTTTATTTAATCAGTTAACGAATTGAATAATAGCAATACAATTAGTCAACTAGTTCTTGATTGGTTGTCAATTTTGGTAAGTCACATTTGTGGGTAATCGTAAGGGATGTAAATACAAATATAATATTTTATTTGCCAGTACTGTAGGTACGCTGAATTGGCTAGTGTGTGTTTTTTCAGTTTTATTATAAACCATGACTAAATGACACGAAAACGTTTGAGTGGGGACATTAACTTAGGGAGGGCACTGCACCAGGTTTGAGTCTGCGCAATTTGTTTTCGTAATGCTAGCACTTTACACTTTACTTTATGTTTTTCCTTCCTAATGCAAATGAAAAGGGCCAACGACGCAACGCGAAACACGCAACCCCAAGTGAAGTGCCACCATAACAGTCATCTTCAAAATGTTTGGAGCAAATCCGACCATGTTTCGTGTTTTGACCAAGACCAATTTGGTCGTGAAATAGCTTCTATCCAACCTTGCTTCAAATTATCGTCGTCAAGGAATCTAAAATTAACTATATTTCGAATGTTATAATTTATTACCCTAATAAATAATAACATTAAACTTCGCAATTGATTTATCAATACGTAATTATAGCGTCACTACTATAACATATCACAAAACAATAAAATTCTAGTTAAATTTTGTTTTAAAGATACTTCGAACACATGTTTACTTCGGGTAGTGATATTCTGCATTTCTACGCTTTAAAAATGCTATCTGACAATTACAATCCGAAATTTATTAAATTATGTCATGTGTTTTTTAGTCGTGTGTATTGTTTATCATTCGCAGGCTTCCATTGCGGCTTCATATTTGTTAGAAGAATAATATAATTATGTGTGGTGTTTTATTTAAATGTAAAGGACAATAAACAGCATAAAATAAATGTTTTAAAAAACGAGAAACCGCCTTCTAAAACGCTAAAAATAACTTACTATGTTACTTTTTAGTGATGTGGGGGCGATTTTTGAAGCTCACCGATGACAAATGTCTAACTTTGAAATCTACGAGCGGGCCCACCTTTTGGATGTCATATCATTACGCCTTTATCATATCAAATCCAAAGCCTGGGCCCGCTCGTAAATTAAATCCCTGCACAAATTGATTTTAAAGTTAGTCATTTTTCGTGAGTGAGCTTTAAAAATTGCCCCCATATCGACGACGGGCGACCGGAGTGTATGCAGACGACATGATTAAAACACAATTGGATCAAATTCATTGAAATATTATCATCATCGTGTTGTTACCGCGACGCGAGCGTCTCCTGCAGCGGGACCGTCGCGCCGCGCCGTAATAAGCGCGCGAAGACATTGACTAAATAAAACAATTAGATTTTATGATCGAGGTAATTATAGTAGATTGGTGAACTATGATATTAAATCAGCGATATGCTATTACAAAATATGCGATTGAGGTATACTGTGATTTAAAATATTTGCTAATAATAAAATTGACGATCGAAACCAAATGAAACAGTAAAATAAGCGATCGAGGTAAAATGCGACTAAAGAAATTATCGAACAAAAAAAAATACGACTTTGACACAAAGCGAAAATAAAATACACGATCGAGGTGAAATGCGAATCGGTGAATCGCTACAAGAAATTTATGCTTTTGAGGTAAAGGACTAACAAATGATTGGATAGTATCGTCTATATAATTATGTCAATTTCCTCGGAACCCGATTTTTCAGCGTAACTGGAATTTTCCCGAAGATAACGACTTGACAGGTCTATTTTTAAGCCCAAAAAGCCCTATTCCGGAATTTTCATCAAAATCATTGTAGCCGTTTCCGAGATTTAGATTTAGATATATATATATGGGTACACACAAGAATTACTCGTTTAAAGGTATTACGCTGTAGGTAATACGCTGTTCTGTAGTCCCACTTATTAGTTGACATGAAACTTTAAGTTTCAAGCGCGCCGCAAGCAACGCCGCCGGAAAGTTTGTCATATTATTATTTCAACAAGTAAATATTCTTCGTTGTAGTCGCTCAACTGTCTTATTCGAGATATCTTATCGCCACCCTTGAAATAGGTACCGTTGAGGAGATCCGATGGACATCTGTGGTTTTCATCATCTGTTCCACTTCCCCAGGTGATACTTTCTGAATGCAAATGCTAGACTTGTTACTAAAAATACTAAAATCGCTATATGTTTGCCTACAATATTTGGGAGTTCTCTCAATTCCTCACTGATCTCCTCATCAGATTCATATTAGTTGCCAATGGGTGGTCCCGTTGTCACCAAATCTGAATCGTACGTCTCCTGACGTACCTGTAGCATGTCATCCGGTGTGTTCCTCGACTCTCTTAAAATTGCGTCCTATTTTCAAGACTGGGATCAGAAACGAGGTAACGAATTATAGGCCTATCTCAAGCGTTGTTGATAAAGAAATTGAAAAAGTCAACGATTACTAGCTTTTAAACTACCTTGAGGTCAATAACACACTGTCCCCAAATCAGTTTGGTTTTAAAAGACAACGTTCCGCGGAACATGCAGTAAATTTGCTCGTAAACGAAGTAGAATAGCGTGTTGATAAGTACCTGGGCATCATCCTTGACTTAGCCACTGCATTTGACACCGTTTCTGTTCACCTTCTTGTAAGTAGGTAAACTGGAAAAGCTCGGGTCAAGAGGCGTTGTCTTAAGACTGCTTTTGGTCTTACCTCCGCAATCGTAGACATTGCGTATGCATAGGTGATATACGTAGCAATTTCTCCAAAGTCACATTTGGGGTACCTCAAGGCAGTGTACTGGGACCTACACTTTTTCTAGGTTACATACCTAAATGGTCTTTGTAACATGCCACTGCCGAACGCCGATATCATATCCTTTGCAGACGATATTGCAATTCTAGTGTATGGTAAAGGGTGGAGTGATGTGCAGAGCCTAGCTGAATCAAATATGGTTGAAGTGATGAGCTGGCTGGGGACATATCTCTTAAGCTTAAATGTAAGCAAAACAAAGTATTAATATTAACTCTAAAAGGCAACCAAGAATTGGGTTATCCCATAATTTTGTAATGTATAGTGATTCAAAAACCATTTCGAGAAAAAGGGTTGTAGAACCATTCCCTGTTATCAGATTATTTTACAAAATTAGTATTAAATAGTTATTTCTAATTTATCATTTGACATTATTTGACCTGTAATTTAGTGACGTCACGATCTTCATTGGTAAGTTGTGTCTAATCTGTGATCAACCATAGTACTGCATATAATATGAGTCCGGAATGCAGTAATAAATAAATAATGTATATCGAATGTTGTCTTATTTATTTCTGTTTTATTTTAACGCTTATTAAAATTAAGACAATTTTTAACTGTAGATAAACATGACAAGGTCAGATCTTTAAAAAAATGGTATGATTAAAATACAAGTCCGTTTTGGAACCTCCGCCCGTAGGCTAGTCTGTGGGTGAAATTGTCAAACTCAACAAACTAAAAATAAAATTTCGGTTTGTTTGGTGTGCAACGTATAACTACTCGTTTTCTGATTTTCTGCATTTTAACAACATTGCTTCCAATTCTACGGAATTCTACACATATTGACCATCGCCAGATCTTGGATACCGATATTCTTGCTTATAATGACGACCAACGCTGTACATTTATTTAACTTTGTAAGGGCTGATTCCACTAATCTACCCAAAGTGGATATAGTCAGGATATTGACATACTTGGGAGACAGCTCCAATCACAACGTAGCTGAAATACGTGGAGCTAAAGCTCTAATGTAAGTATGATTTAGGTATAAGAATATACCTAACGTACACAATACCATTAATACTGTTTACCTATATTGACATGACCTTGACATTGACATTTTACGTGATCTGACAGAAACGCGTACTCTCAAACGAATTCAATAGTTTTAAAGCATTTCTCAAACAAACCAGCTTGTAAAATAAATTAATATATTTATTTAAATGCAAAAACCGTGAAATTAGTGTCTTCAATTAGTCTATTTTATCGAAAAAAAAAAAAAAAACCAGTGGTATTTTTTTTTGGGATAACCCAATTGGCACGTCCCAGTCACACACAACAAGCACATTACGCAGTAAACCACAACGCCTCAACAAACAGCAGAAAGACTCTTGAACACACAGACTGCATTAAATACCTAGGTGTTCTGCTGGTTAACCATCATTGCTAGCACATTGATTATCTTAAGGGTCGCGTTCGCAAGCTGATGCTTAACAACTGCTACTTTGCGCTCTGTGAATCAATTTTGGGGTATTGCAACTCTGTCTGAGGAGGGGCAGCTAGGACTTACATGGTTCCGATGGAGAGAGCCTAAAGTTCCCTTCTGAAGACTGCCTATAATAAAAAGTCTACATTCTGCATAAAGAAGCTTTATGGAGAAAGGGTGTCTATCATTTCATCGAATGTATCATTTCATCGATTTTCATTTCATCGAGCGCTATTTACTGCTGAAACCATAATGTTTTCAGGGTATCTTAAACATCAAACCTAACCTAACCTACGTAATTAATGTTTAGGATACCCTGAAAAAAATATGGTTTCAGCATAAAATAGGGTTCGACGACATGATACATTCGATGAAGTGTTATTCGATGAAGTGATGAGTTACCATGGAGAAGCCAAGATACTCACCGTTAGTCAGCTGTTCTTCAGAAAAAAAAAATTAACTACTACTTACTATTTACTACTACTTACTTACTATTTTACTGTATGGAAAAAACAAAATATTTGACGCTGACACTAGGCGACGTCAAAGGTGGAAAATCCCTACGTGCGCCACCAGATTTGCGCTTAGTCTCTTTGTTGCTCCCGTTACTGCAAAAAATCTATGTGACAGGTTTAAGGATGTTTTAGAGCCACCTTACAAGCGCAGGTGAAGGAGTGGTTGGCTCAGCTCGATTACCACGAGACCGAGAATTCACTGGTGGTAGTGCTTGCTGGACCCTGATAATTGTTTGTTCCCATTTACAAATTATATACAGTGGTGGTCACATAATTACAGACACTGGAAGCATATTAAAATAACTAAGATTTGTCTGTATATTTTTTATCAGCCCGATATTGTAACTTGCTACACGATTAATAAAATATTTGTGTTGTTATTGTGTAATGTTAAAGCGAAACATTAACTACAAAACTTGTCTTTTATTTGGTAAAACTTAATTGTAAGCAGTGTAAATCAAAGATAAGATTAGTAAGATCTGGCCATATAATTAAAGACACTCCATTTGCTTACAAGAAATAAATAAAAAAGAGTTATTATTAAATTATCTTATTACATACGATTTCTAACATGTTTTTAGAATACATTCCGATACGTATTAATATTTGGTCGCATGTCCTTTTGCAGCAATAACAGCACGACATCTCTTGGCCATGGAAGCGATCAATTTTGTACAAGCTTGAACCGGAAATGCTTTTGTAAAAGCTGTGTAAAGTTGATCGACGTTTGATGTACGCTTTGTCGCGACTGTCTTCTTCACCTGGTACCACAAGTTTTCGATCGGATTTAAATCCGGACTCTACGGGGGCCAATCCAAAACTGTCACAAACTGGTTCCTTAAGAAGTCTTTTACTACTTTTGCAGTGTGTTTTGGGTCATTATCTTGTTGAAACGTCCAAATGACCGGTAAATTTTGCTCGGCATAGGGTAGCATGGTTTCTTCTAAAATATTTTTGTACTGGTATTTATCCATATTGCCTTCTATCTCCCTGACTGGTCCGACACCGAGTCCTGAAAAACAGCCCCACACTTTGATATTTCCGCCTCCATGTTTCACTACTTTCTTGGTGTACTTTGGATCCATTTCTTTGTTCGGGGGGCGTCTAACATATTGTTTTCCGTCAGAATTAATCATTTTAATTTTTGTTTCATCCGAAAACAGTACATTTTTCCACTCTCGTTCAGTCCAGTGTTCATATTTTTTAGCAAAGGCTAACCTTGCCTTAACATTTTGCTTTTTCAAAAGTGGCACCTTCCGAGACACTCTCCCGTGCAAGTTTGCCTCACATAGTCTTCGTCTAATTGTTCTAGCAGATACACCCGTCGACCCTCCAGAGCCAAATAGCTCGGAACGTATCAGTTCTGATCCTTTGAACGGTTATTTTTTTGCTAACAACACCATCCTAGAGTCTTCCCGTGGAGTAGTTTTCCTAGGTCTCGGTTTTCTGGGTACGTTTTCGGTCGTGTTAAACTTCTTGAAATGTTTTATAGCATTCATAACCATGTCCTTAGAACAGTTCAAATGGTTTGAGATTTTTCTGTATGACCAACCTTTGTTATGAAAGTTCAAAATACTTAATCTTTCTCGTGGACGAATCGCAACTTTTGTTTATTCCCATATTGATTCGTTTAAAACGTATTAATTTTAATGAAAAAAGTTAAATTTTATGAGTTATGTTGACGTTTTATGCAAATACGCGGCAAAACAAAGAAAGACAGAATGTAGGCTTTTTTTCTTTTTTTAAATTTAGAACACAGCGTTCACTGTCTTTAATTAGCTGGCCAGCTAGAAGTACGTTAAAAAAGTTTGTGTTACATTCCGATAATGAGCAGTGTCTAAACTACTAAGCAACACAACTTTTTTTGTCTCTCATTTTAAGAATACAACGTCATATGTATGATTTAGTAACAAATACATTATATTTAATATCTACTTTGGCAATTTGTAGTACCATAATCAAGTTTATTGTGATCAATTAGGGGGTATCTCTAATTATGTGTCCACCACTGTATACTTGCGTTTGCCTCTTATACTATACTTATACTTAATTAATAGTGTCTTATTTATGTAATTATACCAATTTGTATACTTTATGTCTTTATTACTGCAAGTATATCACTACATAGTATAAAACAAAGTCGCTTTTTCTGTCCCTATATACCCATGGATGCTTAAATCTTTAAAACTACGCAACGGATTTTGAGCGGTTTTTTTTAATAGATAGAGTGATTGAAGAGGAAGGTTTATATGTACAATACTTTAATCCGGAGCGAAGCGAGGGCGGGTAGCTAGTAAACAATAACATGTCCACTAAATTTTAATATTAGTTTAAGTATCGAGTGTTTATAAAGTCAACTAATAAACTTAAAATTATACTAGTAGTGTACAGGGCGTCTATTCTACTGCGTTATAACCAAAGAGCGGAATTCTTCATAGCAAAAATCAAACTGTCAGAGGGATTGACCTAACTGTTTTATCGACTTATCGATAAATATTTGTCACTTAACGAAACAAAGTTAAAGTAATGAAATCAGGCTTTTGGATATACATACAAACAAACAAATTAACGGTGTCCCTAATTAGCTGACCGCCACTGTACCTACTTTAGTATAATAGTAAAGAATAAAACAGAAAATAAAAATAAAAACAAATATTGCTAAGAGTAGGTAACTAATCTTCATTCAAAATAACAAAGTCGAAATCTAAATCTGTACTAAATATGTTTTCTTCATCTTCCCTGTAGTAAAAGAAAATAGTCATTATTTTTTCAACATTGTCACCTTTCAAATTACTCATTTTTTCATTGTAGATCCATTTATAAGATGAAAACGAGCGTTCTACCTCAGTTGAAGTAACAGGAGCATATTTGTAGTACTCGATAACGGTGTTTTGGCTGTAATCACCTTTTTTCTATAAAATCAGCATATTTGCGTATCATGTCGTAGTCCGGAATTCTATCTAGTACTTTTTCAAGTTTTATTTGTACTGTCTGAGATCCACACCAATTTAGAATACTTCTCACCTGGTCAAGTATTAGAAGAGAGTCTAATAAGGATAAACAGGATGTTTGTAATTTGATTATTGCGTCACGTAAAATGCCATAACTTTCTTTTATGTACAACAGATCAATTTCTCAAATTATTGTGCTTATGTACTCTTTTAGCTTCTCTTAATGCAGCCGACTCTTTTGAATTTAATTTTGAAATTACTTCTGTAATACATTCCAAATATTCTGCATAATATATAGCTGCATTAAGCCATGTGCCCCACCTAGTTATAATAGGTTTTGGAGGCAATGGTACGGATGGATTTACGTTGTATATTAAGGCATCAACACTTTTATATTGAGATCGTATGTGCTCGCAGACTCTATGTAATCCATGTGCCAGACATATAACATGTAGTAGATTTGGAAATGTATCTTTTAAGATTTTACCAGCCTTTAGCATATACGCGGCACTATCAGTGCTCAAAACAAGGACATTTCTAACATACTTCCGATTAAGTAAGATTTGCAACAAAGATTTTTCTTTAGTTCTCTTACAATCAAATTAGTGACACTTTTGCCCATCCTATTTAATGTTTCGTCGACTGTTATCCATATATATTTTCCTATCAGGTTCTTGCGTATGTCTTGAACTGTTTGTTGGTAAACTATATCTAAGTATACTTTTCTCAGCAATGATTCATCCGGAAGTGATTTTGATGTACGAGGGGCGGCTGAAAAGTTCTAAGCCTAAGGTAGAAAAAAAAGGTTCAGATTTTTTTTACTATTTTTATTTTTCAATATAATCTCCCTCTAATTCAATGCATTTATTACATTTTTTAAATAATGCTTTTAGACCGTTAAAAAAATAAGTTTTATTTTGGCTGTCGAAATGTTCCTGTACAGCCGCCTTCATCTCTTCATCACTGCCAAATCGCTTTCCCCTTAAATCTTTCTTCAAATTGCTGAATAGAAAATAATCACTAGGGGCCAGATCTGGACTGTAAGGTGGATGATCAATTTCCTCGAAGCCAGTTTCCTTCAGAGCAAGCTTGGCAACACGAGCGGTGTGAACGGGGGCGTTGTCTTGCAAAAACAAAATGCCTTTGCTCAGTTTGCCCCTTCGTTTCTCGACTATGGCTTGTCGCACTTTTCTTAATAGCTCAGCATAATAAACTGCATTTATTGTAGAGCCTTTCGCCAAATAGTCTATTAAAAGAATGCCATCGCAATCCCAGAACACGGTGGCCATTAGCTTAGACGCCGATCTTTGAACCTTGAATTTCTTTGGCGGCCTTTCACCCTTTTCGATCCACTGCATAGATTCAGACTTCGACTCTGGATCATACTGTCTGATCCATGTTTCATCAACAGTTACTATGCGGGAACAAACTTCATCTAAACCTTCTTCACATAATTCTAAAAATGCCTGAGAAGTTTGAACACGACGTTCTCTATCGAAAGCTGTGAGCATTTTCGGCACCCAACGAGCACTTACTTTTGTCATATGCAAATGTTGATGCAAAATCTCTCCAACTCTTTCCTTACTAATACCTAAGGCTTCAGCTATTTGCCAAACCTTAATTCTCCGATCCTCTAATACTAACTTTTTGACTTTTTCAGTATTTTCTTCAGTCCCAACCGATATTGGCCTTCCTGAGCGAGGATCGTCTTCGATCGACTCCCGTCCAAGTTTAAAAAGTCGACTCCATTTTTTAACAGTGGCATGAGAAGGGCCAGATTCACCGTAAATACTAGACATTTCTTCAAAAATTATTTTCGGCGATTTGTCACTTTTTGTGAGGAACTTAATGACTGCACGGTGCTCAATTTTCGTGATATGCGTTGATAATTCACACATGATGACCTTTAGCGTCGGATATCTCGAGATGTAATAAACAAAAGACGACATTTTTTTCTTTTATTTATTAACTTTTTAAATGGTCTTTTTAGTGGCCAGTATCGCTAACGCATATGCAACCTCAACATACCTTAGGCTTAGAACTTTTCAGCCGCCCCTCGTACAGGAACAACAAATATATTTTTGTTTTTTTTTTATAAACTGTGGATTGTTAATCTTTTTCCATGGAATATTGCACGAAACTAAAAATATTATTAAATCTATATAGAATGTGTCTGAACTCGTACTTTTTGAGCATTGTGACGAATGAGTTTTACTCACTAAATGACTTTCAACACAATGTTTCTTTAGCTGATGTAAATGAACGTCACATTTAGAGCAATATATTGTGGAAGAATCTTCTTTGAAACTAAGAGAAGAATCTTTCTATATCCATTTTTTATTGTTTTTCATTTAGGATTAACCATTTTAGTAGCACGGCACAGAAATCACTCATGAAACTCAAGTGAGATGACATATGTGACGCTGACATGATTTACTTTAATATGGAGATGCAAGTTGCTTATCAAAGAGGTCAAATGTTACAGAATAATCTTTTAAGTTGATTATGGATACCTAATGCGATATTATTCCGTAACATCGATAAGTCGATAAAACAGTTAGGTCGATCCCTCTGACAGTTTGATTTTTGCTATGAAGAATCCCGCTCTTTGGTTATAACGATGTCGCGTTTGACGTTTTTTGGAATCGTTTATGGCTCGGCCATTATTATCAATGACATAAGATTTACCAAAACGTTGACAATACGGAAACACTTCGGCGATATCGTTTTTAATGTGTGGAATCTCGACCCAGGAATTGATCCGTTGATATATTCTGTGCATGTTGAAGCTGATTATCTTTGGGTCCTGCAACACAAGGAATCCTAGCACATGGCCCAAAACTACGAGGGCTGCACTGAAAGTTTCGGGAATCTAATACTTAGAAATATATTTTTGACACATATCATACCTTTTTATAATCTCTAAAGTTTCATTATTTTAACACACTGGCCACATAGAAAAAAAAAGGATGGTTCGGTTTCAATTGTTTTTTGAAGTCATCGAGTCCCTGCTGAAAATGGAATTGTCCCGTGAAAATTTAAGAGCTATGATTTATTACGAAATTAAATGTGGATTATCACAAAAACAATGTGGAGACCAGATGATTTGCTTTTAGTAATGAAGCACCTTCAAAGACGGCAATATACAGGTGGTATGCAGAATTTCAACGTGGCCGTCTATCCCTCACGGACGACGTGCGTGAAGGTCGACCAAAATCGGCAGTCACGCAAGAAAACGTCGATGCTGTGCGTCAGCTGATAAAGGAAGACCGACATGTGTCATATCGGGAGATTCAAGAGTGTTTGGGCATTGGAATGAGTCAGATACTAATCATTTTACAGGAACAATTAGGCGTGCGAAAGTTGTTTTCCCGTTGGATCCCTCACTTATTGTCTGAGGAGCAGAAAACGACTCGTGTCAATTGGTGCCTCAGAACTTTGAATAAATTCAACGGAGCAATACATAGCATTGTATCCGGTAACGAGTGTTGGATATATGCATATGAGCCTGAAAATAAAAACCAATCTCGAGTATGGGTCTACGAAGATGAACTCAAGCCGACAAAAGTTATTCGTTCTTGCAGCACGGCCAAAAAGATGGTGGCTACGTTTGTCTCCAAATCGGGTCACGTGGCTACTATTCCTCTTGAAGATCGTAGAACGGTCAATGCCGATTGGTACACCACTATTTGTTTGCCGAGTATTTTACTGAACTCCGAAAAAAAACCCTAGTCGCCGCATTATCCTTCACCACGACAATGCCAGCCCTCACACCGCTCGGAAAACAACTGAGTACCTGGACGGTGAAAAAATCGAATTGCTGGACCATCCTCCATACAGCTCCGACTTAAGCCCCAATGACTTTTTCATTCCCCAAAATTAAGGGTAAGTTGCGTGGTCAGCGGTTTCAGACGCAGAAAGCAGCAGTGGAGGCTTTTAAAATGGCCATTTTGTCGACCCCTACTTCAGACTTCAATAAGTGCTTTAATGACTGGTTTGATCGCATGGAAAAGTGCATAAAATATAAAGGAGAATACTTTGAAAAACAATAAAAATACTTTTATTCAATTCAACTGCATATTTTTTTCTTTTCCCGATACTTTCAGTTTGACCCTCGTATTGTTTATGGCCCCTAGTTTATTTATTTGAATAAATAATTTAATTGGAATTACATTGTGTTTTGCCGGCCTAGTGTTATCATAATCTGCTATGTATTATGGGAATTCGGTTTTAAAGGGAACATGGTGTTTTGAGATTACGTTACTTTGGCAATCTGATATACTTAAAACAAAACACGGAAAAAGGAAAGTCTGTTATTTTGAAAATTTCATATTTCAGAATTCGGGTAAGTCGGCAATATAGTATTTTGCAGTTCCGATATTTAGGGAACGAGCGACCGGCACTAGTTCTATTAATAAAATGGTAAGTTTTTGACAAGTTTTTTGCTATCGCTTTACCCCCTTACTTATGAACGTGAAATAAGCTTGGAATAGTTTATGCCATGCTTTGTCACTTTCTGTCAGATGCAAATGTCACAATTACAGATAAGGACAAAGCATGGCATAAACTATTCCAAGCTTATTCCACGTTCATAAGTAAGGGGGTTATAAGTTAACAATATATTTTTTAATGAAAATAAGCTTTGCTCGTTTTTCTGGTAAACATAATTAACCTCTTCGGCCGGGTACGTAACAGGCTGTTCGTAACCAGTTGCGATCGAAAACCTTTTCGGTCTTGTACGAAACCAGTTGCGATCGAAAACTATTTCGTTTTTACGCAAAACTGTTGCGATCGAAGACCCCTTCGGCCGGGTACGTAACAGGCTGCTCGTAACCAGTTGCGATCGAAGACTCTTAGTCCTTATACGAAACCACTCGACTATTTATAAGACCTACAAATTATTTTATTATATGTTACAGTTATACTAGCGACTTGCCCGTGCTTTGCATGGCTTTGCACGGAGGAGAGTTTTGTCCGATTCGTGTGACATTTATGCTTATAATATAGCCTGTAATGGTCATTAAAATATACGTCCTGCTGCAAAGTTAAACCTTTTTTGCACCGTCGTATTGTTACCTCCTTGTTCCGGTACGTGATGTTATTCTTTGGTCACTTGTCATGTATGTTTTTAAATTTTTAGCTTTGAACTTTCGAATTTTTCCTGACGTTCTCCGCTCGCTTGTTCTCGGTGATTATGAATTCGGAGCTCACATGTTGATGGTCACATGAAGATTATTTTTTTGAAGAAAAGTCGCATGTTTTGATCTGTGAAAGCCCTCTAGTATACCTATCGCCCGCAACACGCTTCAGTCTTCAACCTTTTTTGGCCACCTTTGAGCCTTGTTTTGCCTCACGAAGGCACCGCAGTACCGGTTTATTCCCCGGGTAAGTTACGCTTCGTCTGTGTTCGTTTTCCCCCGATTCCGTTCCCCTCGTTTGGTTTTCGTAGATTTATCTATTCTTTCCAGTTCCTACCGCCTACCCCATTTGGCACCAGTGCTATTACGCACCAACCAGGCTCCAGTCCTTCCACCTACCCCAACCGGCACCACGGCGTGGAGAGGTTGACTCCGTGCCACCACCGCTCGGCCCGCACCAGGCTACACCCGGCGCGCGTACCGAGTTTTCACTCCAGCTACGGACCAACACCGCGGTCGGATGAAGACGGACTAGTGCGCGTGTTAATTTTTCCTTTTTGTTTTTTGTATAACTTGTTTTAACCGATTGTCTCTGTACCCCATACCAAACGTCACCCCAGAAACCGTGAGTATACCATTGTCACATTTTGTAGTGTTGCTTTAGAGACGTCACTAGAGTAGAATTCCAGTATTTGCTGACGGGTATTTTTATCACCATCTCACACCCTTCATTCGACCCAGGAACCCCTATCACTCTTCCCCCTAAATTCAAAAAAAGGCCCGCGCGCCTGATCGAACTACATATTTTATGTTCTTTTTCGGATTTTAATTTGGCCGACGGTAATTTCATTTGTGAACTCATAACCGGCATGCTTTCCTCTTTTTATACCGTTTCAAAGACCTATCCGTTCAGGCACCTTTTTAATTGTCTACGTTAATATTATCAACATTGTACGGTTTGCTATTTTATGTGTGCATTGTCATTTGTGTGTGTTGACTTAGGGTTTGGTTAAAATAAATCTTTATATCTTTAAAACGTTGTTTGGCATTTTTAATTCTACAAATCCTACGTGTTGAGCACCGGTAAACTCCGTGTGTTCGGTAGTAAGGCAATTTTAAAGCTTTTTTTAAATAGTCGTGCTACAGTCCGTATAAAGTTTACACTAAATTTCAATGAATTATAAATATAAAACCTTACCTACTCTTGAATCACTTGAATTGAAACTTGAATGAAAATCCGTAGTTTTGAAATAAATCGAAGGCATACTAAAAGACGCGAGACACAAAATGGGAGTTTTTATAATATGTAGTGCTGTGATGCAAACTTTACTGTAATATGACAAATGACTGGCCACTTACAAATCACTTCAAGTGACTTCCAAGGCCCTGTTTCTCGAAACTTATTAGATTAATAATATTAGTCCATGAACTAATATTTTTTACTAGTTTACTAGTGTACGTTTCTCAAAGCTACAGTAATAAAGTATTAGTTATTAGTTACCAACTAATAAATATTAGCTAATATTATTAGAGTTAATTAGGTTTTGGTTACATGAACATAAAGAAAAAAAAATACACTAGTAAAATTCTCTAATAAAGCTATTAGTCTCGGAAGTCTTGTAAAAAATATTAGTCCAAACGATTAGTGTCACATTGTAACAATCAAATTTATAAAATGTGGACCGATTCGGACGCTTCCGACGGTGAAGACACTGTAATAATAATTCGCCGTCGTCGAGTCTTTTTGAACAGAAATACGTACGAACTATTTGAAACCACGTTCCAGTTTAATGAAAGATTTCGTTTGACAAGCACAAAAATGGAAGAGCTGGTTGAAGTTATCGGGCCGGGGTTGCAACGGTTGACCGAGAGAAGCCAGGCCCTGTCACCAAAACTAATCACTCTAGTTGCTCTACATTGGATGGGTACGGGAGCACAGTACCTCGCCGTAGCTGATATGCATGGAGTATCAAAAGCAAGTGTGTGTCGAGCTGTTAATCAAGTCGTTCATACGGTAGTGCAAAACATGTTCCCGGATATACTTAGTCAAGTGGCCAGAAAATATGGAACGTGTTGTCGAAGCATTCCACAGACTGGTAGGGATGCCTATGGTTGCTGGATGTTTAGATGGCACATTAGTGCCTATTGATGCCCCAAATGAAAATGAAGAGCAGTTTGTCGACAGACACGGAAACCACTCAATAAATTGTTTGGTAGTTTGCGGTCCCGATTTACATTTTTATTATTCGTATGCTGGCCAGGGGCAATGCACGACTCGAGAGTTCTACGCAACAGTGCTCTATTTCGTAGAATGGAAGATGGCTGGAGGCCGTTAACAAATACAATATTACTCGCTATTAGTAGCTATCCACTGAATGATTGGTTGATCCCACCTTTAATCACGGATCCAAATGATCAAGCAAATAAAACTTTTCTGCGAGCTCATAAAAAAACTAGAAGAGTAATAGAATGTGCTATCGGAATTATTAAAGATAAATTTTTGTGTTTAAATCACTTGCGGCTGCAACCCAGATTTGCATGTCAAGTCTTTAACTGTGCGGTTACTTTGTGCAATTTCGCCCGAACTAGCCAAGACGAATTGTATGAAACAAGTGATAACGAGGAAAATACAGCCGAAGTTGCATACAACCCCGAACAGCCCGTTAATCGATTCGAGCAGTTACTTAGCTATTTTAGAAGGTGAATTGAATACAACAAAAAGACGGCATTAATTATTTATTTAAAACATACATATTTTTAAGACGAAATAAAATTAACTTCGAACATTTTTATTGTTGGAGTTCCACTGTCCCATATTCGTTTACTTGAAAAGTGTCGGTGATTAAAAGCACGTCCTCGTTTTCTGGCGTTTCGATATAAAGTGAATATTGTGATTTAATATTAAATTTCAAGTTGAAAATTGTGGTTCTATAATTTCATGTTCTCAATTTCAAGTTCCAGTTTTTTTTTCTTCAAATTATTAATTTCTTGTAACTCCTTGTATCTAAGACTACCCTCCATGTCTATAGTTTTTCCTGAAATCGTAGAAATATACATTGTTACACCTAAATATTTTTTTTTCTGTTAATAAAAAAAATGTATAACGAATACAAAACCTTACAACATCATTGTAAAATAAAGAATTGAGCTTACGTTTTCTCGTTTTATTTTCGGGATTTTCCACTGTTGGTTCGTCACGAACTTCAATTTCTTCTGGTAAGGTTATATTCGCGGATGTTCCCGGTTGCACCTCTATGTCTTCTGCCAAGGTATCCACCACATGAAGCCCAACCACAGTCGGCGAATCTTTTCCCAAAATTTCCAGTACAAGCTCGTCGACTGCCGTCAGTTTTTTACTTGCCCCTCTGGCAGAACCAGTTTTTTTGGCGTTATCAACCTTTGCCTGTAAATAAAGCAGAAAGAATACGATTTTCAGTACCTAAGTTATATACATTATTCAGTAAGATTAGATATGTACTGTACAAATTGACGACATGGTGGCCTAGTTGGGAGTGACCCTGCCTCCGAAGCCAGCGGTCCTGGGTTCAAATCCCGGTAAGGGCAGATATTTGTGTGATGAGCGCGAATATTTGTTCCTGAGTCTTGGATGTTTTCTATGTATTTAAGTATTTATTTCTCTATATAAGTATGTATATCGTTGTCTAGTACCCATAGTACAAGCCTAGAGCTTAGTTTGGGACTAGGTCAATTTGTGTGAGATTGTCCCCTGATATTTATTTATTTATTTTATTTTAAATATTTAAAGTATTACACTCGATATTCCTCAATTTTCATCGTATAAAGAATAAAACAGGTTTAGATATTTATATTCAATAATGAATTAATTATGTGTTCACTTACCATTGTGCTTTTTTTTAATGTTCGGCCAATAGGCATCCCTAACGTAGGTATTTATAATCTTTAGCGGCAGAAATCACTCCAAGAGAACGACACAGACTTGTGACTTCTTCCCATTTTTTCCGCTTGTCTTGTTTTGTTAAAACGTCCGAAAAGCTCCCAAACAGAATTTCTCTCGATTCTAATATGTTTCTTAGAACCATTAACTTTAGATCCATTTTAAAATAATTAAAATATAAAATAACTAAATTAAAGAAACAATCCGCTTTTACCGCCAATGTGCAAACGTCAAAAGAAAACGAATACAATAGTGGCGGGATTTTTCCCCGCTTTTTTAATACGTAAGAAGGCATGGGTATTAGGTGCATTCAGCCGAGATAGACTATTATTTTTTATTAGTCTACCAGTATTAGTTACCAGACTAATAATTATTTTTGAGAAACAGAAAATATTAGAACTCGTAAAATTTTCACTGATAACTAATAACTAATATACTAGTATACTAATACTTTCGAGAAATAGGGCCCAAATCTTCCAATCCAACTACTCCAGATAATGTCATAAGTAATGATACCTACCTATTGATTGTGCTACTACAATGACGAAATTGGATGCATGGGGAGTGTTACTTTAAACGAAAGAAACGAATTAATTAAGGAAAAATTGCATATTAGTGAATGTAAACCTAATTTTAGTCAAAACATTTATTTATTTATTTTATCAACTTATTCTATCATTACAGGTAAAAACCAAATGCGACAGAAAAGGCCAACCAAATTCTTTAATTATTCTCATTGTTTACATGTAAGTCTGCTTTTTTGATTTCGCTGAGAGTGCAATTGAACAAATCAATAATTATAGCTATACGGTTGAGACTAACTAGCGCGCGCGTGAATGGCGCCCGGGCCAGTAGTTTGGTGAGGCTGCGCGGCAGCGCCAGCAGCGGCGGCCGCCGCCTGCGCGCCACGTACTTGTCGGGGGCGCACAGCGCGACGTGTCGCAATTAAATACGTTTGGGCCTATGCTTGCCTCGCAACAGCTCCAGAATATAGACAACCAACGTGAGGTCCCGTCGTGTCTCCAATTTATTATAACCGACCATACCTAAGACAAATAATGTAAGGTACATCAAAGGGTAGTAGGGGTAAACTGTATATATTTTTAGATATAAGTATCTGGTAAACTTATTTTGAATTTTCTCTAGCATAATTTGATTCATGTGGTGCCCAGATGATCGCATTACATTCCAATGTACTTCTTACCAGAGCATTGTAGAGAGCGCATATTGCTTTAATATTTTTAAAACCTTCAGCCCGGCGGAGTATGAAACCTAACCTTTTAAAGCATAATTTTGTAAGAACTGGATAGTCTTAAGACAAGGACGAGCACTAATTTTGATTCGATTCGGCAACAGTATGACTATGGTTTTTCAGCTTGAAAGTTAAGGTGTACATAACGGAAGATATTCCTACATATGAAGGAGTTTAGCAGAAACTAGATTCACACAAGCAAGTGAAGTAATAATACCTGAAAAATTCCGTATCTTTCTATTGGCGGATTTTGAAAATGTGGACGAGAACCAAAGAAATTTATTATTCTGCGTAAAAAAAAAACAGAGAATCGATCAGGCGATTTAAACATAGCTGATGGAACATTTAAGTCGTCCCAGTGGGGTTTAAGCAACTTTACACCATACATGGTCTAGACGAAGAAAGCCACTCTGTAAAACCTTTAATTTTTTGTTTTCTTCCGGACAAAAAAGTGGAATCATATAAAATTTTATTTTATCTGGTTAAAACACTGTTTCCTGGTGAGAATCCTACACAGATTACAGTAGATTTTGAGATCGCAGTTGTGCAAGCACTGACAAAAGTTTTTCCTAACATAGAGGAGATCAAGGGATGCTATTTCCATTTAAATAGATGCTTATTTCGGAAAGCCAAAAAATGAAATATTTCATCACGGGTAAAACAAAGGTACATAATTATCTAGATGTGCTGGCTGCCGAAGCATTTTATACAAGCAGGCGAAGATATCAACAAATTTAATAAATATTTTAGTAAACATTGGCTCACAAACACAGATTTTTCTAAAAATTGCTATTGTGAACAGGAACAAATTAGAACCACCAACAACATAGAAGGCTGGCATAGCCGGATCAACAGGTTCGTCGAGAAGAAATTTCCAACGTTGGATCACTTGTTAGACATCTTAACTAAAGAGACAAAAATGTATAAATGCAACAGCAAAAAGTCAAAACGATATTTAGAAATTGACAAAGAAATTGAGAATGCCGTAAAAGAATTGAAAGAAGGAAAAATGTCTCTAGGGCATTGGCTAGAAATTATATGTCCATATGCTTTTAAGTTTTAATTTTAATTGTTTTAATATGTTAGCAAATGTTATTTGTCGGAGTTAAAGTACAAGTTTTGTTTAGTTTATGTTAAGTAGAATTATTAAAATTATTTTAATTTTTATTAATTTTCTTTAATTTTAAACTGTCATTTTGGGGCCTGGTTCGCCCAAGAGTTAACCTTTTTTTTCTTGGCATGAATTAGGTCACCGCTTTATCGTCGATATGAGGTAAGTAAATCAGTTTTACACTCGAATGGTTTCGTACAAGGACTAAAGAGTCTTCGTTCGCAACTGGTTACGATGTACCCACCCCCCCCTATTATTCTTTCTTCATCTACTCTCCTATTCCTCTTATATATATTATCTATCAAAATTACTGAAGACTCTTAATAACTTTTAAACTCTTTAGATTGTTGGACTAAAAGATAAATTAACTGCGTTGGTGGTGTTTAGCCTAATAACTAAATTAATAACTTATAATCTAAATTGTTGAAATGGCCACGTGATCGTCTAATGTCTAGGAACCTAAATTGTGAACCTATTTTAGTAACCTAAGTACTTTAATGAAATAAGAGAATGATATAACCAGTCCTAAAATAACATATTTCCCTACTCTAGATTAATAACAACTTCTACAACACAAACTATTTCCTTAATTAAGAGAAGTGAGATGAGAGTCTACCTAATTTATTATACACCTATAATTATGTTACAAATTAAACCTGATAAAACATTTATTCCAATGACTAAGAAACCTTTAAGACTATTAGATAAATTTGATTGCTAATAAAAGGCTAAATATAAATGAAATGAATTAAGATTAACACTGGACTAAATTTAGGATATTTACATATTCATTTATTTGTAAAAATATGTCAGTTGTAAAGGTAGGTACCTCTCTGACTGTTCCAGTACTTCCGGTCATAGCTATGTAGACCCTCCACCGATATTCTACTAAATACTAATTTTATTTGTATGACTTCTATTTGAGTATTCTATAAATTTAATAGTTCTTTGTGAATCCCTACATATTAGTGGTAAAGGGTGGGCACCTCCCCGCCCAACCGGTACTTCCGGCCATTACTATGAAGTTCCCCCACTAATATCCTACCAAAATACTAATTTTATATATTTAACTCTTATTTCAGTATTCTAGAAAGTTAAGTATTTTAAGTATTCTAGAAATAGTTCTTCGTTGAATCTATTTCTGATATAACACCAAAATCAAGTGTTATTTAAAACCCAAATAAGTCTATATTATAATTGAAGTCACCATCATTTCCGAAAGGATCTCCAAAAGAAGAAACGTTGAAGCAACTCTTGGATCAAAGTCCTTATAATTAAGAAATTATCTCTGTTTCTCAACTTAGAGATTAAGTAATACCAAACAGATGTTTTATCTGAAATATTCATTCTATGATAAATAATTATCTGAACCAACAGAAAATATAATTTAATAAAATTTAATAAGAAAACCTTTTAATATCTTTAATAATTAGAAGTGATACCCCAATAAAAGACCATACGAAAAACCTAGCCTATTAAATGTAAAGTTAATAATTCCTAATAGGTTAACTATAGATAGAAAACCTCCTAGTCATGATACTATCTGACTAATACTACCAATGTAACTTCACTAGAAGAAATGTCCTTGGTCAATCTAGAACAACTGTTCATATGTATTCCCTTGGGAATGGCTTAATGAGTTGACAGCATCAGAAACCAACCGTGGTCCTTAGACTTAGACGGCAGAGTCGTAACTCGGTTTGTACTGCAATCATTAGCCGTAGATTGTGAAAGACAGAAGGACCGTTCAACTTGTAAGTATTGCCCTAAACTTTATCAATATGAAAGTCTAACTTTGTATAGGGATATCTAATATCCTTGAGGTGTGTCTAGCCTCAAATGCCTCAGTCAGTGATCAATCCAGTCACATAGGCGCCTTTAGTCAGTGATCAATCCCGTCACTTTAGGCTAAACTCTACCAGAGTATTTATGTATACTTAAGAAAAAGGTAAATAGTTTACATTCGAAATTTTATCAATATGAAAGTCTATCTTTGTATAGGGATATCTAATATCCTTGAGGTGTGTCTAGCCTCAAATGCCTCAGTCAGTGATCACTCCAGTCACATAGGCGCCTTTAGTCAGTGATCAATCCAGTCACTTTAGGCTAAACTCAATCAGAGTATTCTTGTATACTTAAGTAAAAGTAAATAGCTTACTTTCGATTCCTAGTTGTTGCGACTACATATTTAACTTGATCTACTTTGCTCATTCCTCAACGACCATGTGTATAAGTCAACGCAGAGAAATTTAGAGGATAATTATGATACGCACTGGCGTTAATTAACCTACCTAGATGAAAACCTATTAGTTAACTGTTTAGTTATTTGTTTCAATAATTGTAACCACACTTACTTAACTTATAGACTTAATATACACCCTACAACTTAGAACCTTATCTTAATATAGTAAATAAACCTATAAATTAATACACATGATAATTGTGACCACTCACTTAACTTATAGACTTAATATTAACCCTACAACTTAGAACTTTATCGTAATATCGTAAGTAAACTTATAAATTAATACGCATGATAATTGAGACCACTCACTTAACTTATAGACTTAATATAAACCCTACAACTTAGAACCTTATCGTCATATCTTAAGTAAGCCTATAAATTAATATGCTTGGTACCGCAAACGATCATACACTCTTATCCTAAATCCTAGTAAACTGTTTCCCTTCCTAGTTACTTTGGACGTTTATAAATATTTCCTATACCACAGATTCGTAATTCGTCAACTCTCTTATATTATAAGTTTATAACTATGAGCCTTCCCAGCAAAACAAAAGTTTTAAAATATTTTTACTTAAGTATTGGAATATTTTTAGTTTTATCCGCAAGCTAAATAAATTTTTGCTTCCTAATAGTTTTAGATTATATTTTATTCGCTAACCTTTGTTTATTAAAATGCCTATAAATTAAACCATAGAACAACGAAAGTGACAATTGAAAATTAACCCATGACTCTTTATATAGGTACCTAGCTAAGCACATTACGTGTTTATAAGCCTCTCCCGGTTTAAGGAGAGAACTACTAACTACCTAATGAATCCTAAAAACCCTATTCAGCTACTGTTTTAAATCAAAACTAAGAGACTATTGCATAGCTCTTACATTTACAGTTAATTGTGTGGGTGTGTGATGTCAGAATATCTCGGTGTAAAGATACCCTGCTAGACCAACTAGACCTAACATAACAACGATTTCGGAAACTAGGTCTCCTGTGTGTGGTCCTAAGACTTTTCCACCGGCTAGATAGTGCAAGCTAGCCTCAAGTTGGCTTCCAAGTCGGATAGATACCTAAGGTGGTCGATATATAAATATATAGATAAGGGGACAGACGTCAAACCATACACTATAAGTCGTCTCTACTGCCTAGGCTCGGATCCTCTACGTGGGGCCCTATAGAGCAAACTTACAGATTATAGCCAACGTCAGCTGACATACCGATTTAAAAGGTGTCAGAGCCTTTTGAACGCGAAAACCCCAACTTACTTGGTTAATGAGATAAAACCGTCAGATTCCTGATAGTAGAATCTTTCTAGTTCTTTCCCGTAACCAAAATGTAAGCGTAGTTTTATGAAAGTTATCAACGTCTGCCTGGGTCTCAGCTTTACTAACTACCACTAGGGTGTCGGAACTGAGATCTGGAAATCAAACACAATATTAATATTTGGAATAAACAAACCGCAACTATCTAACACACAAACAAACACAACCTGCACGAACTGTTATAGCTAATCCCAAAGATCTAACAATTGTAAACTCAGCAACACTAAACACTCTCCATTCCCAACCCCAACTTTTCACGTTTATCGTAAATACGAAGTGTATCCGATGGTTACCTAAACCCACTCAAATTAAATTATCACGATTATTAGATAAACACGATAAGAGCAGCAAAAATAAATAAACAAAAAAACACAAAACAAATGCACATGGTCTCCGACCCTCGAATAGCGGCTTTGACTTACTCAGTACAGCACCCAGGAAAATGTGAAGGCAAAAGGGCGCTCTTCCCCCTCTGACCTGTATTTATAGACTCCGGGACCCGACGCCAAGAAAGCCCCCCCCGCATATTCTTTTTCATTTCCCGGTACTTTCCCCATTTTGTCCTATCCAAAAACGTGCAAACCATTTCGATCCTTACACACCTCATACAGAGTATATTTCGCAAATCCCACGTTTTCACAGTCTGCTGTGCAGTTATCGCTCCTTATAAGGCAATTTCCTGAACTATCTTACAACCAAAATCTAACCATTTATTATGAATATTACTCCATGGTAATAAAGTTTGAAATTCAATATAAAGCCATTAGAATACGAACGAATCTAGGTGACTCCCCGAAACTTCACTTTGGTGCAAAAGCAAAAGTGAAATAGTTGTTATCTGTGCAACTATCTGATAGACAAAAAAACTTATTTTTTTTTATTATTAATTTTTATTCATATACATTAATGCATAAATTAATGATATATTCTGATAGCAGACCCGTTACACGTACATACAACCTTTTGCCCGGGAATATCTTTATTATGTAGAACAACGCCATCTCAACACCACGACTAGAATTTATTGTATCGATTGATTATTTATCTTAACTAGTTATCTTAGATAGTTCACAACGTCAATCAAAGAGGTCACTGTTTACAATGTTTACCCCTAATACGATATCTGTACTGTTGTAATTTGGGATTCAAATTCGTTTTAACATCCGATGCATACTTAGTTGAAAATTTGTTTATTACTACTTAAAATTGTGTAATCTTTCCACCTTGTAATTTTAATTTTAAATATTGTTACTCTAAAGTGATACCTTTCAGACCTTCAATAAAACAGAGTGCATGTCCACCTTTATGTGTTCACAGAGTAGAGTATTTTAAAACTTTAGAAAAACGCCTGGTTAATGGGATATTTAAAGCGTCCACTATTTTTCGTACAACAAAATATTTATTACAAACCCAAATATAAATATTTATTGTTTTTGATGATTAAATGTATTCACTATGTGACATTGATTTACTTCGCAAAATTGTTTGTTTTTAATTTGGCTGAATAGTCACAACCATTTCCAATTCTTAGAGTCTATGTCAATTATAATCAAAGCCGTCTCCTTGATATTCTTTCCGCAAATGTACTGAAACGTCATGCGATGCTCGCGCTGAATGTCACAAACTCATTCCGATCCTTCTAATTTATCCTTACGTATATAAATGAATTAAGTTTGTTTATTTATAAAACATACAGTAAAATGCCAGCAGCTTCGTCTAGTTATAATTGTATCCCTAAACGATGGTGTCAATTGAAGCTATTCCTATAACTTTTACTATCAGTAGATTATTCGCCACTAAGAACAACATTACACTGGAACTGAGCTCATTTTGAACCTGTGTTCCAGTACAACGAACAGCCTGTTACGTACCCAGCCGAAGGGTAATTAATTAACATTTAACAATCATATTTCAGAGTTAATTTTAGCGATACAAGGTTTTGTCATTTGAAACTTCAATGAAACCAAGAATGCAATATATTTGCCGCTTGACATTTATTGAACGAAACAGTAGTTTGTGTTAACTATTTAATGCTTAAAACATTAAATTATGTCAGTGTTCCAAATAAAATTATTATGTACATGCTAGCGACCCACCTCGTTTTTAGCTCGGATAACGATACCTAGTTACTAGAAAATAATATAATATAATTATGCTGTAAGTACATACGTACTGTTAGTTTTTGATTCAAACTTGTAAAAAAAAACCGGGCAAGAGCATGATGGACCATGCTCGGAGTAGGGTTCCGAATCTGTTAAGTCCGTACTACAAACATAAAAATCAACAAGGTAATAACTAATTATCTATTTAAAGTCATTTGGTGAAGTCTTAGATGATTTTAGTAGGTATAAACACTTTAATCGCCTGTACCTCAAGAACGAATGATGTCTACTTAGTCGTGATAGTTTTCCATATAAATTCGTAATGTGCTTTCATTTAAGTTTTTTTTTTGATTTTTAATATATGTAGTATTGGCTGTAGTGGGGGGGGAGGGACACTTGACTCTAACAAACATTAGCACTTTAAAGCTTAATATTTCATAAACGGATCCCTTGATCAAAAAATTGTTTTCACAAACACACAATATTTAAAAGACGTATCCAACGACACCCCACACTATGGGAAAGACGAGAAAAAAAAACATCACGTTACCTACGTATAGGGGAGGTACAGGTATCGCCCCGAGAGTCGAGGCCACGCACACATTCAACATTGTATGTAATAATGACGGCGAGGTTTTGAAATTAGTGTTCTTTTTTCGTACCGATAGCAAATTTATAGCAAACTACAAGATTGACTAAAAGTTTTTTCGATTTATTTAGTTAAAATTATTTTTATAGATAAAAATATCCGATTGAATTAAAACAGATCATGATAATTATAATTTTTACATACCTACGTAATAACTGATGATAATATACGCAACATTGTCCAATTAAAATAGTTTTGTTTAAATTAATATTTATCTGAATGAATAGGTAAAGGACGGATGCATATATTAACCTTAAATTATTTTTTACTTTAATAAAGGTATTTATGTATTTTGTTGTTTTTACGTACATTTTCATTACTTCGTCATTTCGTTATCAAACCTCTTCAGACAATCTATTGCATCATGTGGCACTTGTTTTATCGTTGTCATATACCTACAGGGCGTCCCACGGCTATGCCACATAAAAGGAAAGTACCTTGAATATTGTAGATGGAACATTTTACTGAAAGAAGACATTACTTAAATTTAAAAAACAATTTAAACTGCATTCATAGATATTTAAATAATTACATGGTTGAACCAGGAATCGAACCCGTTACACGAGAAAAATAATTACCCTGTAGCTTTATCATACCGAATGAAAGGCTTCATCATAAGGATTATTTTTTGCTAAATAACATAGTGTCAGAAATAAAAGGAAGACCATAAATTTTAACATTTTTAATACAAAACTAATCAATTTATCAAATGTTCAATATAAGTCCCTTCCTGTTGAATACAAAGTCGCACTCTTTTCATTATTTCGCTCCCTGTCGATTTTTTGATCTTGTTGTGGTGGATATTGTTTGTAGCTCGTGGACACTTTCATACTGGTTCTTGTAAACAACATTTTTGAAATAACCCCATAAAAAGCCTTAATCTATCTATCTATCTATCAGCTTTTAATTTTTCTGAACAAAATTTCACATAAAATGTTAAAATTCATGGTCGTCCTTTTATTTCTGACACTATGTTATATAACAAAAAATAATCCTTATGATGAAGCCTTTCGTTCGGTATGATAAAGATACAGGGTAATTATATACCTCGTGTAACGGGTTCGATTCCCGGTTCAACCATGTAATTATTTAAATATCTAAGAATGCAGTTTAAATTGTTTTTTAAATTAAAATAATGTCTTCTTTCAGTAAAATGTTCCATCTACAATATTCAAGGTACTTTCCTTCCATGTGGCATAGCCGTGAGACGCCCTGTATATAGACAACTGCATTTTCCCCGAGTAAGAAAACGGATGGTCATTTAAATAACTACGGGAGTTAAATTCTGAAGGAAAAGGCGGTAGAGTGTCGATCGCGTTCGGTTAGTGCGGTGTTAAAAAAATTAAATTAATTTTCTTTTCTAATTCTTTGCTGTTTTATGTGTAGAATTCAAAAATAAGTTGCTATTTCTATATTTTAGTTCATATTTAGTGGTGGTGGTATTTGGTAAGTGTTTTCAATATTGTGATTGTGTGCAGATTGTGTTTGGAGGGTAGATTATGCCAGCATCGCCATGAACTGGGATGCTGGCCTAGATGACCCAGGGGGTAAGCTTATCCCCGTTATAGATAATATTGATCTTTCTCATCATGAGGAATTTGAAAAGGCTCAGGTAGACCAATTAAAGTCCAAAATGGGTAGAAAAAGAAGAGCGCGTGAAAGAGAACAACATAAAAATATCACTAGGAACAGATCGCGTTCAAGGTCCACGTCCTCGTTGGGTCAGTCGGAATCTTCGGATATGGACACCTTAGTTGCTAATCCGTCGTTTAATGACACCCCGCTGCCTCCGGGGCAAAAAAGTATTGATCCGACTTCTTCATCCTCCACGCCCCCAGCATATTTAATAGCGACACCCGCTAATACTCAACAGTCACAGACTCCTGTTTCTCCGTTTACCCAAATAGGACGTGATAAATATAACAGTAACGATCAGGGTCCGTTTGTAGTGCACGTCCAGAGGATTGAGGCCTCTCCTGATTCGGGACCTGTGCTGCATCCGGTGTCATTTGGTCTTTTTCTCCAAAAAAGGAAAAGGGAGTTTCCGAATATCATTGACGGAAGCGTAAAAAAAATAGGACGGAATAGGGCTTCGGTGAGTTTTCACTCGGCGGAGGATGCGAATCGTTTTGCAGATTCGCCATCTATTTCACAGCACAAGTACAAGGCATTTGTACCATCATTTAACGTAACTAGACTGGGGCTAGTGAGGGGAGTACCTTCCGAATGGTCCCCAGAAGAAGTATTGGAAAACATTCAGATCCCCGTCAATTCAGGAGGAGTTCGTCCTGTAAAAATACGAAGGTTAAATTTTAAAAAAAGTAAGGCAGATGGCACCTTCTCTTAGCTACCCTCAGAAACTGTAGTCGTTACTTTTGATGGTCAAATTCTGCCGAAGAGGATATTTCTCTGTTTCAATTCTCTTCCCGTAGAACACTATCAACTTCCAACAGTACAGTGTTTCCATTGTTGTCGTTATGGCCATACTAAAGAAAAGTGCAGGTCACCTCCACGGTGTTTTCGATGTGGTGGATCTCACGCTGGCGACTCTTGTGCAGTTGTTGCACAGGAGGGGAATTGCTGCAATTGCCCACAGGGGATAGGTGGCGGTCACTTTGCCAATAGTAAAATGTGTCCGGAGTACAGTCGCCAAGTTTCTATTAAAAAGACAATGACTGATGATAATATTACTTATGCAGAAGCGTCAAATTTGCATGCTAGGGTTGTCCGTCAGTCGTATGCGAATATAGCAGCCTCTTCTACTCCACAATCTTCTTCTTACCGGAAGACTGTGTTCCGCAGTCCCCGCCCCCCTCCTTCTGTGTCTAAAGGATATGATAGGAAAGCTCACGAGGCCATTATTAAGGACCCTGTCATTAATTCTGGTCCTGTGTTCTCTGAAAATCCTCCCCAACGAGAAAGTGACATATTTATAAAGGAACTAATCAAAATCCTTTCGGCTTTGATAAAAGTTTTCTCACCATCTAGTCCATTAGCTAATGCTTCTTTGTTGTCCCACGTTGCACCTTTTATTTCCTCCCTTGTATCATCTTTTAGTAATGGATCAAGTAGTAATTCAATGGAACTGCCGCAGTATCTCTAATAAAAAGCATGATTTTCTGTTTTTAATTAACAAATATAACCCTTTTGTATTAGCGGTATCGGAAATTTGGCTTAAACCCAATTCAAATTTTAATTTACCTAGCTATGTCTCTTTGATGGATTGTCGATCAGACGGACGTGCGGGTTGTGCCCTGTTTATCAGAGATCATCTTACATTTACACCTGTTTCCATCCCTCAGCATAGTTCTAGTTTTCATATAGGTAGTAAGCGCTCGTGTGGAAGGTATCTCATTTATATCTTTGTATATCCCAAACCCTTCTGCTGAAATCTTTACAGAGTTAAAGAAGTTTATAGTTTCACTACCCACACCAACTATTATTTTGGGTGACTTTAATGTTCATCATCACGACACGCTAGCCTAGTTGGGAGTGACCCTGCCTCCGAAGCCAGTGGTCCTGGGTTCAAATCCCGGTAAGGGCAGATATTTGTGTGATGAGCGCGAATATTTGTTCCTGAGTCTTGGTTGTTTTCTATGTATTTAAGTATTTATTTCTCTATATAAGTATGTTTATCGTTGTCTAGTTTCCATAGTAGAAGCCTAGAGCTTAGTTTGGGACTAGGTCAATTTGTGTGAGATTGTCCCGTGATATTTATTATTTATTTATTTATTTATCATCGCCTATGGGGTTGTGATAAGAATGACTCTCTTGGCGAACAGCTTTTAGAACTACTGGATTCTAGTAATTTGTGTCTCTTGAATACAGGAACTGCGACTCTCCGTACCGCCCCAAATCACGCAGCTAGTGCAGTGGATATTTCACTATGCTCGCCTGTGCTTGCGTCTCAGATCACATGGGAAGTTTTAAATAATTCATATGGAAGTGATCATTTTCCCATTGTTCTTAGCCTTCCCTCAGTATCTCCCAGAAAGCGACCTAACATCATAAAGCCTCTTTTGAAATATAATATTAATAATGCGGATTGGGATTTCTATAAAAAACATCTTAATACTGAAGTTAATTATCTACCTGAAATTACTGCGAATTCGTTACAGATTTGTTCTGATGCATTGATTGTAGCTTTAAAATCCTCAGCAAATAAGGTATTTCCTCGAAAGAATTCTGCCATAGGTAAATTTTCTTCTCCGCCGTGGTGGGACAAGGAATGCTCTATTGCAGTCAAAGAGAGAAAAAAGAGAAAAGACGTATGCCGCTGACATGTCGACAGCGAATTATAACTTATTAAAAAATGTGATGGCTGAAACTAAATCTTTACTTAGAAATAAAAAGTCTGACGGATGGAAGTCATTTTGTTCCACATTGAACCCAGCCACTCCGGACACAATAGTTTGGAATAATATACGAAAGTTTAGAAGTTCATACAAACCCCGCTCTTGCTCGCATCCTACATCATTAGAATGGGCGGAGTCTTTCTTAACTAATATAGCTCCTCCATATGTTCCTACTTTACTGGACTTACCTAATGAACATGGCAGGGTCGAATCGATGGACCATCTTGATCAGACATTCACAATCCTGGAACTTAAAAACGTACTAAAGTCAGGTAAAGATTCCACTCCAGGTCACGATGGAATACCATATTCTTTTATAGCTAAAGCTGGGGATTCTTTTCTTTCATATTTTCTAAATCTAATAAATTGTATATTGCTTACTGGTCATACACCTGCTTCCTGGAAATCCCAACTGATCATGCCAATTCTTAAGCCTTCAAAAGACCCTAAGGACTCTCGATCATATCGGCCAATAGCTCTATCCTCCGTCCTACTAAAAATTTTAGAACATTTGATAAAAAATCGATTGGAGTGGTTTATAGAGAGTAGAGAATTGTTAGGAAAATCTCAATTTGGGTTCAGAAAAGGAAAGAGCACTATGGACAGTTTGAGCATCTTTACTTCTGACATAAGGCTCTCATTTTCAAAGAATGCATCAGTAGTAGCCGTGTTTCTGGATGTTGAGGCAGCCTACGACAAAGTTCAGCTCCCTATTCTCAGGGAGAAATTCCAAAAGCTGAGAATTCCGGTGAGGCTGGCTAATCTCGTGGGTAACCTTCTCTCGGAGCGGCAAATTACTTTCCGCGGAAGAGACCCTCAAGTAAATCCATCTAGATTGACCTGTGGAGGGCTTCCTCAGGGTTCAGTACTAAGTCCCTTGCTCTATAACTTATACACTCATGATTTAGAACATTACGTTGGCAGGAGTCAAATTTTACAGTATGCTGATGATTTACTAGTTTATTACTCTAACAGCAATTTAGAGACGGCCAGGGTGGAAGTGGAAAACTCCCTTCAATATTTAAATAACTGGCTCGTTAATAACGGTCTATCTCTATCGCCAGCAAAAAGCTGTGCAGTAGTTTATTCCAGAAGTAGAGTAATGCCAAATGTAAGTATTAAAATTAATGAATCTGTTATTCCGTGTAATTATTTTTATAAATTTCTTGGTGTGTTTTTAGACTCTAAATTAAATGGTTCTCTTCATTTTGAGCACATATTGAGGAAATGTGAGCGGGGGCTTAATACTCTTAGGTGTTTGTCGGGGGTTTGGTGGGGACTCACCCAACCTCCCTTAGGATATTGTATAATGCTACGGTAAGAAGTGTATTAGATTATGGTTCATTTTTACTGGAGCCGGGTATAAAAGCGGGCTTGAGAGGACTTGACCTTGTTCAATCGAAAGCCCTGCGTATTATTACCGGTGCTATAAGATCTAGCCCTATTAATGCACTTCAAGTTGAATGCGCTGACACTCAGATTAAGAAGGCAATTTTTGGCTGATAGTTATTTGTTCCGAGCCTTTCAGTTTTCACACCATCCTATTATACACCGATTATGGGACCTTAAATCTGCTCCATGTTGGAACGTTAAAGATCCACCCTGCCTGGTGAAAAGTTTGGGAAAAATGTTTTCTATAAAAGACCCTATTTGTCACTTTCCGAATCTCCCCCTTTTCCAGTATAGTTATGAAACGATTATCTTACAGCCTCGAGTTATATTAAACTTTAACATTTGTCATGATGACCCTCATGCTGATGAGTATTTACGTCTAATTATTAACCGACAGTGGATAGGATGGAACACGATTTATTGTGATGCTTCCAAATTATCTCCTGTAGGGTGTGTTGGAGTAGGAATATATCATTCTCAGTACAACGTTTCACAGAAAGTGAAATGTCCGCCCGAGACGTCGGTGTTTACTGGAGAATGTATCGGTGTTTTGGAGAGTATTAAATACATTTTACTTTTTAAATTAGACAAAGCTATTATTTTTTCTGATTCGCGTAGTTGTTTACAGGCTTTACTATCTAACCCATTTTCGGTCAAATTTCACAACCCGATTATCTATCAGATAAAGGATCATCTAATGGCCTGTATTGTACGAGGATTGGAGGTCACTCTGGTCTGGGTCCCTTCGCACACTGGGATCAGTGGCAATGAGAGGGCTGACCAGATTGCAAAGGAAGCTGTAGTGTCAGGGGACAAAGTCCCTTTTAAAAATTATAGTCATGACATAATTTCTTTACCATCCAGATTCTTGGTACAAGCATGGTCTACCTATTGGACTTCTTCAAGTAGATCCAAAGGGAGACTCTTTTACTCCATTCAACCAACAGTCTCCAGGAAACCATGGTTTGCCAAGACTTTCATGCCAAAACAATATTGTTCTACACTTATCCGCATGCGGCTTGGTCACTCTTGTATTGCCTCTCATCTAGCCAAAATCCGAATTCGGGACTCTTCACTGTGCGAATGTGGGTTGGATGAAGGTGATCTCAACCATATTTTTTTTAATTGTCCGTTATATGAAAACTCCAGCTTATATAATGCGTTAATTAGCTTACAAGTTCCTTTTCCTACCCATATGTTGGAACTGTTATGTTGTAAAGATAAAGATGTGTTTACTGCTTTAGCCGCGTTCTGCCACCACAATAAATTGAAAATTTAGTAATTAAGGGTTTATTGTGAATTAGTATTGTAACCATGTTATGGTATTTTTTCTATATTTTTTTCATTTGTACTTTGTAATAATCGTATTGTTGTTTGTATATAAACATGTAAAAAAAGGAACAGCAACTTTAAATTTCCTGAATTTTCGCGATCGTCTATAATTATATTGAAATCGACATGACACTGGCTAAATGGCTACGCCGATAGAGACAATAATAAAAAAAAAAAAACTACGGAAACAAGTTTTTTTTTAGCGAAACGATGGGTCGTGGGAAAACATTAAATGGTCAAAGTCGGGAAATTATATTCAGAGTATTCCCTTTGTTCTACGCCTGCCTAAAACTTAATATACCTATGTCGCTATATGGTCTAAGTCGCACATTGTTTAAAACGCCATTTTCCTAATTGTCACTACACCTACATCTCTGTTGTACTAAAATGCATTAAGACAAACTGTTTGAGCCACATCCTAATAAGGCTTAAACGCATTAGGACTAAAGCAGTGTTTAGACTAAAACGCTTTGCGACCACCATACTTTGTAACAACCCCCCCTCTGACTATAAAATTAGATTATACTTTAATACTAATCTTAATATATTTATTTTAATTTAAACTCCTAATGAATAGAATATTCTAATTTGATATATTTAATTTGATATATTTATTTGGCCTTTTGATCGTCTAGTGTCAGAATCCCACATTGCACCGCAGCACCCATGTCTTTCATATGGAGCATAGACAGATTTGGAATTCTTCTTATTCTACAAGCCCTAATGATTCTCCTATATTTTTAAAATATAATTATATAAACTACCGTTCCTTTATTAATCTCACTCCTAATTAACCTACCCTGACCCTTTACTTTATCTAATGTCTTTAATAATACTTAATTACTAGCTGTTACCCGAATACCTAACATGTAATATTATTCCCTACCTATGTGTTTAAGAGAAACAATATAACTATATTTGCCCTACCTAAACCCCTACCTTGAAATGAGGCCGGTTACAGCGAGAACCTATTTAATCTTAGGTTTACTACTACTATGGTATGGTATGGTATGGTACTTACTATGGTATTTAATAGTTATTGATCGAAATCTAAAAACCAAATTAGTCCTCTCTTTGGATGGGGTCTGGCCTCACTAAAACGACCTATGACAGCGTTATGTGTATATTTTTACACTTTAGATTCCCTTGGGAATGGCGTGATGTTTCAACCCCTAAACACTAGCTGATGCCCTTAGACAGTGACGGCTGAGCACGTGACTCGGTAGTTTTCCTAGTTAAGTATATTTAAATAACAATTTCTAATTTATTACAGTAAAGTTTTCCAGTCATTTATCTATTTGATTAATACCTACAAGTAGGTACTTTAATATAGTCGGGGAGACCTCTGTCAACGTTACGTGTATATTTTTACACTTTAGATTCCCTTGGGAATGGCGTGATGTTTCGACCGCAAAACACTAGCCGATGCCCTTAGACAGTGACGGCCGAGTACGTGACTCAGTATTATGACGGAGAAAACAACAGCCGTAGAAGAAGAAGACAGTCCAACCCATAAATATTACTTGAATTTTACTAAATGCAGAAAATCTACAACTGGAAACACTTACTTCCTGTGAAACTTATATGAACACAAATGGTCAAATGAAACGTGATAATCTGAGAACTTCTCAGAATAAAATCCTATGAAAATATAGTTAATTCCCCTAAGTCTATATTTATGACGATTATTAGATTTAATTGAACTTCTGATTATATGCAGTGGCAGTAGAAGACCAAACGTTAACGAGTTTGAAGGCTAATTTTTAGCGCATCCTAATGATATTATTCCTAAATAAAATCCTACTGATTAAATACTAAATCCCTAATTCCCTAGACAATTGAATCTACCCTACCTCTACTTTTTAGGCCTATTCTACAAACTACAACCTAGAGGCTTACTCGTACCTTGTCCTCATAATTAGCTAGGTCCCTAGGTAAACCGTAAAGTTCAGCTGAGTCGGCTGAAGTAGGCAACCCAACACTCGCGTTGTGTGCACCTCCCCCCTCACAGACCGCAGTCCAAGACGTGAGAGTAAGGCGCCCTATTGTGTATATCTTTATATATATATAAAAATTGAGGTGTGTGTCCCTATATTTCACTTTGTAGCCAAAACTACATATCGCAGACGCATAGTGTTTGTATGTGGCAATAGGTACAAGGCTCCCATTGTGCACTATGGTGGTTGCAAGTCAATAACTATAAGGGTGTGAAAAATACGGGGGTTGAAAAAAGTTAACTTCAAAAATGTGAGTCTATCATTGATCTATAATGATCTGGATGGTTCTAGAAAATTTCTAGAATTATCTGGAAAGTTCTCAAATATATCCCTAGATTCTGATTAAAGAGAATGTTCTAGAAAATTCTAAAATGTATTCGATCTGGAATGTTCTAGAAAGTTCTGGAAATGGCTGGAATGATCTAGAAAGTTCTATAACTTTCTGGAATAATCTAGAAAGTTCTATATTGTGTACAATTATATATATGTCGCTCTTTCAAGAGTAACCGCTAAACAAAACATGTGTGTATTGTCTAATGACAAAAATGCTGTAAACGTTGTTTATAAGGACATATAAAATAAAACTTCACATACTTTAGTTATAGTGTCGTAATAGAGCATTATAGAATGGCAGTTGTTTAGAGGTTGTTGAACACCTGAACTACGCAGGCTGCCACAAGTCAAGAACAACAAATAACTCTTTCTCAATTCAATTCTCATTTTTCGAGATAGTTTTTTGTGTTCATGGTAACGACGTCGGAATCCTACACTGAGCATGTTCCGATATGCTCTTGCCCAGTCTTTCCTACTTTCTTCTCCATTTCTCTCTTTTATTTACATCCATTAAATGTGACAAACACAACAACAACTTTAAACAAATGCAAATAGTGGTATTGATACATTTATTACGTAAAAACCTAACATTAATAAAAAAAATGAGTAAATGGCACCAATGCATATAAATAGAAACTATCATCTTAATACACGTTTTATTTTTAAACGAGCGACTACAAAAAGACGTAATTGTATCAGAAGGGCAGTGAATATACTTTATCTGGCAATTTTATTCTGACTCACCGCAGACGAAGTCGCGGGCGGAAAGCTAGTAACATATAAATATTTAAAGTTTTATAGGGAACCAATACTCAAAACCCTCAAAGCTTTCACTGGTGCAATTGCGTGCCCAACCTGTGGACCCAGCTACGACTCAAGGATGACAATGAGTATGGTGGGCTCTTATACAGATGTCTGTGTTGGTAAAAAGACCATCTGGGCTTTCCCGAGGCTCTTTTAGAATTTAATAGTTCCGAACCAGACCCGTTTAATCAGCAAAAACATCGCCTTCAAAATCTTGCTTAGTTAATGAGGAGCCGTATGTAAAATTACCAGTACTTTCATGTAAAATCTGTTGATCTGGTGGTTTTCGTAGCTCATCTTCCAAAGAACCAGACATTTTGTACAATCTATAACAACGCGACATTATGTAATTAAGTTATATTTATTTATTTATTTCCACATCTACAATAATCATTACAATTACACAATATATTTATTATATTTTATACAATCACACCCGTCGTTAAACAAGGTATTTATAATTTATAGAAGTAAACAGTGAAAATAAACCGCAATCAAACCGACAGTGTGCTATTGAAAATCATGAGTCGTGACATTCGATTAAAACGGACGCTATCTCTAAACAAGTTACAGGAATATAATAAGCAGGGGCGTCCTATCGTGTACACCGATGAATCCTACATTGATAGCTAGCATTCAACTACAAAGGCTTGGACTGATAAAACAAATAAAGGATGTAAAGTGCCCATATATTAAGGTCAACGTTGTATTATTTATATTGTGCAAGCATGTACTAAAACTGGTTTTTTATCGAACGCACTAATCACGTTCAAGTCAAATAAAGAAACTGGCGATTATCATGGGTATATGAACTCTGCCTATTTCAGAAAATGGGCCACGGAGAAACTTTTGTCAAATCTAGAACCAAATTCAGTTTTAGTTGTAGACAATGCTTCTTATCATAATGTACCTACAGTATGAACAGTGTCCAACGAAAAACTCAATCAAAGCAGAAATGTTGGCCTGGCTCAATAAGCAGAATATAACGGACCCTGAAAAGAACACGAAGCCCGTTTTATATAATATTATTCAGCTTCATAAGCCACGTGGAGACTCTGGGACTGCAGGCTGGACGTAGTGTAGCAGGTGGAAGAAATTAGTGAAACGGTGTAACTTTAAGTGCATTTATTCGAGCACAGACGATATGAATGCGTCGTTGCGTTAGACCGTTCCGAAGGCGAGTGAGCGGCGGGGGTCGCCGCGCAGTGGAGATCTCGACGTGAGCATGTGTGTGTGAGTCGTATGCGTGACGGAGCACACACACACGCTAGGCGTTAACACCCCGACATAAGAAATACATTCTGGATAAAATGCTGGAAGAACATGGGCACTCGGTATTACGTCTGCCACCGTACCATCCCGATCTCAATCCCATTGAACTTTGTTTGGGAATCATAAAAGGAAGAGTAGCGGCCAGTAATACTGAGTTCACTTTTAACATCGTCATGAGAAAATTAGAAGAAGAAATTGAAGCACTTAATCAAGAGACGTTCACAGTATTTTCAGAAAAACTCAAGAACAAGAAGAAAGGTCAATGGAACCTAAGATTGATAGTTTGTCCGAAAACCATATCCTTGAAATAAATCTAAATGAATCAGATGAAGATATGTCGAGTGACTAGTTTAGTAAATCATAATTTTTATTTTCTTGCTGTTTGTATTACTTATTTTTCGAAAATAATTTGATCGTACACTAAATTCCATTCACTCATTCGTTCATTCACTACCTTTTTTGCTATTAGTACTCTATGTAGCAGTGTGTGTAACCATTCACCTCAACTCTCGTGGCGATACCTATACCCTATTTTATTTTTATTTTTATGTACCACTTTGTTAACGTGACTAATATGTATAAGTATTCATGCCAAATTACAGCTTTTAATACGAAGAGTCTCTGCGCTAGGCGGCGGACGGACGGACATGGCGAAACTTTAAGGGTTCGTAGTTTGACTACGGACCCCTTAAAACATTCATGTAAGGGTTAACTAAAACAATCGATATTATGAAAAGTTCACAAATTTAACAGTTAACGTTCAGAACCGTGCCTTTTGGTTCGATTTTTTTTGGCAATGCATGGAAAATACGTCATTTTTAGCCAGTTTACACAATAATTGCACTCTGGGTTGTAAATCTAATATACAGGGTGCCCCAAAAATCGACGGCAAGGCGGAAATAGGTGATAGGGCAGCTCATAAGCTATCGGTTTAACCCCCCATTGTATGTTCAGCGATTTTTAATACTTTCGGAGATATTTATCATATTAACCGGAATGGAGAATGTCGGTAGGTACGCCAAATCGCTTGAAACTTTGTTTCAGTAAAGTTTAAAAATAAACAAACATACTACTATTTATTTCATTCAAATAGACCCAGTAGTTTTGATTCTACGAACGTTTAAAATTTCGGACAATAATATTAAAACGCGCGATCGCCATCTTGCTACAGTGACGTCATCATTTAACAGCGGTACTCGCCCTTATATGAATGAGTAAGTTTGCAGGGCTTATATCTTTTTAACCGAAATAAGTAGCCAGTTGAAATATGTCTTATAATAAACTCTATCGTTTAATATTATAAAATGAACGATAAATCAAATCCCAAGAGGGGTTCCCATACAAGAAACATGAAAAAAAACCCATTTTTTTTAGCATTTTATTCGGATTGTATTTTTATAATGGCTTCTTATTTTGATACTATTTTAAGCTTACATTGTAGTCTAACCTTCATAGTTTACGACTAAATAGAAATCTCAAGTAAAACTTCTACAAATATGTGACAAAACTGATTTTATCAACACGGAGTTTTAGGCGGTCACCCATCCTGTTTTAGACTACGCTTGTAGTTGCTTAACTTTGGGAGGCGAAGTAAGGGCTGTATTTGTATGATGGCTTTTTATTTCGGTGTCACATTAATCTAAACTCCATACTAACCTATAGTTCACGACCAAACAGTAATAAAACTTTGTGTTAAGAAGTGCCTAGTTTAAATGAACACGATGATGTGGCGGTGATTGCTAAACTTTGGCGGTGGGCCTTTCTTTACAAATTTCGTGATAGGTATGTAGAATTAATATTGCGACCGTATAAAATAATGAACTATAAAATATGTTTTTTTTGAGTTCTGATACCTATTTTGTGTACTTATTCATTTCATCGATTTCAAATTTCGCGCGCGATCGACACCAAGTTGCTCACTCGCGATTAGTTAAATAGGTAGGTATACATGCCTACAACACTCGCTTCGCTAGGCTTAGACGTTAGCAAAGTTGGCATTAGTGGCCGCGGCCCGCGAGCTGTAGCAAGTAGGTAGTGTTTTGGAACATTATTAGTTATTATTATTACTTTGTTATTTCGTGTATGCAAGATAGTTGTATGTGTATATAGGCCACCATTAGGCAATTTCGAAATTTTTGAGAAGATTATGGAAACTGTTCTAATAAAATTATCTCATTCGAGAAAAAAAACAATTATATGTGGAGATTTTAATGTAAATATTTTAGAAAACAGTCCACTAACCAAAAGATTAATAAATCTTTTCAAATCTTTCGGCCTGACACATACTTTTATGGAGCCAACTAGAGTTACTGACACTAGTGCCACGTGTATTGATAACATTTTTACTGATATAATTCCCATTGGTAAGAGTGTGATCAGCAACCTGGAATCGGATCATTTGGGTCAATTAATTAAATTCAAGTCCGTATCGAAAAATATTCCAAAAAAAGAAATTACTTTTGTGCCAATAACTGCAGACCGTGTGGAAAGAATGAGACATAACCTAGTGCATAATTTGCCCTTTCTAACAACTGATAAGGGACCCAATGACATGTACAACTCATTCTTTCACACATTCATAAAACAATTTAACGCAGTATTTACATCCAAATCGGTTGTGGTTGGTGGTGCAAAGGTTTTCAGTGACTGGGCTACTGCGGACTTACATAAGCGTAGAAGAATACTGTATCAACTATATGAGGAACGGAGGTATAACGCGAGTGAGGAGTTTAAGGAACATGTCAAACAGTATTCTAAGCAATTCAAGATAGACTGCCGTATAACTAAGCGAATTTTTTTAAGTAACAAAATCTTGAATAGTTCTGATGTTATTAAAACGACCTGGACAATAATTAATGAAGAAACAGGTCGCCGAAAAAAGAACATTAACGACTATCGTTTAAAAGTAGATGGTAAAATAATAGATTCCAATCCAGATATCGCAATTGAATTTGAAAAGTTTTTTACCGATATACCAGTGTCCACGACTAAGTGCTTGAACTCTTCGCCTGCGTCTGCCATTGTACTTTTAGAAGATAACGTGCCTGAATGCAGTATATACTTTGAATTCAAGCGCGTTACTGCCTTGGATGTAATTAAGGCATTCAACTCAATCAATATAAAGAAAACCAGTGACCTTTGGGGAGTGTCGGTCCATGTACTCAAATCCTTAATTGAAGTCATAGCATCTGACTTAATGGTTGTATTTAATCACTGTGTTGATTGTGGTGAGTTTCCTGATCTTATGAAACATAGTAAGATAATTCCATTATTCAAAACGGGTAGTCCTTTTGACCCCACAAATTTTAGACCAATATCCATACTACCCACTTTCAGTAAAATATTTGAGAAATTGATTTTGTCACAGTTAGCGGAACATTTTCGGTATAATAATTTATTACACAATAAACAATTTGGTTTTACTCGGGGTCGCTCGACAACCGAAGCTGGTGTTGAGTTGATTAAAAACATTTTTAATGCCTGGGAAGGGTCACAGGATGCTTTAGGTATTTTTTGTGATTTGTCCAAGGCCTTCGATTGCGTTAACCATGACACATTGATCAGGAAACTACACCACTATGGAGTTAGAGGTACTGCGCTAAACTTAATAAAAACGTACTTATACGGGAGAATACAAAGGGTAGACGTGAATGGAGTACGATCACCTGGGTCATTGGTCTCAATGGGCGTACCACAGGGCTCAATATTGGGTCCATTTTTATTCCTCTTCTACATAAATGACTTACCTAATGACCTTATAACTTATAAAGGACAACCATGATATAGTATTGTTTGCTGATGATACGTCACTTGTGTTCAAAGTTAAACGACAACAGCAGTTTAATGTCGATGTAAACAATGCTATATCAAAAGTAGTCGATTGGTTTAGTGTTAATAATTTATTACTGAATGAGAAAAAGACGAAATGTATAAAGTTCATGACTACTAATGTGAAAAATAGTCAAACTACTGTAACTATTAAAAATGACAAACTAGACCTAGTTAATGATACAGTGTTTCTTGGTATAACGTTAGACTCCAAGCTCCAATGGGGTCCTCATCTTGCTGGATTGGCGGGTAGACTCAGTTCTGCAGTTTTTGCAGTTAATAAGATTCGGCAATTAATAGACTTAGATACCGCTCGATTAGTTTATTTTAGTTACTTCCATAGTATTATGTCATATGGTATTTTACTGTGGGGTAGTGCTGCTGATGTAAATAGCATCTTTGTTCTGCAGAAGAGGGCTATTCGTGCTGTCTACAAGATGGGCCAGAGTGACTCGCTTAGAGATAAGTTTAAAGAAATTAACATATTGACCATGCACAGTCAATACATTTATGAAAACATTATGTATGTTCATAAAAACATCGCTAAATTTAGAAAGAACTGTGACATACATAATGTTAATACCAGAAATAAATATAAGCTCGCAGTGCCCTTCACGCGGCTCCATAAAATAAAAAACTCTTTTATGGGTAATTGTATTAGGTTCTATAATAAGCTCCCAAGTAATGTTACTGAACTATCAGTAAATAAATTTAAGAGTTACGTTAAGCGTTAACTAATTTCTAAAGCATATTATAGTATTAAAGACTATATTAATGATAACAATGCTTGGGACTGAATTGCTTGTAATAAAATGTTTAGTCCTTACGACAAAAGGTTGCGAACGTCGAAAAAAAAAAGACATCCGACCGAGTTTCTTACAGGTTCTTCTCTGATCGGTCGCGATTTGAACCTGCAGTCAATTTAGGCTAAGTCGCTACTATGACGTTTCAAAAGAGTTTATTATTTGTAAACCTACTTGAATAAAGATTATTCTGATTCTGATTCTTATTCTGATTCTAGTGTGTGTGTTAGATATAATATAAAGTAGGTAGCTATAAATCAAGTAAACGCAATGGAGGAAGGATTCGGAATCGGACCATCTACCAAAAATAGATGGGCTTATGGTCGCTGAGTATTTTTCAAGGAACAGTAACTTTGTTGCTGCCGAAATGCGAGGATAGACCGCGTAACGAACTGCGTGAATCATAATTGGACGTAGTTTTGCAAACAGGAACCAACCCACAATCATTTAGCAATAAAATGTCAACCCTCAGTATTCAGCATTACAGTTGACATATTATTGTCAAATCATTGTGGGTTGGTTCCTGTTTGCAAAACTACGTCCAATTATTGTTGAATACTTACCGCTGCGGGCTCTGCCGCCCGCGTCCCGCGTCCCGCGTCTCGCTTCCCGCGTTTGTTTGTTTTTAAGTTTTGGGGATGTTTCACTTTAGCTATCAACATTATACTTTATGCATTAATGTTTTTGGTATTTTTATGTAAAATACGGTGACCCAAAATTATAGGTAAGTGCTTGATTCCCTTTTATTCTAACTTTATTTAACCAACTGGTTCGACAAACATTACAAACTGAAAAGCCGGTCAGTGACAGACAGTTTATTTAAACTGTAGGTATGTAATACAAAACAATACATAACCATAAGTAGTAACATCCAAACGAATTCGTAAAAATATTTCGACTTCCAAAGTTAAGCAACTAAGAGCGTAGTCTAAAACAGGATGGGTGACCGCTTAAAACATCGTGTTGATAAAATCAGTTTTGTGACATATTTGTAGCAGTTTTACTTGAGATTGCTGTTTAATCGTAAACTATGAAAGTTAGACTATATAAGTTATAGTCTAACTTTCATAGCTTAAAGTAGCATCAAAATAATAAACCATTATAAAAATACAATCCGAATAAAAATGCTAAAAAAATTGGGTTTTTTTCATGTTTCTTGTATGGGGACCCCTCTTGGGATTTGATTTATCGTTCATTTTATAATTTTAAACGATAGAGTTTATAATAAGACATATTCTGTGAAAATTTACAACTTAAATACATTTATTTAATGCTATTTCCTACACTTTTGTGGAATCTGGATTACAGAAGTTTAATTGTACCATCTATGAATTTTATTTTATTATTAATAAGACCCCAAGTCTTAACATGGTGACCCCGACGTGATGGATACGCAACGATAGATTCTGCACACCGCGCGAGTCGAAGCTTCTAGAAGAAAGGACAAAGGTCACGCAAACAGCCGTTCCGTGTCGGATATAGAAGATTTAAAGATATTTTCGACCAAGTAAAAGCTAAGAAAGCTTCAGTGCCGTTTCGTGCAACCGTATGTGACGTGGAGTTCTACGCTGCCACCTCGGAAGCTGCAGCCGCCCCTACTTCAAGCCCGCCGGCAGCTTAATTGCGCCGCAGCCAAGGTTTAGCAAGGGAAGTGCACCATTCCATTTTTTCCTTTCTTTTCCCACTCGAAGTCTCTCTCTACTTGATTTTTTAGCTTTGTCATCTTCACCTCACGTAAGCTCAAGCTTTAGGGTTAGTTTGAGGCCCTATAAATTGCACGTGTTGCACACCTTTTTTAAGCCGTCTTATTTAATTTTAGTGCCAGTTTAAATACTCTGGTCGCTGCTTTAATGGCCAAGCTTTGCCACGTGTTTAGAATATCTTAAGGCCTTCGATTTTATTTCCTCCTTAAAGCTTACAAATATAAGATTTAGCAACAACTGAAACCTATTTGTGCTTTAAATTATTTTCTCAGGTTTTAGTTCGCAACTTTTGCGATTTATAAAGCGTCTTTCCTTACTTTATGCTGAAACAATAATTCTTTTCGCATAGTTTCTAGCAATCTAGCTTAATTTGTTAGCATCCAAAGTATTTTTTCCATTACATTACGTTAGTAAGTAATAGACGTGTTTTGCTCCGCAGCAGCCATAGAACCGGTTCCCGCGCCGGCGCACGCACACCGCCGCACAGCGCCCAGCTATCGGTTGCTATCGGCTCGCTGTTGCTGAGCGCCTTTTATCGCTTACGCTGCACCGCTACACCGCCGCACCGGGCTACCACGGTGACTGGGAACATAAGCCGAACCAATTTACGTATTTATTTGCTGTCATTTTAATTTGATCCATCATTCGTTGCTTTTATTTTGCAGTCAGATCTGTCTCTAAAATGACTTCTTATCAGGCCACTAGAACTTCAATAAAGGGTGGCGTTACCAAATTTAGAAATTTGATTAACGAATTAACTAATCAAGAAGGTATTTTTAATAGAGATGTTGACGAACTTTCAATTAAATTAGACCGTTTTCGTGCCTTGTTTGAACGGGATTTCGTATCTCTTATTGCTACTGCTCATAAACTTATTGATAAGAATGGTGAAAGATCTGACTTTGCAAGCGTAAAGTCCGAGGTTCAAAGTCATTGCAATCACAACAATGAAGTAACTTCCGATTGCCTATAATCTCTCATTCACAGTTCGGATAGGATTAAGCCGATTCATCAATTCCACTACTTGAATTCCTATTTAGAGGGCGAAGCGGCTCAGGTAATTAGTAACTTAGAAGTTACAGACAATAACTATGTCGAAGCTTGGCGTCTCCTCTGCGAGAGATACAACAACAAGAAGCAATTAGTTAGCAACCATCTAAACTCCTTGTTTAACCTGCAGCCGATCGGTCGCGAGTCATCTAAGTCTCTGCTTTATCTAGTGGATCACGTGTCTAAAAACTTGCGCGCATTACATACGCTGGGACAACCCACTCAAAACTGGGACACGTTAATCATCCATATGGTTTCGGCTAAACTGGATAGCAATACCTCTTTAAAATGGGAGGAATTTAAGGGTAATTCGATTGATGACGAAATGGCCACACTGGCCGATTATCGGATCTACGATTGCTCGTCGTTCCTGTCCTTGCCCGTCGAAGACCGAATTTCCGGAGCGGCGAGGTTACGCGTTTGTCTTAATTGTTTGCGGAAGGGACATACTTCGCATCGATGCAGGGCAGCGCCTTGTCATACTTGTAAGAAGCGCCACAAAACTTGATTGCACAGGGAGGTTCCTCAGGCTGTCGCCGCGCCAGTCGAGGCACTGCCGCCGCCGCGGGCGGAGCTCGGGGTCGCAGCCAGCATTATGGCCGTGTCACACTCGAATCACGTGCTTCTATCCACCGCGCTTATTGACGTTTACAACCCGGTCAATGATAGGCATGTAACTGTGCGCGCGCTTTTAGATTCTGGTAGCATGACCTCTCTTATTACTGACAATTTAAAACAGAAATTGCAGCTGGTACCTCAGCACAATACTATTAACGTGGTCGGAGTAGGTAACATCCCCTTGTCCGGCACGCCTGAGCGCTGTGCCGTACAGATTCGGTCTAGACATGATAAAAACATTAATTTCAATCTTTCATGTTTAGTACTGCCTACTATTTCTAGTAATTTGCCGCATAAGTATATTGATGTATCACATTTAAAATTGCCGCGCAATATAAAACTCGCAGATCCCTCTTTTAATCAGCCTGCACCTGTAGACGTTTTAATTGGTGCTGACATTTTTTGGAATTTAATTGGATCCGAGCAAATTAATTTAGGGCTAGATATGCCAATTATGCGCAAATCAAAGTTAGGTTGGGTACTTGCCGGTAACATAAATGCTTGTTCGATGCCAAGCGATAAATCGTTTAATTCGTTTTTACAATGCAACCATCTGTCCACATACAGCGATAGTTTAGACGAAGCGCTGGCCAAATTTTGGCAACTGGAGCAGGTGCCCCAGCCTACTCACCCGCACACAGACTTAGAAGCGGAATGCGAAAAACATTTTGTTACTCACACCTACCGCAATGAAAACGGCAGGTTTTGTGTTCGCTTACCTTTAATTACTGAACCCGATTGTTTAGGTAATTCATATCGTTTAGCTAAAAAACGTTTCTTTGCCTTAGAAAAGCGATTTAAAGGCAACCCAGAGCTCAAAGGGCTTTATAAACAATTTATAAATGAGTATTCGGACTTAGGCCATCTCTCTGTATCTGACACTGTTATTCCAGACCCTTCCTTTTTTGTGCCTCATCATGCCGTGCTCAAGCCCACTAGTGAATCTACTAAAATTAGAGTAGTATTTAATGGTAGTGCTTCTACTTCATCCGGCTATTCAATAAACGACCTACAGATGGTCGGGCCTGCGATTCAAGACTCTTTGTTCAATATCTTGTTACGATTTCGTACTTATAAATACGTGTTGACCGGAGATGTTGCAAAAATGTATCGGCAGATCTTGGTTCAAGAATGTGACCGCGATTTACAATTAATTCTTTGGCGATGCAACGAGACCGAACCTTTAAAAACCTTAAGGCTTAACACGGTCACGTATGGCTTTTCTAGTGCCAGTTTTTTAAGCACTCGCTGTTTATGGCAGTTGGGCGAGGAATGCACGGATGAAAAAATTAGAACAGTGATTCAAAATGATTTTTTGGTAGATGACTTGTTAACAGGGTCCGATACAGAGGATGAACTTCGCGTTATTAAAAAATCGGTTGAGTGTGCGCTCGCGGCTGGTTGTTTCCCCCTGCGCAAATATCGCTCAAATTTACCGTCAATTTTGTGCGACTCTCAAAACCCAGACTCGAATCAAGGCAGTTTGATTATTAGTTCGTCGTCACACACGTTAGGAGTGGGCTGGGACTCTGCTGCAGATGTCATTCATTTCCCCACTCAGTACTCGGCCAAGGACGGCTGTCCCACGAAGCGTTCGATTTTGTCCGACTCGTGCAAAATATTTGATCCGTTGGGTGTCCTGTGTCTACTCACAATTATACCTAAAGTTCTTATGCAAAAACTATGGCTCGCGAAAATTGATTGGGACGAGCCGGTGCCGAGTGAAATTAATGACTCATGGCAAGGTTTTGTTAATGGTTTGGCCTCTTTAACTTCATTGCAAATGCCTCGTCACGTTTTGTGTGACGCACCCACTGACATCGAGATGCATTGTTTTTGTGATGCAAGCTCGATCGCCTATTCCGCGTGTATTTATTTAAAATCAATTAATGATAAGGGCGATGTTGTTATCAGACTGCTGTGTGCCAAGTCTAAAGTTGCTCCGGTCAAGGCCACGACCATACCTCGCCTTGAACTGTGCGCTTGCGTTCTAGGCGCACAGCTCGCGTCAGCTGTTTCTAAGACGCTGCGTTGCCAGCTCGCGCGGAAATGTTATTGGACCGACTCCTCTATTGTCTTGGCGTGGCTTAAAATGAGTTACTCTAAATTAAAAATGTTTGTGTCTAATCGAGTTGCTAATATTTTAGAACTCACTGAAGGCAGTGAGTGGCGTCACGTCCCGACGTCACTTAACCTGGCGGACTACGCGTCGCGCGGCGTCGAAGCCCGCCGATTAACGTCTTTAGATACTTATGTGGTGGAACGGGCCATCATTTTTATATGAGCCGCCATGTAACTGGCCTCAATTTTCGTTGAACTGTGCTAATGATTTACCCGAAGTAAAAATAAATGTCACTACTGTGACAAAGGATAACGATTTTATTAATTTTAATAAATATTCGAAGCTAAGCACACTACAGCGCTCATTAGCGTATGTACTTCGATTTATTTATAACTGCTGCAATCTTTCTAACAAGACTACAGGTGTGTTACAGCCTGAGGAACTTGAACTTTCTTTTAAGAGGTTAATAATTTTGTCGCAGGAAGATAGCTTTTCCCACGATTTAAGGACCCTTCGCGTCAATCAACCACTTAACCCCAAAAGTCCAAAATTGTCATTGAACCCTTTTTATGACGCCGACGACAAACTTCTTAGGGTCGGTGGACGTTTGAACTCGTCTTTTTATTCGTATGATAAGCGCCACCCAATGCTTTTGCATGCTAAGCACAGGCTCACCAGGTTGTTGTTCCAGCAGGAGCACGTGCGCCTCCTGCACGCGCCGCCGCAACTGCTGCTGGGCGCGACCCGCGAGTCCGTGTGGGCCGTGGCGGGCCGCGTGCTCGCGCGCACAGTGTCGCAGCAGTGCGTCACTTGCCGCCGCGCCGCTGGCAATACCTCTGCTCCTATAATGGGCGTTCTTCCTTCTCAGCGCGTTACGCCTGACTTTCCTTTTGTTAGTGTTGGTGTCGACTTTGCTGGAACCTTCCTAATTAAGGATAGGCATGGAAGGGGTTGCAAAATTTCTAAGTGCTATCTTGCGATATTTGTTTGTTTTCGTTATAAATGTTTGCACCTGGAGGCTGTGAGTTCGCTGTCTACGGATTCGTTTATTTTGTCGTTGCGCCGTTTTATCTCTCGGAGAGGACGACCGCGCGAGATTTTTTGCGATAACGGCCGAAATTTCATAGCCAAGCAAGCCAAGGAAATTAGCGATTGTATAACCTCAAACTCAGAGTTAGTTTGAAATTTCGCATCGAATGAGGGAATTTAATTTAAATTCCAACCGGCTTATGCTCCCCACTTTGGGGGTTTAAATGGGAGGCAGGTGTCAAGTCTGCGAAATTTCACTTGAAGCGAATTTTAGGCAATTCTCACCTGACCTTCGAGGAGTTGGCAACGTTATTTAATCAAGTAGAGGCGATCCTTAAAAGCCGCCCTTTATGTCCGTTGTCCTCTTCTTTTAATGACTTCCAACCTTTATCCCCAAGTCACTTCATCATTGGCCGCGCGCTTACCTCGCTGCCGTCGCCTACTCTGGCGGATATAAACCCGAACCGTTTAGATAGATTCCAGAGGCTTGAGGCACTCAGGCAGCACTTCTGGCAGCGTTGGCAGCTGGAGTACGTCGCCGAGCTGCAGCAGCGGACCAAATGGCGAGTTCCCGGCGGCAGAGCTCTACAGCTGGGCGACCTGGTCCTGATAAAGGAGGAGAATACTCCTCCCATGCACTGGCGACTTGGACGAGTCGTCCAATTATTTCCTGGCGCAGATGGGATATCTCGAGTAGCTGAAGTTGCTACGCCATCGGGCATATACAAGCGAGGTGTGAAATACCTCTACCCTTTACTGGACGAGACAGCAGAACCATTGAAGACTGACGTCTCCAAGGGCCCCCAGGATGTTGCCGCTACGAGTACAAGTGGTGAGGCGGGGACGGTACGGAGCTAAATCAGTTTTGACGAAGTTTTGTCCCTCCGCCGCACCTAGTCGCCTCGCATTCTTCTATCGGCTCTTAGCGCGCTTGCGTGCGCGTCATACAACTTAAATACATTTATTTAATGCTATTTCCTACACTTTTGTGGAATCTGGATTACAGAAGTTTAATTGTACCATCTATGAATTTTATTTTATTATTAATAAGACCCCAAGTCTTAACACGAAGTTTAAAATTCAATATCTCGGAAACTATTTGGCGTATCGAAATGATTTTTTTACAGTATTTTTTGTTTTTAATGGAGAATATGATAAGCCAAAAATCTCAACTGGCCGACATTCTCCATTATTGTAATTTTTCCTTATGTCCATGTTACGAAAAACCCTTAAGTTCATGTATTATTTCAACGGCCTGCTGGTCGATATAGAGGGGAGATAGGACAACCCTTTTTACAGAATCTGGGTGTCGTTTTATATCCCAATATATCAAGACCCTAAGTAGTTATGCAAGACCTAGGTTAAGATTTTGTACTCTAACACTAGCCATGTAAGTATTTTCTGTAACTAACAATTTATGGGCCTAGTTGCCTGACAATAAAGAATAATAATAATAATTATATTTTTTTGCGGTTTCTTGGTGGATTCTCCACCGAAAAAATATTGAAATAATACATGAACTGAAGGGTTTTTCGAAGCATGGACTTATGTCCATGGAAATGGAAAAATTCCGATAAAATAAATAATAAATACACTGGTAAACATCTTAGCCTGATTTTGTAAAATGTGGTTACAGAATTACCAACAAGTTTTTAGAGTTGTTGTGTATTGCTGTAGCTCTACCTACCCCACTCTGGGAATGAAGGCGTGATGGTGTGTATGTATGTATGTACTATAATTCCGATTAAAATGATCAATATCTCCGAAAGTACAAAAAATCGCTGATCATACATCGTAAATCGATAGCCTATGAGCTGCCCTATAACCTATTTCCTGCTTGACGTCGATTTTTGGGAGACTCAAAATATTAAATTAATTGCCTAACAAAAAGAAAAAAGCGATGATGTTTGTACCTCATAAAAAATTGAATTAAGAAAATGGTGTAACATTTTTCCATTTTATAGGGTTCAGTAGTCAAATTAGGAACCTTTACAATCTTGCTATGTCCCTAAAGCATGAAATAAATAAAAAACATTTTCTATGACAGGCTTTTATTCCGTAAAAAAAAATCAAGGGAACTTTACATAAGTAAAACATAATCGATTATAAATCATAACCAAACGAGTTTACATTCACCAAGATAAATACTATACGTCAAGACAGGATCTAAACTAAATACATCAAAACAAACAATAACGCATCAAGCAAATAAACGTATGCTTGTTGAAATATAATTAACATAAGCTTGTTAGAATATAATTATGATATTATGACGCTGTCAGCATGTAAATACCTACCTACTCCACCTAAAATAAAAATAAAAATAAAAATAGTTAATTAAAAAAGGCACTTTACAATTATGGTGGGGTGATGTAATGATTAAATGAATGGTAAAAATATTATTATTGCCTTCGGTCCGTTGTCAAATTTCTCTCGTCACACTGTAGTTGCACTTACAAATAGAAAATATTTTATAATTTTATTTTATTAAAATACATATATACACAAAGTTCAACAAGGAACAGTCCATATCTACCTATAGCTATGGGAAACTATTGGAATCTATATTATTTTTATTATCATTTCTGCAGAGCAATGAATTACCTCCACATTCGACTACTCATATACCTACTTTTGAGAGTAGCTTGTGTAAATTCCACGGAGAAACAGATCGAATCTAAAATGTAGTTTAATGTGACGCGACAACCGCTTCAAACACAAGTCCCAAATTAAGAAAAGTAAATTAAACTACAATTTATGCCTGAACAAGTTGAAATGTAATTAAAAGATAGATACGTTATCCTATGGGTCAAAAACACTTCCACTAGGATAATATTTTTAAACAAATATAAAATATAAAGTAAATGGTTTTTACGAACTCAATGCCACGAGAGAACTCTTAAAAAACTGCCCTTGATATTGATATTTAGAAAAAAACTTATATAAAAGGTCAAAACCAATACGATTACATTTCCTCCAGTGATACAAAAGACCTAAAGGTAGATGGAGCGCGGGCACACGCGCATGGCGCACACTCGCCGGGCGTCAGCGTCAGCGCACGCGCCGCGCTCGCGCGCCCTCGCGCATGTCCCACGGGACACGGCAGCGCTCTTCACCCGCAGCACACTACTAAGACTCGCCTCCGCTAGCTCCACCACTCGCACATAAGGATCAACTCCTCACACCACAGAATTCATTACTTTATACAATTAGTTATTGATTCAGTCCACAAATTTGAAATAAGGTCCACAATTCCACTTTTCGCCATGTCATACTTGCAACATGACGAGTGTTGGTTTTGTTAATGTTCTGTCACTAGGCGTTACATTAATCAAACGTTCATCCAGTTCAAAATATTATTTAGCACATTTAAATTTGTTGAATGTTTTTCGTAGTGAAGCACTGTTCAAAATATTAAAACAATTGGTACAATCTATTACATAATAATTGTTCCGGTTGCAATGCAACAATCGGCCACGTCTTCATAGGATAATTTCCTGAAACCCGTTTATGTACATCGCAATACATAAACCTGATGTATAATGCAGTACCAATCATTAGCTCGAGTACTACGTCTATGGGGAGAAGCCAGCCCTCAATGTTCTCGCACACCACGTACTATCAGTTGCGAGGGCGACCACGTCCGCGGGATCCATCTCGTTCCTGAAACAGAACAACCTTTCTTTATTATTTTGCATCAATCTAGTAAACATAGACAGTGAAATCGTAGAAGGATAAAAAAATACTCGAGATATGAACACAAAAATACTTAGAGGCTCAGAATGAGCACTACAACACGTTTCAACAATTTGAGTCTTGATATCTGACAGACTGTTTTTTATATTAAAGGCGATAGTTAAAGCGGGGGCATAAGAGCTAGCAAGTCACCTGATGTAAAGTGATCACCACCGCCTATACTGGGTGATTTTGGGGTCATGATCCGGAATGGCCAAAAGTGAATAAGATGGTCATACTGAACAACTTTTCCGATGGGACCAACCACGAAACCGCCAAAAAAAACCAGCTGTCGTGGTCCTATCGGAAGTTTTTCAGTATGACCATCGTATTCACTTTTGGAAATTCCGGATCATCATGATCCCAAAATCAACCCAGTAGACACCTGCAACTTAATTAAAGATGCGTTGCCGGCCTTTGAGAAAAAAGAACGTGCGTCTTTTGAAGGCACCTACATATAAATCAGGTTTCCAAAACTTTAAGAACGCGCAGTAGTAGACTGCCATCCAGCAAGGTACTGGGGATGATAGGAAAGGCGTTTGCCAGTAGTACGGTGAAGAAACGAAACCGCAGGCAGTATTCCAAACAGTTCTTCGAAGCACTCCCGATAGACGCATTAATAATATACAACCTTTTGGAACATCGCCAAGGCCCTCCGCAATGCCAGACGATCGAGCTGACCAGAGAGTACCAGATCGTCGAAAAACCGAACCGCTCTACTCTACTCTGAATGCGATCAAATTAGTCTAAAATCCGAACTAGAAATGATCTGCACCCATCTGTTTAATGGATGAAATCTATTTTATATCAATTATTTGGAAATTATAATTCACTGTAGTAAAAAAAAATTTGTCTAAAAAAAATCAATAAAATTTTCAAGTGATGTTTAGCAAGGCAGAAAAATGCTGAAAGGTCATGTTTTTCCATCGTAACACGTGGTTCAATAAAACCCGAGACTAAGTACTAAAACAAGGTTTTTTTTTATAAAATTATTTTTTATTCATCAACGTAGTCTCCTCCAAGAGCGATGAAGTCCCTCCAACGCTTTTCTAACTTTTCTATCCCATGCGTGCAGAACGATTTGTCTTTGGCTTCAAAATAAGCCTGCGTTACTGCGATAACTTCACTATTTGAGTCAAATTTCTTACCCTTTTCAAGCAATTCGAAGCCCCATTCATTAATTTTGGCCATCGTTCTCACGGACTTGTGACAAGCCGCGTTGTCCTGGTGAAACACCACTTTCTTTTTGTTCATTTGAGGCCGCTTATCCGCAATTTCGTACTTCAATCGCTCCAATAACCACATGTACTAGTCACTATTTTCTATTTTACCCCTTTTCAAGGTAGTCGATGAAAAGTTTTCCATTCGAATCCCAAAATATAGACGCCATAACCTTACCGACCGATTTCTGAGTCTTTGGCCGCTTCGGGTGGCTTTCACCAGCCGCTCTCCACTCCGCTGACTGCCGATTGGATTCCGGAGTGAAACGATTTATTCATGTATCATCCATTGTCACATACTTACAGACGTAAAAAAACCTTTTTATTACGATTCATCAGCGCCAAACAGCTCTGAATCATTGATATGTTGTCCTTTTGATCAGTTGTAAGCAAATGCGGCACCCACTTGGAAAGAAGCTTTTCATGTCCAAATTCTTATGTAAAATTGTGAAAACACTAATGGTTAATATTTTGTTGAGTCACTGCTTCATTTGGACGACCTGAGCGTTCCCCATCATTTGTGTCCATGCGACCGCGTTTGAAGTCGGCATACCACCGACAAATGGTTACTTCAGAGGGAGCTGATCCTGCATAACATTTTATTAGCCATTGCTGTGCTTCATCGGTATTTTTTCCCATTAAAAACAATGTTTTATCAACACGTGAAACTCGTATTTTTTCCATTGTATCGAAATTACAAGCGTAGAGTTACTTAAATATCTGCAAAATCAATATTTTATTGTTCCATTTTTTTTTATTTGACACATATTTTACACATGGCCAGTATTTAAAAAATCAAAAGACCCTATAATATATGCGCCATTTCCAACTTAGTCTTGGGAGTTGAACGATCTAGTTACATGTTTTGTAAATAAAATGAAATTTTTATTTTGTCATAAACTTTGTTCATTAACCAGACCAGTGCAAATTACTAATATCGATTTACCTGTTATACATGTCTACCCTAAAGTTATGACGGGAAAAAATAGTCAACCTTACGTTTGCATATTCTATAGGCTTCATACTTCTGATTGGTACGTCATTTGTCTGTTAACCGAAACGGTGATAAAAAAAAACATATTCTCCACTGATTTTTTTTTAGAAAACCCACTCGAGATATATTTTCAAATGTATTAAATTTGATATAAAATAGGTTTCATCCATTAATCAGATGGGAGACCCTAAAACATTCGAAATTTGTAATTTAAAAATATATTTTCAGTCAAAATATTGCACATTTTTTTTAAGTGGAAGGTGTAGTGTAATGATTATTATGTTATGACCAGAGATCGGAATAGGCAGAGTATAAATCCGTGGCTGGCGTGAATAAGTTGATAACTCGTTGAAAAATAATGAAGTAATATGAACTATATGCAATTTGTTCTATATACAAATTTCATTAACTTTACATTTCAACTTATTTTATTAACTTATTCACGCCATGCACGGACTTAACTAAACTTAGAACAAAGTCATACATGAAGTGGAGACTTCTTGGCGATAACATTATTTTCCGGGACTTACCGGATTAAAAATAAAGTAATATTACAACAACGCTACAAGTTTTTATATCTTTACATATAAACCACTGAATATAACATTAATTTCAATATATACTTAAAACCCATCCGTCTCTTTTACGGCAGTTCACGTAATAATATTGTAATTAAGTGAAAGAGATAAACATAATAGTAGTCTCATCTACCGTATTGCTTGTGGTTTCTATTGTTATCGTGTAAAAGAGAAAGCGGACGTAGTTATCACTGGTCGCTTCCACAATTCCATACAATCCTTTGTCGAGCACGGACATGATTATACTTTGTTTCTATGATATTTGGCTTTGGCTTGTTTATCGGAATTTCACCTGCTATACATACCTCGATTACCTGGTTTGAACTCACACATTGATTTTGCTTGGCAATACAGGTTGTTTTTTTGGTCAGCAACTTCCATCGTGAAATGTTTATGTTGTGAACATTTACTTTGTGAGTGGTCAAAACAATGCTGACACCGTTAGGATTTGGACTGAAGGATTTCCTAATCGGCAGGCCATACGCGCTACACTGTAAAGTCTATCGTTAGCAACGATTAGTTTACGATAGACCAAACGAATTCCAAAACGTTACTGAGTTGCGAAATGCGATAGTGGCATTCGACAAAATGTTCTTGTCTTAAGCAGTTTAAACACCAATTTGCATCGACGAGCTACACTGTCCATCTCGGAAGGCGGCTGTCACTTTGAAATTTATTAAAAGTGACCTAACGTAAAAAAGAAAATTTTGTAAATTTTTAACAATCGTTGTACAAAGCTAATTCACCTTTTTAAATACGCCTAAGAAAACTCTTGCGGTTTTTTGTAATCTGTAGTTGAATGCCATTTCAGAACGATTTTTAACAACAATAATCTACAATTTTTTAACCTAAACCGTGTTTGTAATCTTTGACGGTCCTAAGCCCGTCACAAGTATGAAGGGAAAGATGAATCATAACATTGTGCACGGTGATTACGTCATTGAAGTCTCGGTAAACACGGCGGCTCATGGTAACCACAATAAGTAAAAAAATGGGATAAATTGAAAATACTATTTCTCTGACCTCCTTAGGTTTTTAATTTTTTAATAAGATATTCGGATTCAGCATTAATTGTACTAGGTATCTCTCCCGTTTTGGAAGTTGTCGACCAAAAAAACAACCTGTATATTTCAATTATCTACAAGAAAATGATATTACTAGTAGTTATGATTATGAATTATGTCTATTACGTCTTAGACTTGTCCATTAAATTTGCTTAGTTTTCAATATTCATATTTAAGATGGCAAAGGAAACCACAATTCGTAAGTGGATAATAGATAAACGTGACTAATTTACGATACTTCTAAAGGATCGATCTTTTGTACAAAATGTCAAGTAAGTTTATTTGCGAAACGAAAAAGCGTGATTGATAGACATTTTAAATCTAATACGCATCGCCGTCAAGAATTTTGCACCGAACAGAATCAAGAAGATTTTAATATTGATTTGATAAACTTTTTAGTTTTATGCAATATTCCGTGGAAACGTGTTAACTGTGCCGCTTTTCGACAGTTTTTCGCTAAATATGTATGCTGCCAGTGTACGCAATACATTTTGCCAGGTGAGACTATTTTATATTTTATAGACTATTTTAGTCATATCCATATTACGTATAACGTTCGACATTATTTTGACGTAATTTGCATCAGTCAGCCGCCCACTGTCATAGGTATAGAACGAAGTATTTTATCGACTATCGACAAGTAGTTCTGATTCACGTAGCACAAGATCTTTTACCAAATATAATTATACCTCCTATCGATACATTATACTTAGCAAAATAATTTTCTAATATTAACAATCGGTATTTTAGATTAATATAGTTTTTGGAAAATTTAGGGTTAGTTTTCATTATTATTGTATAGTTCTATGTCTTAGATTTAGCTTTATTTTCATTTGTTATTTACCGTTAATAAAGACATGTGTTTTAGACAAAAATAAAATAATATTTACAAATCTAATCCTAAAACTTCACGTACCTATTGTTGAAAACAATAACTAAATGCGAATCAATAATGATATTTACATTTTAATATAAAAGCTCTATCCCTATCACGTTTTAATTTTTCTCATGAGAAATTCCGCCCTCTGATCATAACGATGGGGTAAAGCTTTATATGTTAATCGATATATTTTGAAACACTTAGCAGAAAAATGGCGCACACAGCTTGTAAAAATTATCACTAGATGTCACTATAATAGAAGTCTTTAAGATGCTGAGCATAAGGATTACTGTCTTAGCGCCGTCTAGCGCTGAATAGGTAGGCTTAGTAAACTAGTAAGCGCTACCTTACGTTGAGTAGCTGAACTACTAGATCGTTCAATAAGTCCCGAGACTAACTTGGAAATGGCGCCTATATTAAAGACTCTTGGTTTTTAAAAAGTACTGGCCATCAATAAAATATACATAAGTGTAAAATTTTATATGGTACATAAGTGTATTAACACAAAGATACTTCCAGTTGATGAGAAAATAAAAAAAAGTTAAAGTATAGATGAATTATCGAGAAAATGGAATTGCATTTGTAGTGGTTGTACCGTTTGCAACAAAGGAGAATATTTTTCTTTTAATTTAATAAATTTACATACCCTTAAGAAATGGAATAAGTGGTAGTCCTCTGTTTTTTGCTTTTATTCGCTATCATGTTCTCCATCTGAGCTGTCACAAGTATTGATAATAAGATTGTTTGAAATTCGATCCATTTCCCCTTCCTGACATCGATATTTATTTTCATCACTTTCGACATGGCGACAAATATTTTCCCAGTCCTCAGCAGTAATAGTATTCATTCGTTCAGTTGCTAAACTCATAATGCCTTGCATGTTTAAAGAAACGTTTCTTTTCGCTACATATCCTTTTACCATGGACCAAATACTTTCGATCGGATTGAATGTGTGATACGGTGGCAATCGTAAAACGGAGTGGCCAATTTCTATTAAAATTGCATCTATGTGATACTCACGACACCGCTCTTTATTTTGTTTAATTAAATCATACAAACTGGTTTTGTACATCAACGGGCTAAATGTTGTGTTCTGTCAACCAATCCATAATTTCTTGTTTATGAGAATTTGACGCTGGAGCATGATTCAAAAGTTTGTTGTGGTAGGACGCATTATCTACGATAAGTACGCTATTCGGTTTAAGGTTCGGTATTAATTTTTCTTTTAACCATTTTTCGTAGTTTACAAAAATACACACACAATTCAATTTTTTTAACACCAAATTCTGTTCCATCGGTCCAAGCCTCTCCGGACACATGTGAAGTGTGGATGTAGGTTTCATCAGTATAAACTAGTGGTCTATCTTTAGACCGATATTCCGCTATTTTGGTAAGGTAATTTATTCTTAGCAGACGTGTGTTGTGTATTTCCATTAATACTTTTCGGCTGTCCTCGGTCTTTTTCCATTTAAATCCTAAATTTGTATTTGTTTTCGTAAGGTGGAAATGCCAAATTTGTAATCTATATCGGAATTTAACACAGAGTGGAGTGCCTTTAAGGTTGGAAATTGCTTATGGGACAAATGATAATTGTATATAGTTCTCCGGATGACTTCCTGATCAAAATCGTCTACTGCTGATGACGGACAAGTACGTAACTTTTTATTTCTCGGGGAGGTGAATTTCTTTGTTGATGCGAATTTCTCACTATTGCTCTCAGACACAATGTTATAAACAGTAGAGAGACAAACACCTGTAGCTTTTTAACTAACTGGGCAGCGAGGAGACGGGCGTGATCTGAAACGTCTGGACTGTTTCACATCAGAGATGCATAAATTGATGTAAGACGAGGTGTATCCCATGCTCTTTAGATATGCCTCTTTAATGGCATATTTAAAACGTATAAAATATTACCAGTGATTTATAATAAAACAATACCTTTTTTTCATATTCAGTTTACGGCAAGTTGCTAACAGTCTATTTTAAAGTTAAATATATCGATATGTACCAAAGTGAAAGTAGATACATGAGAAGTCACTACGATACTTCAAAAATTACACGATTATTCCGGCACCTAATCGGGCGTTTTCCAAAAAGGATCGTTAAGGACAAAGTTAAGAAAATTTCACTTTATCCATTTCGTCACGAAAATTAGCCATACATTTACATACGCTAATTTGTACACTTTTTTTGGAAAACGCCCAATCATTATGCTAATATGGAGATGTCCCGGGATTCAGGGACTTATGTTGTTATTAGAGTATAAGGATTCAATTTTAGTTTACATGATACTATCAATCGAAATCAACGTTTGAAACGAATAAACGTTTATTTTTTAATATGTCTATTGAAAAATAATCTTGGCAGATTAATAAGTAATAAGCAGGGATCGGAAAGTCGGTACGATTTTTGTCTAAAGTTGGCAAAAACCGGGCAAAAGTTAGGCAAATATGGAGGCGGCTTCTTAATTGAATTATTTTAATAATATTTTCTAGGATACTGGGATTATATAAAAAATACACACAAATTATTTAGTTTATTTCTAGCTATTTATATAAGCTTATTGTTTATTTAGTTTTTATTATATATATTTAGTTGTTATTTACCATGCGAAAGTATTGAATAACATTAACAACTTATGTCATGTACTTACGAAGATAATGTAGCTCAATACTTTCGCATGGGAAATAACTTTAAATAGCAATAAGCAAGGACCGGAATTCTTCATAGCAAAAATCAAACTGTCAGAGGGTTTGACCAAAGTGTACATTAACATGACATCGCTAGATGTCGATCGATCATTTTCCGCTCATAAATGGATCTTCAATAAATTAAGAAACCGATTTACTCCGAAAAACTAGGAACAAGTGGCCAAATACCATTCATTTTATAACATGGATACGCACTTAAGGCGACGGGAAGGGCAATTGACCTTGCTCATTCGGCCAGACGAGTAAAATTTTAATTCGCGCGCCATGTAACGAGTAAGCTCTGCGATCGACCACATATTGCTATTTGTCCAACAGTCAGGCATGCGTTTACTGTTAGACGGCGCTTAATTAGGCCGACCAATATAATAAATTTGCGTTTTTCTAAATATTATCTCAAATTCAGGAACGAATGTCAAAAATAGCTTTTTAACAAATAAGTAAATACATAAATAGTATTTTTTTTAACACGTAAAGATTGTTTCATGTATAGCTGGCATGAATATTAGATCTATGAAAAATTTGGTCTACTAGGATTGTGTGAACTGAGTGCTATCTTTTAGACAGTTTATATTTCGAACCAGAAATTTAGTTATGTACATACTTTCATTCCCTCTTTTCATGGTTTCGTCCAGCTCTTGTAAAACGACCTCTACGTGATTACTATTTACTACAGTAGAATTATTTTGAGTTTACCACTGACAGATGGATTGCCTTCATTTAATCTCAAACCAATAAAATAGTTATTACTAAATCGGTAGACGTAGGTAACAGTATTCTGAAAAATGCTTTATTTATGTCAGATTAAAATTGAAAATTAAATGTAGGCCAACTCTCTGTCAATGGTAAACTTACAGTAACCGTACTGCACTAGTCTATTACGATACAGACGCAATGAGTGAACTAGAAAAAACAAAATGTGCTAGCCATACCCGACAGGGCTGGGATTCTACACGGTAATGTCGTCATTACCGTGTATCTAATTTTACGTGGTTCCGTATTGTGAACATTTTGATAACTCTTATATAATTGTCAATAATGGGGATTGGCATACACTTCAAACGCGATTTCGTTATAACGCAGTAGAATAGAGGCCCAGGAGTAGGGAATAAACTGTTTCAATAATACTACTTTAAATGTATTCAAATATTTTATTTTCGACGGCAAGGCGGCGATTCGTCGAGAATTTCGCGGTCCAGTTTTCTCCTTTTTTGGGCTTCTTTTTTCTTTCCTTTAAGCTTCATAGCTTTCATTTTCTTATTTATTTCCGCCGTGGTTTATTCTTTCTTTTTCTGTTCCTTCATCAGCAGCTGATAAATCCATAGTTTGTTCAAAAAATATGTAAAAAAAAAGCAATAAGGGATCCAGACTATATAATAGAGGCCATTATATAGTCTGGATCCCTTATTGCCATTTTTCGGGTAAACCTTGGGTCGATAATTTCTAGCAGTAATTAAACAATCTTTTTTTTACATGTTTTTTGAACAAAGTTTTGGATTTATCAGCTGCTGTTGGCCTAGTTCCAACAAGGCCAACAGCAGCTGATAAATCAGTAAGCTGAGTGAATCTACATCCAATGGCCACTGTGCCTGCTACTGCACTAGTATTGAGATCCATTACATCAGTAGGGATATCACTGTGCATTTGAAATGTCATATTGCACATTTTGCACTTAAGTGCATATAGTGAGATGAGCCCACTCCGAGTTTCCGATATAATCTCAACTGCTTGTAACCCCCAATTCAACGGGCCATGGGACGATATTTCTTGCAATTGAGTAAAAAACTGCAAAACATTAACTATTCTTCTCCCATACTTTGTTTCATTGCTTTTGTCACTGAAATAGCAGATTAAAAAACATAAGTATACAATCATGTTCATAATTGATTCAAAATTAATTATTACGGCATATAATAACAGAGCAGATTAGATTGTATTATGTTAATTTGGAGATAAAGATTTTAGGCATAACAATACCGGGTGGCCCATGTAGTAGATAAGTCAGTATGGGCAAGTCTGAAACTATAAGACAAACAAAGATCTGTTCTTAGGATCCATGTCATCGATTTAAGTGACAAGAAAAACTGCATGCCTAGATTTAACAAAAACTAGTAGGTACTCAGTGTAAGAATCAAACCCGGAAGTTTTAAAAAGTAAAATTTGCATTATTTCTAATTAGATATCAATTGTGTAGGTCTTAAGCAGTAAATGTTACTATGAAACATGTTGTCTAAAATGAATAAAATTCATTGTTTACCATATCCTTTAAAGATAAAAAAGGTAACAGATAAAAATTGTTTATTCAAAAAGTAGGCCGCACGGGCACTTTTAAACGTCAAAATTTTACCTGCGGTTCCCAAGAGGAGACCAATGCTGACAAGATGGGCCACAAGACACTCAACAGTCAGTCATTTTTTTTAAATATTACTTATGACAATGATATAACTTAACCTAGAATTATATCAACCAATTAATAAAATTTCAAAATAAATATATCATGCGTAGTTAAGCAGGAAAACGTGTCGACACTTCTAATAAACACAAGAGCAAATAAATAAAATAATAATAATATTTATACCTACCCATGGCGGTGCAAAACTAAATGAAATAAAAAATAAAGTTTTGATACATTCTCCTACAGAAACCGTGTCCCCTAGACTAGATAGGTACTAAGCTGTTACGTTAGTTATCTTAGGCCAAGCATTTTTCTCTATTAGATAATCCTCGACCATATAGTTGAATTTAATTTAGTACGTGTTTGAAATAACAACCAACACAAATTCGACACCTAAAGATACAAAACGCAATAGTAAAATCTAACCTAAAAAATGGCTGTAAACAAACACCTACTAAATTAATAAAATAAATATCACAGGAAAATGTCACACAAATTGACCCAGTCCCAAACTGGTTTGTTCCTGATTCGTCGTCTTCCTGTTTCGTCGAATTCCTGTTTCGTCGGATTCCTGATTCGTCGTATTCTTGTTTCGTCGGAATTATATACATATAATTAAATACGTCGAGCAGTAAACCACTATTTACTAAATATGAAGATTGAATGTGACACGTATGACGGCAAATATGTTGCGGTTACCCACTAAAGGGTTATTGGGTATTTACTTAATATATAACTTGTACTAAAATGAACTTTGTTAACCAATAAATAGAAATCATTTTTAACATAAAGTGGCTATCTGGTTACTAAAACTTGCCAGTTACTGGCGATTTACCCAACCCAATATGCTTAATGAAGTGAAGGGTTAATTTACAATACGAGAAAATGGCTATTACAGTTGCAATAAATCCTTATCTCATATTTATGATTAGGAAATGATACATTTGATACACTAACTGACTATATAATAAATTATTATCATGGACAGTATAATGTAAGGGTATTGACAGTCAATAAATATAGAAGTCAAATGCCAAATGCGTCCAGATACAATTTAGGGAAATGAGACAGTAATACAAAATTAACGCGAATTAGTCGATTAGGCGAAAACGTATTTATGGAATTCTGCGGTAACACACATAAAAAACGACATACAACCGGAATGATAACCTCATTTTTTTAAATCGGTTAAAAATAATACACTTTATTTTAGGGCAGTTGTCTAAAAAGATCTAAACATCACAATGTTTAAAACAAAGGTGAAGTCACGGTAATTGCATAGTTTAATTTCATATTGACATTTCGACGAATCAGGAATCCGACGAAACAGGAATACGACAAAACAGAAATACGACGAATCAGGAACAAACCCCCAAACTTAGCTCTAGGCTTGTACTATGGGTACTAGAGAACAATAAACTTACTTATATAGAAGTATATAAGTAATTGAGAAATATATACCCCCGGTGTGGGTGCCGGGTTAGAATAGTGCCACTCCATGTCTTTCCGTGGATGTCCTGAGAGGCGACTAAGGGAATAAAGGCTTGTAGTACTGTTAGGTGATGGGCTTGCAACCTGTCACTAATACACTGGTAAACATCTTAGCCTGACTATGCAAAATGTGTTTACAGAATTATATTATAAACAAGTTTAAAGTTATTGGTATTCTGTTGCTCTGCCTACCCCACTCTGGGAATAAAGGCGTGACGTTATGTATGTATGTATGTAAATATATACTTAAATACATAGAAAACATCCAAGACTCGTGCTCATCATACAAATGTTTCATAGTAACATTTACTGCTTAGGACCTATACAATCAATATCTAAATAGAACTAATGTGTTTGATTTTTCAAAACTTTTGCTTTTGATTCCCAACCTGAGTTCTAGTTCTTTTAAATATATGAATGCAGTTTTTCTTGTCAATAAAATCATGTCTTATAGTTTCATACTTGCCCAAACTGACCGATCTAGATTGGCCATCCTGTATAACATGTATATTCACAATATACATTTTACTTACTGTTCAAAACCATTGGACATATTATCACCATACACTACATCAAAATCATTATCAAGATGACCATGACCAGATGTGAACCTGCAACCATAGAGAGAACTAAATAAATATAATAAATAAATAAATATCAGGGGACTATTTCACACAAATTGACCTAGTCCAAAACTAAGGCTCTAGGCTTGTACTATGGGTACTAGACAATGGTAAACTTACTTAGATAGAGAAATACATAGAAAACAACCAAGACTCAGGAACAAGTACTTATGCTTATCACACAAATATTTGCCCTTACCAGAATTTGAACCCAGGGCAGCTGGCTTTGGAAGTTTGTGATATCATAGATCAAACAAAACATATAGAAGTTTACAAATCTACCTTTGTAAAATGCCAAGTAAAAAAATTAAATATATAAAAAATATATTTATTAATTGAAATAACTGTACTTATATTATTTAATGTTTACTTACGGTTCCGGTTCAATTTATGCAGTTTCGTTAGATGCTTCATCGGCTGTGAAAGCTGGATTATCATTTACAATATGAACGGTAGAAGGCCTGAAATAAAAATTAAAACTTAAATTTATAGTAACTGCCAATCCAAGTATAATAAAAGAGCCAAAACCTCTCATGGTTGGTAAATAAATTACGCTATTCCCGGTTGTTACACTGCTGCCCATGTTAAACCCGCTACCATGAGGTCTTTATGTAGGTACGTAAGTAATGGACTTTACTTTTGAAATGCATAATTATGGGCACTTTGTAAGTACTTACTGCACAGCGGAATCTCGCTGCTGTTAAGCTTGTTGCCCGCAACGACCGCGACGATTCCGAAGCAACTTGATTGAGGCAGAAGGTTTTCTGCCCCGCTTATTCCCCATTTTCACACGTATAAAACACGAAGTTAACACGTTAAAATAACAATAACAGATCTAAACAAATAATTAACACAATTGAAACAAAACAACACAAAGGCCAAAATATAAAACAACTGCAGTAGCTATATACTTGTTCAATTCAACTGACAGGAAAGTAGTGACGACATACCTTCTAATCTGTGGTGACGACTGACCGTAGGAGTCAAAACAAAACAAAGTATGTTTGAAACATTCTAACTGTCAACCAAACAAATAAATCTAACGATCTGGCAACGCCGCGGCCGGCCGCCACACGCCAACCCAAACCGAGCAGGCGAGCACGCAACGTCGCTATCATCGCTTTGTGTAGTTTTGAGTAGACAGGTACCTACCTAGTTATAACTTTTACGAAATTTTACTGATCCAACGTGAATGCAAGTTCAAATCCATTATCTAACACTAAAAACAATTTTTATTCAAAATAATTTAGCTTTTGTTTAAAATAGTTTTGTTTATTTTTTGAGTATTTTAAACTCTTTTTTTTTAGTTTGTATATCTTTTTTTTGGCCACATTCAACAAAATGCTTCAAAACGCCTGGTCATAGTTTAAGAGCAAACATTTAGTTGATTGTTTCACTAGGAGCATAATATATGTTTTGAGTATATTATATAGAAATTCTCATTAAAAGTAATAATATTTAAGTTGACGCAACACTTTCAATCTGTAAAAAGAAGTGTGGAAAGTTTGGCTGCAGACTAAATCGCCCAGCCGGAATAAAATAAATATAAACTTTTTAAAAACCGTTTATTTAATGTTGTGAGCTTACTATGAGTTAGATAACTATATAAATGAGTCAGAGTCAAACTTGTGGATATGTGTCTTCAGATTATTATCATTTAAACCTACCACTTACTATATTTTTTACCAAGAAATTTATACAAAAACACCTCGATTTCATAATTTTACCGTACCCTTCGCCTTAACTCAAGACAGTGACGAGGACTTCCCAAATTTATACACTTAAGTAGTTTGAAATTACTTCTTTAATACATTCCAAATATTCTGCATAATATACAGCTGCATTCAGCCATGTGCCCCACCTAGTTATAATACGTTTTGGAGGCAAAGGTATGGATGGACATATTTGTTTGAATATTCTGATTCTATGCGGAAACTTAAAAAAAAAAATTTTTACGTTCGATATCAAGGCGTCAACACTTTTATATTAAGATCGTATATGCTCGCAGACTATGCAATCCATGAGCCAGGCATGTAACGTAAATATGGAAAAGTGGCTTTTAAAATTTTACCAGCCTTTAGCAACAAATTGAGCCAAAGAAACTACAATTGCTTTTTTATGTGTTCAGCCATTGAGTTACCGTCGACTTTTTCATTTTTTTTTGCTCCAATTAAGTAAGATTTACAACACGTTTTTTTCTACAGTTCTCTTACTATCACATTAGTGACACTTTTTATTTCTTCCATTTGTATTTCTTCCATTGTTTGTTTGTATAGGATATCTAAATATACTTTTCTTAGCAGAGATTCGTCGGAGAGTGATTTTGATGTACAGGAACAACGAATGTATTTTTCGAAAAATGTTCTAAACTGTGGGTTGTTAATTTTGTTAAACGGAATATTGCATGATATCAATAATATTATTAAATCTAGATAGAAGGTATTACTCGTTGTTTTCGAGAATTTTTCGGACGCATGAGTTTTAATCGCTACGTGAATTTGAACGCAAATGTTTCTTTAGTTGCTTTAAATGAAGATCACATTTAGAGCATGAATCCTCTTTGAAACTAAGAGAAGAATCATGGATGAATCTTCTTTGTAACTAAGAAAAGAATGTTTCGTTATCCATTTTTAATGGTTTTTCTTTAAGGTTTAATCATTTTAGTAACACGGCAAGGAAATTACTTATGACAATCAAGCGACGTTAACGACATAATGTGACGTGGGCACGATTTATTTTAATATGGAGATGCAGGTTGCTTATCAAAGAGGTCAAATATTACAGAATAATCGTATAAGTCGATATGCGATAATATTCCGTAACATCGATAAGTGGAATTGTCGATAAAACAATTTGGTCATTCCCTCTGACAGTTTGATTTTTGCTATGAAGAATTCCGGTCCTTGGCAATAAGCTTATATAATTACTTAAATATGCATTCAGTGGAGGCCTAGTTACTAAATTTAGAAATCCCAGAGATTGTATTCGACCATCGGTGCCGTGTGGTGTCGGTCGAGAATAGCACCACCCCATCTCTTCCCGTGGGTGTCGTAAGAGGCGACTAAGGGATAAACCGGGGGATGGGCAGCAGCGTCCTCCGCGAACTACCAGGTATTACTGCGGTCGCCAACCCGCCTGCCAAGCGTGGCGACTATGGCATTTTCCCCCCAAATTAAAAAATGAATCCACAATATCGGCCAAAACCCCTAGTCCCCGGCGGCCCTGCTATTCCTGGCTCCAGTAGCGGCCATGGTAACGGTGGGGCAGGGGGTGCTTCAGTGAATCACCGGCAGAGACCCGGCTACCAAAAACGACGACCTTTGGCCCTGGCAACATACAACTGCCGAACACTGCGGACCGACGAAAGATTACTGGAACTGGAGGAAGAATTGAGCAGGTTGCGATGGGGAATCATAGGGTTATCAGAAGTCCGTAGAGAGGGCGAGGACATGATAACCCTTGTTACGGACGAATCGCTCGCTTTCGTTTTTTACGCTAATAGAATCTTGTTAGATTCGAATTAGCGTATTGCGTAACTATTTCATAAGATTTTTATCTAGTTTGTAATGTTTTATGGAATGTGAACCTTTTATTTTATTGCCGCTCGTCCCCATAACCTATAACGACCATGTTTGTTTTATTGTGATCCCCGAGGTACCCGGCCTCATATCTAACCTTGGTCCTGAAGGTCGGGTACTCTCCGAAAGTATGAGAGGGTTCCAATTAGGAATAAACTGTGATTGGGCCCTCCCGAAGCTACTGAATGTCCTACCACCGGGAAAGTAAGAATGTTACAGTGGTAGGACATATACATATAGACGGGCGGCAACGTAAGCTTTAATATGCACTCTTTCATAGAGAAATCGATAGGCAGGTTCTAGAAAGAGAAATTAAAGTTGTATAATTCATAGAGGATCTCGAACACAAAAAAGAGCGAATTGGTGCCGTGTGCAAACGGCTCACTTTACGGTAAAGCCTGGGGGTATATATACCGGAACACACCCTCAGTCATTGTAGTTGCAATAGAGCAGTAGTAGCAGTAGGAGCAGTTGAAGAGTGAACCAGAGGAACCCAAAGGAGCAAAAGTGAATCAGAGCGAACATTCGGACGAACATTCCGAACGAACATTCAGAGCGAACATTCGGAGGAACATTCCGAACGAACATTCGGACGAACATTCCGAACGAACATTTGGACGAACATTCCGACGAACATTCGGATGAACATTGGAGCATAATTGGAGAGAACTTCTTAGCAACTGAACCACGAACCGCAAGGAAGAACTCATCCTCGAACCCCGCTCATTGTCGAACCTCGCTCATTCTCGAACCTCGAACCTTGTTAAGTTTAGAATCAGTTTAACTTTGAACCTTTAACTAGAATCTTTTGCTTAGAATCGTGTAACTAGAACCATTAACTATAAAATATACAGTCCACTGAACCTGAACCCTTTTTTAATTAACCGAACGAGCTACGTAGAGACACCGTTGAGTGACCATCCTCAATATCGCTTGGTCCTTCGAGCCAGATCTTGAACAACACCATCGAAATGGTTGTTACGCGATCCCAGACCGATCGAACGGACGCACAGGAACGACTCCTAGAACTGGAGACTACAAGATCTGCACTACCATCTACCGAACAAGCCGAAACTACGTCAACAGTCACTGCTGCAGTGCAGCAATCGAACCCAGCTGGACCCTCTGCTCCGGCAGACCTTGCCCGGAGTGCAGTTGACCCGACTACCATCGTCCACGATCCACTGTTATGGCGTACCGATCTCGACCGTCGTTTAAATGCGCCAGCACACGTTCCCGGTTACGTGTGCTCGGCTGTCCGCGATCATACCGATGCGCCAGCATATGTCCCCGTCCCCGGACGAGACGGTTTAGGCCGTTACGTGTGCTCGGCTGCCCGCGAACGTAATGCCGCCGCGCCAGCGCATGTCCCCGTCCTCGGACGAGATGGCTTCGGCCATTACGTGCGCTCGGCTGCAGGCGGAGATAGGGACGCGCCAGTGCCCGAAACCGTTTCACGAGGCGATTTCGATCGCTACGGGCACTTGGTCGCCGCCGCGCAAAACCCACTCGAGCCTAACGTCACAGCACCCACAACGACGCGACGCGATAACGCGACTTCACGAACCGCTTTGAATAAAACCGTAGTATTCCGCCAATCGTCCGCAACATCAAGATGTTCGAACAACACAGCGATGCGTATGCGGCAAGCCGAATACGAGGCAGAGCAGAGAATGCTAGAAGTCAGCCGCCGAGAGCTGCAACTTGAAAAGCAAATGATCCAGAACAAACTTGCTTCGCAATTGGACATTTTGGAAGCCGAAGGATCGCAAAGAGGCAGCGTATTAGGGCAACCTGAGACCGAACAACAGGTTGACTCTTGGCTGGCGCAATGCGCATTCAACGCGAACCAATTGAACCCTCCGAACCCATTGAACCCACCGAACCCATCGAACCTATTCGAATCGACGCCTCGACGCGAACCGCGGGCGTCGACTCAGACACCGACCCGCGAACGCAGCAACATTATTACAACATAATTGCTCAACTGGCTGAGGCCATTGAAAAGATATCACGCCAGCGACCGCCGCCACGTCAGGTATATGAATTACCGACGTTTAGCGGGGTGCCCGGTGAATGGCTGCCGTTTCAGGCGGCATACAACGAATCTACGAAGGCGTATTCGTTCAAACCGGGAGAGAACATGGCGCGGTTAAGATCATGCTTAAAGGGAGCCGCCCGCGAGACCGTTTTGGCACTGCTTTAAACTGCAACCGATCCCGAACCAGTGATGCAGACCTTAGGGCAATCCTACGGACGTCCCGAGATTCTCGTCGATAGAGCGCTCGACGACTTGAAGAGACTGCCACGACTGGGCTCGTCCGCTGCGGACCTAAACGCTTTCGCAGTGAAGGTTCAGAACATAATCGCAGTCGTGGCGAGTGTTGACAAGCGCAAATATTTGTACAACCCGTTACTGACAAGAGAGATATTGGAACGCTTGAGCCCACACTTGAGATCCAGATTTTGCGATTACGCGGAACTTAACATCGACACGAGCGACCCGGAGGTTGTCGTATTGACGAAGTTTTTAATGCGAGAGGCAGATCGCGCCTTACGTTATACGTACTCGACGGCCGCAATTGGGACGTCGACTACAGCAGTCCCGCCACCGAACCGCCAGGAACTGCGCTTTAACAAACCGAGCGGTGGCATAGCGCCACGCCGACTGAACCCCGTTTACTCTGCAGAACAAGTTGAACCGTGCTTAAGCTGCGGAGGAAACCACGAAACGACGCAAAGTAAGAAGCTACAGGCACTTACAGTTGCAGCCCGATGGAGCTGGGCTAAGGAAAACAGAATCTGTTTTAAATGCATGAGCAAGAAACATCGGCGAGATCAATGCCGAGCTAAAGGATGCAGCGTAGAAGGATGCCCGCATTCACATCATCAACTTCTACACATGAACATCCCGAACCTAGCACCGGCGCCGGCTAATAAATGGCAAACGCAGGCGCCACGAATCCCCGCGCAGGTGCACCGAACGCAAGCGCCGGCGCCTCAGGCCGCGCAGAATCCACAGAAGCTGGAAGCGTCAGGAGCGTCAGAGTTCGTCACGAACACGACGAATTTCGCAACGAACGCACCAACGGTGCTGTTAAAGGTGGTCCCTGTAACTTTGTACGGGCCCAAAGGAAGAGTAGAAACTTACTCTCTGCTGGACGAAGGATCGACCGTTAGTCTTATCGACCACGATCTCGCGTTAGAAATAGGCGCCACTGGACCGGAGGCGGCGCTCTACATTAAGGGCGTAGGCGATATGGCGCAGCATCAAAGAAGCCGACAAATAGAAGTTGACGTTTGTGGCCGAAACGGTGGTCAGATTCACCGCTTGAAATTGCGAACCGTGCGCGGTTTGAACCTGCACAATCAAGCGGTGAGCAAGACGCTTACAAAAAACTATAGTCACTTGACGGGGCTTGACGAAGCATGTTACAACACTGCTGCGCCTCGTCTACTGATAGGAGCCGATCATTGGCACGTCATGATCTCAAAGGAGACCCGAACCGGGCGTGCAAACGAACCAGCGGCGGTGCTCACCGACCTTGGATGGGCAATCTACGGAACTACGCCGCGCATGATCAAGACGCGCGGCTACGAAACCGCCCTACACACAGCAACGAGCGAAGACGACTTGCACAACCTAGTGGAGCGTCATTCCACCGTTGACTCTTTAGGGGTGGCCCTGAAAAATAAAGTCCGCCCCCTAGATGAACGAGGAACTCGGATCTTCAAGAACACCGTCCGCAAAGTAAACGGGCGAAACAAACTATGGCGGGACGACGAACCGGAGCTTCCGCCTGACGTAATGAGCAGCGTTGCGACGCTGCGCATACCCCGCCGTTATTTCGTGACGGGGGGAGATGTCACCACGAAGCAAACGAACAAGTTCCCGCTGCCTGATATAAGTCGCTTTTCGAACTATAAGCGACTTATACGAGCCACCGCATATGTGTTGCTCTTCATTGAAAGGTGCCGCAAAGAAAGAGCTACGTTACAGCCGCGGCACCTAGAAAGAGCAGAGCTTTTATGGCACAAGAAGTGCCAAGCAGATGATTTCGCCGAAGAAATAAAGGTGTTAGAGCACGGGGGGAGAGTGACGAAGAAAAGCAAGTTATTTGCTTTAGACCCCGTGCTCGAAGATGGAGTATTGAAAATGCACGGACGCATAAACGCCGCTCCAGTGAACATGTACAAGAAACCGGCAATCTTAAATGGAAGACATCCGTTCGTGCGCCTGCTGATACTACAGGCACACTGTGACGCCGCTCATTCATCGCACGAGCGGATTGTGAACGATCTACGCCAGCAATACTGGATTTTACATCTGCGACCCACTGTGCGCGCAGTCGCGCATGATTGCCGTGCGTGCCTGGTTCGCCGAGCGCGCCCAAACGCGCCGGCCATGGGCGACCTACCGCTCGCACGCATCGAACCTCACCGGCGAGCATTCACCAACTGTGGGGTCGACTATTTCGGCCCACTGACGGTGACGATCGGCCGCCGCCACGAGAAGCGCTGGGTGGCATTGTTCACCTGCCTCACCACCCGCGCTGTCCACCTGGAGCTAGCAGCGAGCCTCACTACCGACTCTACTATAATGGCACTAAGGCGAATGGCAGCGCGCCGCGGATGGCCTCGAGTCATATACAGTGACAACGGGACCAATTTCCGCGGCGCAGACGTCGAGCTCCGGGCCGCCTACCAAGAATGGTTGCCAGCGCTGCGCGATTACGCGCTGCAGCGCCGGACCGAATGGCGATTCATCCCTCCCGGCGCTCCAAACCAAGGCGGGGCGTGGGAACGACTAGTGCGGTCTGTCAAAACCGCACTCACCGCAACACTGAACACGAAGGCGCCGAAAGAAGAGGTGCTAACGACCCTGCTAGCTGAGGCCGAGAATACCATTAATGCTCGGCCTCTAACACACGTCTCTACCGATCCCCGAGACGACGAAGCCCTGACTCCCAACCACTTTCTGTTGGGGAGTTCGACTGGACTTCCGGCAACCGGACCATGTGAAGAAAGCGACCGTCGAACTTGGCGAGCCAGTCAAGCTCTCGCCGACCACTTTTGGTCACGATGGGTGCGAGAGTACCTGCCGGCGCTCGCTCCGCGACGATCTCCTAGCGGAGGCGAGCGCCCACTCCAAGTGGGAGACCTCATCGTCGTCGTCGACGCCGCGCTACCTCGCAACGTGTGGCCCCGCGGCGTTGTCATCGAGACCTTCCCCGGCGCAGATGGCGGCGTGAGAAGTGCGGATATCCGGACAAAGGGAGGAGTGTTCCGGCGCCCCACGTCGAAGCTCGCCGTCCTCCCGGTGACATCGGATGGCTGCGAATAGATCTACGCCGGGGGGAGAATGTTACGGACGAATCGCTCGCTTTCGTTTTTTACGCTAATAGAATCTTGTTAGATTCGAATTAGCGTATTGCGTAACTATTTCATAAGATTTTTGTCTAGTTTGTAATGTTTTATGGAATGTGAACCTTTTATTTTATTGCCGCTCGTCCCCATAACCTATAACGACCATGTTTGTTTTATTGTGATCCCCGAGGTACCCGGCCTCATATCTAACCTTGGTCCTGAAGGTCGGGTACTCTCCGAAAGCATGAGAGGGTTCCAATTAGGAATAAACTGTGATTGGGCCCTCCCGAAGCTACTGAATGTCCTACCACCGGGAAAGTAAGAATGTTACAGTGGTAGGACATATACATATAGACGGGCGGCAACGTAAGCTTTAATATGCACTCTTTCATAGAGAAATCGATAGGCAGGTTCTAGAAAGAGAAATTAAAGTTGTATAATTCATAGAGGATCTCGAACACAAAAAAGAGCGAATTGGTGCCGTGTGCAAACAGCTCACTTTACGGTAAAGCCTGGGGGTATATATACCGGAACACACCCTCAGTCATTGTAGTTGCAATAGAGCAGTAGTAGCAGTAGGAGCAGTTGAAGAGTGAACCAGAGGAACCCAAAGGAGCAAAAGTGAATCAGAGCGAACATTCGGACGAACATTCCGAACGAACATTCAGAGCGAACATTCGGACGAACATTCCGAACAAACATTCGGACGAACATTCCGAACGAACATTTGGACGAACATTCGGATGGACATTAGAGCATAATTGGAGAGAACTTCTTAGCAACTGAACCACGAACCGCAAGGAAGAACTCATCCTCGAACCCCGCTCATTGTCGAACCTCGCTCATTCTCGAACCTCGAACCTTGTTAAGTTTAGAATCAGTTTAACTTTGAACCTTTAACTAGAATCTTTTGCTTAGAATCGTGTAACTAGAACCATTAACTATAAAATATACAGTCCACTGAACCTGAACCCTTTTTTAATTAACCGAACGAGCTACGTAGAGACACCGTTGAGTGACCATCCTCAATAACCCTGAAGTCCGGGAACCTACTCTATTTCCGGGAGGGCGACCAACAGTCCCAGGGAGGTGTCGGGTTTATCGTCCACATGTCCCTCGTAAACAACGTGGTGAAGATCGAGAGTGTGTCGAGCAGGGTAGCGTGCCTTGTACTAAGAATGACTCAACGTTATTCGTTGAAGGTCATACAGGTATACGCTCCGACCTCGAGGCACTCCGACGATGAGGTGGAGGCTGTGTATGAGGATGTTTCCAGAGCCATGCACAGCTCCAGAACTCACTTCACGGTTGTTATGGGGGACTTCAACGCAAAGCTGGGCAAACGAGACGGTGAAGAGCTGAGAGTGGGGAAATTTGGAGTGGGGCGTAGGAATCACCGGGGTCACCTACTGGCCAGTTTTATGGAGAAGGAGGGACTCTATATGATGAACTCCTTCTTCAGAAAACGTGAGCATAGGAAGTGGACCTGGATGAGCCCTGATGGTGTAACGAGGAACGAGATAGACTTTATCATGTCGACGAAGAAGCACATATTCAATGATGTCTCCGTGATCAGTGCGGTTAAAACCGGGAGTGATCACCGTATGGTACGAGGCTCATTGAATATCCAGTTCAAGCTTGAAAGGTCTCGACTGATGAAGTCTACGCTCCTCCCGGCACCCGCCCAGCTCCAAAACCCCGAGAGCTTCCAGCTCGAACTCCAAAACCGTTTCGAATGCCTAGGATGTGACGTGGACGATTTCAACGACGGGTTTGTGGAAGCTGTCCATGCGGTTGGGTCTAAGTACTTTAAGACCCGCCGTGCCAGAACCAAGAAGCTCTCGGACTCCACCCTTAGGCTCATGGAGGTTAGGCGCGAGATGGTTTTGCAGTCCTCTGGTGATGCTTGTCGCTATCGGCAGCTCAACAGATAGATATCAAAGTCTCTGAAGCGCGATATACGCCGATTTAATACTAAAAGTATTGAAGAGGCTATTGAGCGTAACAGGGGCTCTAAGGTTTTTACCAGAGATTTGTCTGTTGGCCAAAGCCAATTGATGAAGCTGAAGACCGACGACGGCAGGATCGTTTCATCCAGGCCTGAGGTACTGGGGGAAATCGAGAGGTTTTATGGGCAACTTTACACGACAACCCGAACACCCGTTGAAAATCTAGCTAAAGACCCGAGGGCTAGACTAACCCGGCACTATACCGACGATATTCCGGACGTCAGCCTGTACGAGATTATTATGGCTCTCAAACAGCTTAAGAATGGCAAGGCCCCAGGTGACGATGGAATTACAGCCGAACTCCTGAAGGCGGGTGGTAAACCAGTTCTTAAAGGCCTTCAGACGCTGTTTAGTTCCGTCCTCCACGAAGGGAGAACGCCAAAAGCATGGAACAGAAGTGTGGTGGTGCTCTTCTTCAAAAAAGGTGATAACACCTTGCTGAAGAATTACAGACCCATCTCACTTCTGAGCCATGTTTACAAGCTGTTTTCGAGAGTCATCACGAATCGTCTCGCGCGCAGGTTTGACGACTTCCAGCCTCCCGAACAAGCCGGCTTCCGAAAAAGCTATAGTACCGTAGACCACAAACATGCGTTGCGGCAGGTTATACAGAAGACTGAAGAGTATAACCTCCCTCTTTGCCTTGCATTTGTGGACTACGAGAAAGCCTTCGATTCGATCGAGACCTGGGCTGTGCTGCAGTCTCTCCAGCGGTGCCAAGTTGACTACCGATATATCGAAGTGATGAAGTGTCTGTACGAAAACGCCACTATGTCCGTCCGACTACAGGACCAGAGCACAAAGCCTATTCCTCTGCAGCGAGGAGTCAGACAAGGGGATGTGATATCTCCGAAGCTGTTCACCGCTGCATTGGAGGATGCTTTTAAGGTACTGGACTGGAAAGGACGAGGCATCAACATTAATGGCGAGTACATCACTCACCTTCGATTTGCCGACGATATCGTAGTCATGGCTGAAACCATGGAGGACCTCAGTGCTATGCTCGCTGACCTCAGCAGAGTTTCCGACCAAGTTGGCCTGAAAATGAACATGGACAAGACGAAAGTCATGTCTAATGTCCATGTTGTGCCAACTCCCGTGATTGTCGGAGGCTCTGCACTCGAAGTTGTTGACGACTATGTATACCTGGGACAAACGGTCCAGTTAGGTAGGTCCAACTTCGAGAAAGAGGTCACTCGTCGAATCCGACTCGGCTGGGCAGCGTTCGGGAAGCTTCGCAGTGTCTTTTCGTCCAAATTACCGCAGTGTTTGAAGTCAAAAGTCTTTGACCAGTGTGTGTTGCCGGTGATGACTTACGGATCTGAGACGTGGGCGCTAACGATGGGCCTCATAAGAAAGCTCAGAGTCACCCAGAGGGCTATGGAGAGAGCTATGCTCGGGGTTTCTCTGCGGGATAGAATCAGAAATGATGATATCCGCAGTAGAACTAAGGTTACCGACATAGCCCGAAGAATAGCGAAACTTAAGTGGCAGTGGGCGGGTCACATTGCTCGCAGAACTGATGGCCGATGGGGCCAGAAAGTTCTCGAGTGGCGTCCACGGACCGGGAGACGAGCTGTTGGTAGGCCTCTAACAAGATGGAGCGACGACCTCGTAAGGATGGCGGGATCGCGATGAATGCGGAAGGCACAGGACCGGTCTAAGTGGAGAGCCTTGGGGGAGGCCTATCTCCAGCAGTGGACGTCTTTCGGCTGATATGATGATGATGATGAGTCGTTACATCAATATAAAAATATTTTACTGGCAGTAAAATGTAAAAAGAAGTTGGCAATGTATAATTCTCACCGTACATTTAATATTAATTGTCATAGATGTGGAAATAAATATAAAAATAAATTTAATTATATAAATTAATAGGCAAATTTAAATACGCTTAAGAGGCCTTAGAATTTTGGCATGGGTTTTTCGTAAAATGATTAGTTTTTAATTGATCGAGGTGGCATAAAGCATGGTTCATTTAGAATTGGTACTTATTACCAAGGTTATAAAATTTAAAATAACTAATGTAATAAAACATTTAGTATTATAAATTGTAAAATATGTATTAATATTTTACATTTTAAACTAAAAATATTCAGTTGTCAAAACCATGTATGTAATTCCGAACTTTTTTCGTAATAGATCCCATCATCTTCTGAACAGTGCTTTTATCTACGTTTTTGGCTTGAAGATTCCATGTAGATCGCAACGAATTTACATCTTTGACCATTTTGCCACTCTTTTTGAGTTTCCCTTTTATTATTTGCCCAGTAGTTCTCAATTGGTCGAAACTGTGGACAATTTGGAGGATTCATGTCACGAGGCACGTAATCGACCTGATTGGTTTCATACCACTGTAGTACCTTTTTTGAGTAACGGCAGCTTGCTAAATCTGGCCAAAACTTCACAGGAAGACGGTGGTTGCGAATGAAAGGCAAAACTCGTTTCTGCAGGCACTCTTTCATGTAAACATCCGACGTCATTGTAGAAGACGTAACGAAAATTTTGGTCTTTAAGCCACAACTACAGATCCCTTGCCATATCATGTACTTTTTTGCGAATTTCTCCAATTTAACAAACTTATACTTTTCTTGAACATTTCCTCTAGCATCAGCCAAGTAATACTTTGAACCGGGCAGTTGCTTAAAATCGAGTTTAACATCGTTTCGTCGTCCATCAAGAAGCACCCTTTGAATTTTGTTAAAACTTTGTCATACAACAAGCGAGCTCGCTTTTTAACTTGAAGGTTCTGCTTAATGGTGCGATTTGCCTTCTTAATAGCTTTATAGCTCTTATAACCAGCTCGAAGGCGAATCCGTCTCCCAGTACTGCGACTTTTTTTTAATTTACGGGTCAGATCGTAATCGGACAGCCCTGGATTTTGTTCAACAGCTCTCAACACTTTCTTACTAAGTTCTCTATCCCTGGTACCCGATTTACGATTGATCTGTGTCTTTCTGCGGCAAGACAGGGTCTCCTTGTATCGTTTTATAATTCTACAAACAGTACTTATGTGGAAATTTAGTGCCTTAACTATCTTCGACCCAGACCATAATGGATTTTCCAAGTATTTGTTTACAATTACTTTCGTTTTTTCAAGTTCCATCGTCGATAACTATTAAACGCATTGATCAAGGTCTAACGGTAAGGTCAAGGTTTTAACGTAAGTTTTAATGTATTTTTCAAATTCATTTTTGTGTATGTACGTATATTTCGATAACGTTATTTAATTTAGAATACAGGATGGTCGTGATGTTTATAGAAAAATCGCCATGGGCACAATTTTTTAAATTTTCGGGGCGCAGATTTCGAAAATAACCGATACGGAATTTAAGATCGCGGCCATGATGTTTACCTATCTCCATGTGAATCACTTTGTGAGTTTAGAATTCAGGATGGCGGCTCTGATAAAATTAAAAAAAAGCGGCCAAGTGCGAGTCGGACTCGCCCATGAAGGGTTCCGTAGCAGCAAGTAACATAATATAAAAGTTCGTTGTAGCTTTGATCAATGTTTTTATGACGTATTAAAAAAAAACTACTTACTAGATCTCGTTCAAACCAATTTTCGGTGGAAGTTTGCATGGTAATGTACATCATATATTATTTTTACATTTATCATTCCCTTATTTTAGAAGTTACGGGGGGGGGGACACACATTTTTCCACTTTGGAAGCGTCTCTCGCGCAAACTATTCAGTTTAGAAAAAAATTATAATAGAAACCTCAATATCATTTTTGAATACCTATCCATAGATACCCCACACGTATGAGTTTGATGAAAAAAAAATTTTTGAGTTTCAGTTCTAAGTATGGGGAACCCCAAAAATTTATTGTTTTTTTTCTATTTTTGTATGAAAATCTTAATGCGGTTCACCGAATACATCTACTTACCAAGTTTCCACAGTATAGCTCTTATAGTTACGGAATAAAGTGGCTGTGACATACGGACGGACAGACGGACAGACATGACGAATCTATAAGGGTTCCGTTTTTTGCCATTTGGCTACGGAACCCTAAAAAGGTGCTATCATTATTGATAGATCAGATCGCCCGAACATTATTTTTCCTTTAATATTTGATATTCTCTTCCTTTTCCAATGGGTTTCATCCTACCATATTTTTTCACTTTTTATCATTTTCAAGCCCTGGTCTATTACGAACATTTCAATTACAGTCTGCTTATTGAATTGGACGTTTATGTTTTCACTTCTCTTGTTTTTATGCGTTTTGTTATTTTAATTTATTATCCAAATATTTTAAAGAAACGTAAAATAACCTTTTTTTTTATTAGGACCTGTATTAACAAACATATATGGCGACAGTTTAAGAAATCATAACTTGCTCTGAGAATACCATGTATCACTAGTAATTTATAACTACACATTATATTCAGATAAGATATTGTATAAATTAATATAGTAACAAACCTTGTGATGCGGTCTAAAATTATTTGAGTCTCGGTCGTGGAAGCTGTGATCGCGATTGTCTCGGCCGTCGCGGTCGTCCCTCTGGTCACGATGGTCACGGTGATCACGTTGGTCGCGTTTTTCGCGTATATCACGAGGGTCACGCGATTCTCGTACATCGCGCTGATCTCGCTGCTCTCGTGGATCACGATGCTCGCGTTGATCTCGGTGATCGCGTTGGTCACGCATATCTCTTTGGTCGCGTGGCTCTCGGCCGTCGCGTACGTCACGAACGTCGCGTGTTTCGCGTGTGTCGCGTGTTTCGCGTGTTTCGCGTGTGTCGCGAACGTCGCGTGTGTCGCGAACGTCGCGTGAGTCACGCGTGTCCCGATTTTCGCGCCCATCGCGGCTTTCACGTCCGTCACGAGTATCACGAACATCTATACCATAATCTCGATAGTTCCGAAACCCGCCCCTAACGTTCTGCTCCTCACGGACATTGTCTTGGTTGTTATGAGGCGGTACCTTGCGCGAGTCTTCCTCTTCTTGACGCCTTTCGTAGTGAATGAAATCATCAAAAATGGACGTAGAGTGGCAAAAGCTATGCATAATTCGCAATACTTGCAAGCCTTTAGCGTGAGGCACCTCCTGAGTATCACGAGAGTTCGTTACCGGTTTGTTCTCGTTATTCTCTAATTTGATAAGACGAAGTTGCACGTTTGGAACGTCTTTAACATAGACCCACCTAACACGGAATTGGCCTTTCCACTTGTCCTGAGACCACACGCTAGAATTGGAGTTATAGTCGACGGCGCTTGTCATGCGCGCCATACCACAAAAGTGACCACTACCATTTACCGAGAAAAACAAATACACTGAACCACCCTCTCTCTCTCGCTCACGATATGCCGAATCTAGACGCTTATTACCATGCTCAGTACTGCACCATATCTCATATTTGATGCTGCGGTGAATATCGTCCTCTGAATAGGACTTAATCACAAAAAATCGAGCCAGCGGTGCATTAAGATCAAATTCTTTCGGGTTGTAGTCATTTTTGACTTTCAACTCGTCGAGTACCGGGTGTGGTAAAACAGCAACGGCAGGCGCAGCCGGCGACACTGCTGCGGGCGCCGGCATGGCCGGTCGCGGCTGGAGCTGGTGCGAGGGCGGGCCGCGTGGCGCCTGTGCCCATGCAGGCGGCGTGTGGGGCTGTGGGGGCGGGCCGCGCTGCAGCGACAGCGGGGCGGGCGCCGTGGTCAGCGCGGATGCAGGCGCTGGTGCTGGTGGATGAGCAGGCATGGGTGCCGGAATCGGTATAGGTTGCGGCGCGGGCGCTGGCGCTTGCTGCTGAGCCGGCGGCGGAGGTGCAGTCACGACCGGAGCGCTTTTGCCTGCATCCCAAGTCCCAATATCCATGTTGTGCTTGCCAGGCACGATCGGTGGTGGGGGCATACCAGGCCCCTTTTTTTTAAGCGCCGTCGTTTGAGAAGCAGGAGCAGGCTTAGCCGGTTGGCTAGCGATGGAAGCCCATGTCATCTTTTTAGGTTGCGACCCTCCAGAAGTATCCTTAAGTTCGGATCCGCGATCCTTGTCTCCCTTGTAATCAGCGAGTGACAGCGCCTGCACGCTCGACTCGACTCCTTTAATGCCGTCCGGCACATATAGACCATCCGTTCTATAGTAATCATCATATTGTTTTGCGCGACCCAATTGACCCCAAGTAGAATAATCACCATTGCCATGAAAGTAATTAAATGTTGAAGCGGGCTGCCCGAATGCAGCCGTCGAGAACGGTGTCGTGGACGGACCGAACACACCTGAAATAGAATGAAATTATGGATAATGAGTTTAAACACATTCACTGTGGGCTAAAAGTCAACTCCTCAACTTAATGATAGATCGACCGAAGTCAGAATCCAAAAACACGAGTTATTACCAACACTATCAAGTGCCGTAGTGTTGGTAATAACTCGAGTTTTTGAAGTGTACATTGCAAGAACTCGACTCATATTTACGGAGATCTGAGCTTAAAAGACTTTAGTCTTTTTAGTCGTGAGTCGAGTACTTTTTCGAATCGTATCGAGTCCTGTAATCACAACAAAAGCTGTAATAAGGACTCAAGCCATCGTATCTTTAAGTTTTTTTCAGCTGTAGGTGTGCATCAAAAAGACTTCGAGTCCTATAATAAAAGCTCATTTTTGAAGTTTCTATCCAAATATGAAAGATGAATACCTAATGATATTGACACGATATCATGATCCAAAAAAGGTTTGAAATAAAAAAAAAATAAGAATTGTTTTTAAACAATAAGTAAGAATCATTTGAATCTGATATGGTTGTCAATTTGGTCTATTTCGACTAGTTACATTATTAGTTTCATCAATGGAACCAGCACGGCTAGCACATGACGGCGCGCGAGATAGACTACCCGTCATTGTCTACTTACAACGGTCAGAAAAGGACAGGTAGTCTATATCGCGGGCGACATGACTCGCGCGCCGTCATGTGCTAGCCGTGCTGGTCACATTCAACGAAGATGGTTTCCTTAATGGAACTACATGGACTTTTTTCCAAGTAGTTACATTAATAATGCAGGGTTTAATTTAATGCAATTAAATGGACTGTACCTTAAGTATAATCATTAAAAAAAAAACAAACTCAATCAATAGAAGGTACTTAGTTCCAATTCCTTTGCTATTAAAAATACAAATACACACACACACACACACACAGACACACGCCCACCCACACACGCACGCACACACATATACATACACATGGCTTACTGTTTTGTATCTTATGTAACTGATTCTATAACATGTATCGCTGTTGATGACCCGAATAAATAAAATAAAATAATAAATATATATTCAGTGGTGGACATATAATTAGAAACAGTACATAAAACTTAGGTAAACACAGAATGAACTATCGTAATGAGTAAAAAATATATTGATTAAATCACTATTAACTATGCCAAAATATAGCCAATGAGTTAAAAAGCGCATAAAATATTATTAAAAAATAAATCTGTTCTATCTTTAATTATTAAAAGAGTTTAAATATCATGATAGTTGAATTTCTATTACTGGCCGCATGGTACGTTCCATTTTTGAAATTAAAAAAAAACCTCTTTTTACGCTTTTCCTGTAGTTTTGGCGGCAATTAAACGTCAATTTGGAATTACGTGAATAATAAGTATTGTTAAAAATGGGTAAAAATAAGAGTTATGACGAGTCAACTAGGCAATTAATCGTTAAATTACATTTAGATCGAAAGTGGACTTATAGAAGAATTGCTAAACATCTAGAATGTTCTGTGAAGAAAGTTTTCAACGCTATTGCTCATTATAAAACAAACGAAACTACTAAAAGTGTTGTTAGAAAATCTCGACCAAGGAAAACGTCTCCCCGGGAAGATTTGCAAATAATACGTGTAGCTAAACAAGACCCGTTTAAAGGCTCCAACGAGATTAGAAATGAAGTTTTTTCACCTGATGACCCAAGGAACATTTCCTCGAAACTGGTACGCCGCAGATTAGTGGAAGCTAAATTGTTCGGGAGGGTTTCTCGAAAGGTACCGCTTCTTACCAAGCAACTCCGAGAGAAGCGATTATTATTTGCAAAGAAGTATCTTAACTGGACCGTACGAGAATGGAAAAAAGTGTTATTATCGGATGAAACAAAAATAAATATGGTGAATTCTGACGGCAAACGCTACGTTAGACGTCCAATAAACCATGCTTTTGATTATAAATACACGAGGAGCATAGTCAAACACGGCGGTGGTAATATTAAAGTATGGGGATGATTTTCTGGTTGCGGAGTTGGACCCGTCCGTAAGATTGAAGGTATAATAGATCAATTTCAATACAAAAAAAATCTTAGAAGAGACAATGATTCCCTACACCGACGACCATTTGCCTGTGACCTGGATCTTTCAGCACGATAACGACCCAAAACACACGGCCCGCAGTGTTAAATCCTCTCTTAGTGAGCAACGTACCATGTTAGACTGGCCTGCAAATAGTCCCGATTTAAATCCTACTGAAAATTTGTGGTACGTCTTTAAAAAAAAAGTCTCCGTTAAACGTAATTCCAGTCAAAATGAACTTTACGAAGCCTTTGTTGAAGCATGGAACTCGATCCCACTCGATAAATGTATGAAATTACTTGAATCAATGCCACGTCGTTGCAGAGCCGTCATTAATAACAAAGGCTATGCAACTAAATATTAAGTTATTTTGTAAACCATACATTATTTTACATAAATAATTTGAAATTGTTGACGTTAACACGTTAATAACTTTGATTTTTACCTCATTACTTTAGTGTTTCTAATTACTTGTCCACGACGGATGGTACTGCGAATTTCGTTTAGTTGTTTGTACGTAACTAAATATCTAAATGGTAGTTGTACACTCGGATATTTATTTGTTTTTTAATTATATATATATATATATATATATATATATATATATATATACTAAGGAACCGTCCATTTAATTGCATTACATTAAACCCTGTGTTATTAATGTCGGAAAAAAGTCCAGGTAGTTAATTACGGAAACCATCTTCGTTGAATGTAACTGCTAGGAAAAAAAGTCCATCTACTTCCATCAATAGAACTAATGATGTAACTAGTTGGAATACACCGACAATTTTAGTTGAGTTCTAATTAATAATAACTATGTAACAAAAGTTTTAAGCGTAAACAAAACACTCGAGTCATTATAGAAGACTCTAGTCCCTATGGAAGTCCGTCTTTAGCAACACTAATACTAGCAGAACATTATATATGCCCTTTCGGGAGAAATAAAATAAATTCTAACATCACATCACGTTAAGAGGAATGGTTGTAGCGTTGTTACATGGCGAGCGTATTTGCTCATTGGCATTGGCAACGCATCCCGGCTTGGTGACGCCAAAAGGTGTAAAAAATATTAATTGATCACGTTATAATTTAATTTTTAATAAATTAATCTGGCTGCAGACCACATTGGAAAAAAAAATGAGTTAGCTTAAGTTGTTTTAGGTGAAATAACCGCAATAGTGGAAGACTGACAAATAGAGATACGGTGTTCGTACTGGGCGATTTTAACGCCCGACCCGGTAAGAGATTTGGCGTGGAACTCTAAAACTTTTGTTACGATCTCAAATGGAAATGAGCGGATATTGATATTCTGGGGCAGTTTTCGGGCACATGATATACGTACATGAATGACATTCACGGCTGGAAAAGTTGGTTGGACCACTGCTTGGTTTTGGAAGCGGCGTGGAAAACTGTGACAGTTGTTAAGTACAAAGGAATGTTTATTGGTCCGATCACTATCCACTAGAAATGTGGTGTAATTTTAATTTTATTAATAGAAGAAATATAATGTATAATAAAAAAAGAAACATTTTATGGAGGGGTGAGAAATTTCCATCAAATAACATAGTAAGAATATTATTGTAATAATAGATTTAAGTATATTTACTTTCCTAATGAATTTAAAGAGTAGTGCATTGTGCAGAGATTTAGGACATAATATTAATTGACAACTTGTATTAATGAGATACTTAAAGGTGCAGCAAGTTTTGACTATAGTGCAGTTGAAAATAAGAGAAAGAGACAAGTAGTCGGGTGGAATAATAGGGTCACAAGTATACAGGGCGTCCCACGGCTATGCCACATGCAAGGAAAGTACCTTGAATATTGTAGATGGAACATTTTACTGAAAGAACACATTATTTTAATTTAAAAAATAATTTAAACTGCATTCATAGATATTTAAATAATTACATGGTTGAACCGGGAATCGAACCCGTTACCCGAGAAAAATAATTACCCTGTAGCTTTATCATACCGATCGAAAGGCTACATCAGAAGGATTATTTTTTGCTAAATAACATAGTGTCAGAAATAAAAGGAAGACCATGAATTTTAACATTTTTATACAAAATTAATCAATTTATCAAATGCTCAAAATGAGTCCCTTCCTGTTGAATACAAAGTCGCACTCTTTTGATTATTTCGCTCCCTGACGAATTTTGGATCTTGTTGTGGTGGATATGTAGAATAATACGTCTAAGTTCTGTTTGTAGCTCGTGGACACTTTCATACTGGTTCTTGTAAACAAAATTTTTGACATACCCCATAAAAAAAAACTAAATCTATCTATCTCTCTATCTATCAGCTTTTCATTTTTCTGAACAAAATTTCACATCAAATGTTAAAATTCATGGTCTTCCTTTTACTTCTGACACTTTGTTATTTAACAAAAATAATCCTTATGATGAAGCCTTTCGATCGGTGTGATAAAGCTACAGGGTAATTATTTTTCTCGTGTAACGGGTTCGATTTCCGGTTCAACCATGTAATTATTGAAATATCTATATATGTCGTTTAAATTGTTTTTTAAATGAAAATAATGTCTTCTTTCAGTAAAATGTTGCATCTACAATATTCAAGGTACTTTCCTTCCATGTGGCATAGCCGTGGGACGCCCTGTATAAAACTAACTGAGCCCGCAACCTCGTTTGCGTGGAATTCGTTTATTAACCTGTAAAACTATACGATATGCCTGACTTTTTTTTTACACAAGCGGAGTTGTATAAAAAGTCGCCTAAATATTTTACGTCTCAGAGATGTCCTTGACAAATCTCTTATCAGTTAAAAGATGCAGTTTTAAATAAAAAGCTTATCCGGTACTCGTATCAGTGACATATAGTATAGAAAATCCTGAAGGCGAATCGCATTTTTTTACTGTAGTATTGTTAAATCTAAACTAAAAGTGCGTAGATCAATCATGGACGAGTATTTATTTAATTCTTTTATTTTTTACGCTCCTTACTTAATGTGTTTATGTTACAAATAATAAATAAAGATTCAAACTTCGTTGATATCGTCCTACAATTATCGTAAAGCACGTGGTCAAATACGGAATTACCACAGTTTTCATAGACAGTTGCGCCTTTGAGAGCTTCTTTTGAAATATTGTTGCACGTTTACTTCAAGCGCCCATTCTGGGTGGCTACCCGCTAGGGCTGCGATAAGTAGTCCTGGACTGTTGAATGAAGTTACCCTTCTAATAGTATTTATTCTTATGAAGAAACTATGTTGGTAGTGTTGGTTTAAAGTTGACACTTCGTTAACAGAAATGGAGCTCACGCGCAAACATTTCCATGCCATATTTTATCACAATTTTCGTCGCGGCTTATCTCAAGATTTCTTCTTGTTGGCATAACTTCAGCTTTTAGTTCCTAAACTGAGTTAGGTGCATATTGCGTCATTGTTTAGTTACAACAGCTAAAGTTTAATAATACTTTACTAAAAGTCTATTTCCCTAAACAAAATAATCGATTTGGCTAATTAACCTGAAGTTATTTACTAAACTTATTTCGCTTTAGTAGCTTAAATATAATTATTACTAAACAAAATAATCGATTTGGCTAATTAATCTGAATTTATTTACTCAACTTATTTCGCTTTAGTAGCTTAAATATAATTATTACTAAACAAAATAATCGATTTGGCTAATTAACCTGAAGTTATTTACTAAACTTATTTCGCTTTAGTAGCTAAATATACAATATTTAGCTAATGAGTACTAAAGCTCTAGTTTGGTTAAATGTATTGTTCAGATAGCCAAACTGGAACGTTAGCTACGATTTTTCCATAGTAAATAGTATAACTATACGAAAGTAGGTAAACCAGTAATTAATTTAATTTAGACCAATCAAATTTTAGTTGTCCAGTCCAAACACGGCTTCTCCCCTCCACCCCCTCTAGTGTCGGCCCGCCTGCGCCGCCGGGCTGCATGATGACACCATTGCGAAACCATCTCGGCCAAGGCGGAAGTACACGCACGCGCGTGCTGCTATAAGTATTTGCTGCTAAAACGTACTGATTATAATGATCGTTTGCTGCGCATACTATACCCTTATAATCCGAGGCGTATACTGCGCAATTTATTTACTTGGTGCAGTAGCTTTATTTATCTAATGATAGCAGCTACAGTACCCAAAGTAAGTAGCTAAAGTACCAAAAGCTAGCTAGCAGTTGAGGAAAAATACCTATTATGGTAGAGCTATTCCAACTAAGTTCACCAACTCAATCATTTTGCAATAATTATACACTCAATAATAAGGGTCTACATCCAAAAAATTATGTTTTCTTTACCAAATTGAACACTGCGCGCTCTCTTAACCGATTAGCTCAGTTAGAATATTCGAATCGTTAAGCTGTCATTAACAAACCGCTGCTTAGTAAACAGTATCTAAAAGTATAGCTGTTGTTTAGTAAACAGTAGTCAGTGGCAGTACTCCCATACAAGCCCAAAAGCCGGGCTTGCATTACAAAAATAACTATTGATCAAAAATTAGAGAGCACGAACTATTACAAATTTTGCGCTGTCATTACATGTTTCAAATTACGTGCAATTCAACAACGTAGTACTAAATTCGACCGCGTACCGCGGCAAGTAGAACTAACGCGCGTTGCGACGAGCCGAACTCGCTTGAGACAAGGCGTCAAGTAGTCGTTGGCTTGCTAGCGGGCTTCTATGCTGGCCGATTTATCTCTTTCTTACCCATCACAACTGCCTAATAATGAAATATAACTATTCGTAAGTTCATGTAGCAAATATTAAGAAACTTTAAGCCCTGATTGCAGTGATAGCGTATGAAGTTCGCGCGTGTACGAAGAGAGCGGTGTTGACGGCTGACTTCACTTTTATTTATTTGCAAGCAATTATTTACCTATTAGGTTGTTAAATTGTTTTGTTTTAGCGTTTCGGTTAAACAATATTTCGTTTGCTGTTTTGAGTTTTGTGTTGTTGTGTAGTGGTTTAATTGTTTGTATTGACAATGGAAGTAGTCCAGTGTGATAGTGTTCGATTAAGGTGTGCACCAATTGTGCTTAGCGAAGTAAAGGTAAATACTTTAAACTTTGCTCAGAAAAATAAACTTATTTCTTCGCCAAAACCTACGCCTGACCCTGTGTATCTCTCAGAGTAGTAAAATTAAAAGCTTAAGAGGGCGACGATCGTCCAGTGGCGCTCTGTTACTTTTATTGTTTTCTAATAAACAAAGTAAGATAAGTATTATCTTAAAATATAAGAGCGTTTTACTATTGTACAAATAAATGCTCGATATATAGCCCACATGAAATAGTTTAATAAAATAACCTTTAACCTAAGTGTAGCCAACTTAACGGCAATAGGTGGCCTCATTTCCGTTAAAATGCTCGCTCACTCATAGTTAGATTGTTGTTAAGTTATGTCATATTCTACATAAGTTACGTGTTCATTTGTACAACAGTAAGGCGCTCTTAGATTTTAAGATAATACTTTAATTTATTTAAAAACAATAAAAGTGATGAGGGCCCAAAAGACGCTCGGCGCCCACTTAAGTAAATTTTATTCAAACATAGCATTAAAAAACGTCTTCCGTTTTACAACAATTTTGTTCCGGATTAAATATTACGAATACAAATCAATGGATTTAGGTAAAAAAATATATTTCACGTAAGTACAGGGTGGCCAGTGGCAGATTTCCGATTTCAAAATTTTATTAAAAAAAAACTAAAGTATATTAAGCAATACATTTTATTTCATTAAAAAGGTAATAAATGCGGATTTCATTTTTTGAAAATCACATTTTCTAAATGTTGACCTCCGTTGTGAACGCACTCTTCCAACCTATTTCGCATATTTTCAAAAACTCTGCTACAAAGTGCACTAGAAATTAAGTTTATTTCAGATCGAATATTGTCTTTTAACTCAGCGATGTTCGCAGGTTGGTTTTTGTAGACGACATTTTTGAGATAGCCCCACTGAAAAAAATCACACGGACTGAGATCGGGTGATCTTGGGGGCCAGGCTATGTCGCCAAACCTGGAGATCAATTTTCCTGGGAATAATGCCCTAACTGCATTCATTGATGGGCGGGCTGTGTGGGCAGTTGCACCATCTTGTTGAAACCATGTGTTTCGATTGAAGAAAGAACCATCTTCAACGTGTTGTCTAAAAAAACCGTCAATCATTTTACAGTATCTTTCTGAATTGATGGTTACAGCTGTACCACGTTCGTTTTGAAAAAAATAAGGCCCTATAATGCATCTTGCTGAAATTGCACACCAAACAGTCACTTTTTCACTATGCAACGGCATCTCATGCATTGTTTTCGGGTTTTCCGTAGCCCAGTAACGACAATTTTGTTTGTTGACATAGCCGTCGAGATTAAAATGTGCTTCATCGCTGAAAAAGATGTTCCCCATACGATGATTTGACGAAAATCTGTCCAATATTTGTTCGGCATACGATTTTCTCAATTCATAGTCAGTATTCTGTAACTTCTGGACTATTTGAATTTTGTAAGGATGGAACTTTAATTTTTTTTTGAGGATTGTTTGCAATGTCGACCTGGGGATATCTAAGACCGTAGAGCGTTTACGGGTGGAAAGTCTCGGATTTTCGAGTACCGATTGCTTGACGCGTTCCAAGTTTTGTTCAGTTGTAACCGTTGGTTGCGGGCCCGGTCCTGGCTTATTTACTGCTGAACCTGTAGTTCTAAATCGTGTTACCCAGCTCTCAATCAGTTTAGTTGACGGTCCATCACAAATACGCCGTATATTGAAGCGAACACAAAACTTGCGCCTTGCGATAATGGGCGAAAAACCGTTGGTTAAGTACGCCTCTATTGCATATGCACGCTGCTCAGCTGGCCAGCGATCCATTTTCACTTTATTAATCCGCAAATCTCGCGATACTAAAACACCCGTCCGCATCTCCCTCACTCTTCGCGTTCGAAAATTATTTGAATTTGAAATCGGAATTCTGCCACTGGCCACCTTGTATTTGATTTTTTAGTTGTAAGTAAGTAAGTATAGAAGAAAAAACCAGTTTATAATCTTAAAGGACATTTTTTCTTTCCTTTTTCTGCTACGGCCTTTGGGTGCGTAGTTTGGAAAAGACTTTTTGAATCCAGTTTCTAAATTCGGTATTTTTATTTATTTTAAAGTTACTGAAGTAAGTAGAAAATGTCTTATCTTAGTTTTGCCGTATTCGTCCGGCCGAAAATTACTGAAAATGAGGCGACTGTGTAAAGGAGTTTCGTGTTATCGTCGACAGAGGATAAAGCGGTAAACTGAAGATATCTAGTCAAGCTGTTTCGACGAATGATGTAGCCAAAGTCGATAGGTACCTAAAACTCTGTGCACGTCGGACAACTTATGTTCACCGGTTCACCATAATTCACCGAAGAGTCTTTCACCGAGATGTAAAAATCACCGCACAGTCAGGTACAATGAGAATAGCGCGCCAGATTAATCAGCATAGAACAAAATTATTATATGGCGATCATAGTTAAGAGTGATATACAGTCAAATTTAAAGATATGTTTACATTTTTGCTACTTATCTCAATAGAAAAAGGTAAAAAAAATGAAAACATGTCTGACGTCGATCTACAAGTACAGTAGTTAGGGAGCTGGCGAGCATTTCGGTATATGATATTTGCACGAGTTAGCATCGAGGTGGATTGTAGTTTGGATCAGTACGAATTGATTTGGTCCAGTCAATTAAGGTCATATGTAGATGCGTGTTCCGCTACAGCGGATCGGAGTTGCTTAAAAAAGGGGGCCGGGGTATTAAATCATTTGCACATGTACGCCTCAGGGGTTCATGGTCAAAATCATCTTGGAAAGGAAGAAAATCGAAGAGGCAGACATTCAAGGCTCTGCATTATCATGGGACGAAGTTGTAATAATTCGAAAAAAAGCTCTCCTAACTTAACTCACTCTTAATTTGCGCACGGTTCTTATTGCGCCCATTTGATTTCTTTATGACTCCTTGGATATGAAAAAAAAATTGGCAGACACTTAGCTCATTGATTTTTAGCTATACAACTGACACAACAAAAGGAACTATGGAGATATTTTATATCTGCGGAGACGCAAGTTAACAGACAGAACCCAAATATTTCAAACGTGTTTTTCCAAAATCGTTTTGATAGATTTTATTAATTATTTTCAGCAATATTCAGTTGACGTTGAATTTTACACTTGTACAAAATTCGATTCTAGGAGCGAGTGGGATTGAAAAAAAAAAAAACAAGTGGTCTCCCTTTAGAATATTAGAGGCCTGAACCTCTGCCTCATCGATTGTCTTGGTTTTTATAAGAAGCAGACCAAGTCCAAAAGGCAGACGTCAGCGCATAATATAACACAACTTTTCTTTAACATTTTGAAGCGCTGTCAATCAGTCAATCTAAGAGGGCAGGATAATAAGTAACTACAATTAAATACTACAGTTACTGCAATTATTTACTTTTTCTACATAATCTCCATTAAGCTTTACGCACTTGGTTCACCTTCGGTTTATAAAATGGCTTTTCTTAAGGCCTGTAAAATAATCCTCTACAGCAGCTATGACCTCTTCATTTATTTAAATTTCTGTCACCCCAAAAAAGTTTCTTATTGGGGGAACAGATGGTGCAAGATCAGTTGAATAAGGTAGGTGGGGCAACAAATCATAATGCAATTCGTTAATTATGGCCATAGCTTTAAGAAAAATGTGAACTCTTGCATTGTCTTGATGAAAAAATATTATTTTTCGAGCTAAGCCTGGTCTTTTTTGCTCAATGCCTTCCTGCAGCTTATCTAAAAGATTAGCATAGTATTCCCCGTTTATAGTTTGACCTTTTGGGATGTAGTCTATGAACAAAATTCCGTTCGAATTCCAAAAGACCGATGCCATCACTTTTCCAGCTGATTTCACGGCTTTAGCTTTCTTTGGAGCCGAGCATCGTGATTTCATGATTCTGTCCACAGTTTCGATTGCATTTTGGATTCTGGTGTATAGAGGTGAACCCAAGTTTCATCCGTTGTTAAAAAATCGTCGTAAGTAATGCAAATTATTTCTTTGAAAACCGTCCAAACAATGTTGAGAGTTTTTTGCATTCGAACTTTTTTTTGATCGAGTGTAAGTAATGTTTCTTTTGTTGCTCAGTATAAATTTCATATAAACAGTAAAATAAAACAATCCAGACTGTCGAGCACTTGTCGAGACGCGTTCGAGGTTGATTTCTCATTTTCTGTCAAAAGTAAGATAATAAATAGTGTTGTACCCTGCGATTTTCAAAGCCGATTTCCTAGTCGATTAAAATCGATTTTGAAAACAGAAAAAGTGATAATTATTTGTGTGTGTGTGTGCCGGCTACTGTTTATATGAAAATAATATTGAGCAAAATATATATTTATCAAAATAAATTGTTTTATAAATCATAACAGATATCCATCGTGGCGAGCAATGACGTTTTCTAAACGCCGTTGCGGCGCGCGAGGTACATACACTCTTTCCTTCAATCTCGATATAGTTCTGTGTGTTGGCTCACTGACGCTATTCCGTTGCGATCGATGACACGATTGGAAACTATTCTGTTTATCGTCGGTGAAACTGCAATACCACGTAACTAACAAATTGAATAAGTTGCAAAATACACCTTAACGTCTAAGTCAGCAAGGTACACTTTGCAATGCATTGAATTGGTTAGTTACGCGGTATTGCAGTTTCACCGACGTTATGTCATGTATATCACTAAAACACTCGAGTGACGTCAAAGTACCTACGCAAAATGTTACACGCTCGGTTCTCATATAAATCGACGAACTCTTTCCTTCTATCTCGATATAGTTCTGTGCATATCATGCAATATGGAGACCATTTCCGAAGTCGTGAGGCTTTTTGAACGTCCGGAAAGGAGTTCATCTTGGACACTTGTACGTCCTCGTTTAAACTCGGCCACCCAGTTCTTAACCGTATCATAAGAGAGAGCACATTCTCCCAAAATACTTTTTAAGTCGTCACGATAACCGCTCCTTTCATACCTTTCATAATTATGAAGAAACTTTATCACACTCTTTGTTAAATTTTATCAAATTTGGAAAAAATCGCCAGAGTATTTTTTCAAATGACAGTAAACAAAAAAATTAGAACACAGATAGCCAGAAACCCCATTATGAAAAGGAGGTCATATATTTTTTAATTAAACCTTTTTACATTGTGTAGGCTAGTTACTTATCATCCCGCCTTCGTACAACGCAGAGGCAACTTGCTGACAGACTATTTTTCTGAGGTCTTTGTCATTGTTTTAAACCGACTTTAAAAGAGGAGGAGGTTATCAATGCGACTGTACGTTTTTTTGTGTGTTTGTTACGCGATTACTCACGTTAATTGTGGATCGATTTTGAAAATTGTTTTTGTTTGATTGAGTGTACTCCCGAAGTGGTCCCATTGCCACCAAGTTGGTATCTGATGTGGAGATCCGTGAGGAATTGAGATAACTCCTCAAATATTAAAGGCATACATATAGCGATTTGGGCGTTTTTAGTAATAAGCCTATCATTTGCATGCAGAAAGTAGTATCATTTGGTGAAGTGAAACTAATGATGAAGACCACAGACAGTCACCGGAAGTCGTCAATGGTACCTATTTCAAGGGAGGTAGATAGTTGAGCGACTACGACGAAGCACATTTGAATAGTTTAAATATAATTATGGACTGTCTTTCCCACTGTGGCGTTGCTTGCGGCGAGCGAGAAAATATCCTGTGGTTATTATTTATTGATAAGTGGGAGTTCAGTCCGATTATGATCACTAAAAAGTACTAAATTAAATTTAATGTTTTAAAAAACAAAAAACTGCACACTTGGCAGAATTTATTGTTCGATTAATTAAAAACAATAAACCGCCATCAAAAACCCAAAAAATAACTTTTTTTCAAATGGCCATAGGTCAGTCAAACTGAGTCGGCGTCCCACATTTTTTTCGAAAAGATTTTATGGTAAAAATGTGTGGGACGACGACTTTAGTTTGACTGACCTATTGACCATTTCAAAAGAAATTATTTTATGGGTTTTTGAAGGCGGTTTGTTGTTTTTAATTAATCGAAAAATATAATTCTGCCAAGTGTGCAGCACTTCGTATACAGTTTTTTAAATCGTAAAAATAACTTGAAAAAAGTAATACTACAACAGTCAGAGCCCTGGAGAGCCCTTAGGGTATAATTAGCGGTATTTATAATGTCTGCCGCGCGTTCTGATTATATCGACATTTTGCTCGCCAGCTCCCTAACTACAGGAGTCAAGCCTGTGGATTTGCACGGCGTCGTTGTTATACAATTTTTCGTGTGTGAAAGCACTCTCAATAAGTTATCTTGGGTATTTTAAAGTGAACTTGGTGACCAACCCTCGTTTAGTAACAATGTGGCCCTCTTTCCAGGATAATGTAATATTAACATATGGTGAATAATAATGTAAATCGAACAAGTTCTAGCTACCATCCATTCCATATGAATCGTGAGGATTGTATCCTCCAAGGAAAGTCATCGGATCTGTTCCATTGGTAGACCATGTCCCATCCCCAACTCCAAAAGCTTGATAAGGAAGAGCTGTAGTACCATAATAACCTGAAATGAATAAATATATATAAATCACATCTATATTTTACCAAGTATAAAAATGTCAATAATACAAAATACGTTATTATAGTCATGTAAATAATTGAGACTAACGATGATGTTGCACGACAAGCTCTGAGGCGATCATCAAATTCTGAATAAATAATATTAAAATTCCGAAAATGTTTTGTGTTACATGATAAATTTGTTGTTACTGAATAAATATTTTTTCATTTCATTTCATTTCAATCTAAATATCTTATAATAATTTCGTATCGTAACATGGAAGATTCTGTAAATAAAATCTGATTTATAACGCATGAGGTGTCAAAGTTTCAAAAGCTGTAGGAGTTTGAAACTCGTATTTTTTTGAGAACTGTAGGCATAAACAGAGAATTTATCTCCGTACACTAATAGTAAATTTGTCGTTTAAGGCATTAATTGAACCTTTAAGATCTTGCATTTATACGAAGGTTTTAAAATAATTCCTTACTTAAATAAGATAATTAGTCTTTATAAAAATGTTTATTTTAACAATAGTTTTTTTTTTCTATGGAACATACGACTATTTGTAAAATCAGAACCTCTGTAAACAAAACATTGAGTTTTGTAATTAATAAATTGCATTGTACTTTTATTGCACAATATACATACAACATTACCTATACTTAACGATCAAGTTATTGTAATTGCATAAAATTGTGAATGTCTCCAAACATGACCTGATGATGAGCTTAAATCCAGCCAAGCTGTGCTCACGCCTTTTTTATTGCTTACCGAGTTACATTTTATGTCAATTTTAATCAAAAGGTATGAATGTAATGAAATGAATAAATTTGAATTTGATGGGTAAGTTTTGAAACACCAAAAATTACTTTATTAGTGAATATTTCAGTTAAATGTATATAACATACATACATACATACATAACATTACGCCTTCATTCCCAGAGTGAGGTAGGCAGAGCTACAGAAACACCAACAACTCGACTTCTTAAGATGTTCACCAGTATTAGTGACAGGTTGCAAGCCCATCGCCTAACAGTACTACAGGCCTTTATTCCCTTAGTCGCCTCTTACGACATCCACGGGAAAACATGGAGTGGCGCTATTCTAACCTGGCAACTACACGGCCAAATGTAAACGAATATAAATTATAAATTAAAATTGTATTAAAATTCTATTCTATATTTCCGATACCTCACAGTGTTACTAACTACATAGGCTTCCCTTTAACATTGGAAGAGAAGTAGCAGATCGTAAAAATCGAAATTTTTCAATAAAAAAGGGCTTCAGTGCGAGACAGTTAATACAACTGAAGCAGAGTTCGAATCCCACATCCGTCACTACCTATTTAATTTTGACTGTATTTTATAAATGTTAATAAGCTGACCGTCAAATGTTATTAAATTTTGATAACCAAAGAAAGATACGATTTCTTTCTAAGGAGACAACAACATATCAATATCAGTAATTTGATTGTGTTAAATATTTCATTGCCAAGTTCATAACTTCCCCTAATCCATGCATAAGTCCATTGTAAAAAAAATATATATTAGTAATATATTTACATTTTATAAATAAGACTAGCGACCCGCCCTCGCTTCGCTCCGGATTAAAGTATTATACATATAAACCTTCCCCTTCAATCACTCTATCTATTAAAAAAAACCGCATCAAAATCCGTTGCGTAGTTTTAAAGATTTAAGCATACATAGGGATATAGGGACAGAAAAAGCGACTTTGTTTTATACTATGTAGTGAAGTGAAGTCATAATATAAAATATAGTTACTTTAAATAGTAGATTGTACAACAAGGGCATACAACAAACCATTTTATCCGAGACTTATGGTATCCATCCGAGCCGTTAGGCGAGGGTGGATAATTGAGTCGAGGATAAAATGGGTTTTAAGGCCGAGTTATACACTCTGCTTTTCACTTCTTCGATTACGAGGGAAAAAAACAATAATAATATTAAAAAACTTATTCTTGGATTTAGGTGGCAATATCTGTTCAATAAGTTATTTTACATTTTTATCCATTAGTGTGTTAGGTGTGAGCATTATTTCCTCTTCACTTGACAATATTTTAACAAAATTCCGTAACGTACAACAACTTTGGCAAAGAAAATAACTAATTAAATAGTCCAAAACGAGACAACAAACTCTTTCCCGCCATTGCTTTTTTTTATGGAACTTTAAACTTAGGTCGAACGCAACAATGCCAGTTTTGCGAAGTAAACAACTAAAGTAATAGTCCAGAACGAGACAAAAACCTCTTTCCCGCCACTGTAATTCTTTTTGAACTTTTTTTTTAATTTCTGCATAAAACCTTTAACTTAGGTCGAACGCAATACTGCCGAGTCACACGTTGATTTTGTATATTTTTTGTTAATAATGCTTGTTTTTAGTAAATTAAAATGTCATTGTTGTTAGTTGCAACTTTGACGGCAATTAAATGCAAGTAAACGTATTCAAATAACTATTTAGTGCAGTCACCTCGTTTGTCTGGCTGTAGGGCTCAATTGTCTTAGTCTAGATGACGACAACACTTTGTGCACTAGTGCATAAAATGCAATTTTATGCACCCTATACCTAGCAGAAAGTAGGACTTTACGACGAGAAGATGAGAAGTGAAAAATATATTTTTTAACACAGTTGCCCAAAAAGTGGTACTTTTCGTAGCTGTATATCGTGCGGAAAGTTGAACATTACGCACTAGTGCGTTATAGTTTTCCATTTTTTTTTAAATATAATTTTGTTTCCACTTCCAAGCCGTGCATCGAACCAAAGAGTTTGCATGTTCAACCACTTTTTGATTACGTCATTTAGATTTTTATTGAGACTATACATAAGTAATATAATTTAAAATATTAAAATTAAATACATACATACATACACACATAAAATGTATCTAGGTAATATTAAAAAAAAACAGCTCTCATTAAGATGGCTGAATCTGAATTAGTATTACGAATGATTAGATCTAGCATCAGCGGTAATGCATAAAGGTGAATTGGGTTATCCCAAAAAAAAATACCACTAGTTTTTAATTTTTTTTTCGATAAAATAGACTAATTGAAGACACTAATTTCACGGTTTTTGCATTTAAATCAATATTTTAATTAATTTTAATTTATAAAGAAAATTATTTTATGACGTCACTACAAGCTGGTTTGTTTGAGAAATGCTTTAAAACTATTGAATTCGTTTGAGAGTACGCGTTTCTGTCAGATCACGTAAATTGTCAATGTCAAGTCATGTCAATATAGGTAAACTAAAGTATTAATGGTATTGTGAACGTTATATTCTTATACCTAAATCATACTTACATTAGAGCTTTAGCTCCACGTATTTCAGCTACGTTGTGCTTGGAGCTGTCTCCCAAGTATGTCAATATCCTGACTACTATATCCACTTTGGGTAGATTAGTGGAATCAGCCCTTACAAAGTTTAATAAATGTACAGCGTTGGTCGTCATTATAAGCAAGAATATCGGTATCCAAGATCTGGCGATGGTCAATATGTGTAGCAGGATCGTCAGATTCCGTAGAATTTGAAGCAATGTTGTTAAAATACAGAAAATCAGAAAACGAGTAGTTATATGTTGCACACCAAACAAACCGAAATTTTATTTTTAGTTAGTTGAGTTTGACAATTTCACCCACAGACTAGCCTACGGGCGGAGGTTCCAAAACGGACTTGTATTTTAATCATACCATTTTTTTAAGATTTGACCTTGTCATGTTTATATACAGTTAAAAATTGTCTTAATTTTAATAAGCGTTAAAATAAAACAGAAATAAATAAGACGGAATGCGATATACATTATTTATTTATTACTGCATTCCGGACTCATATTATATGCAGTACTATGGTTGATCACAGATTAGACACAACTTACCAATGAAGATCGTGACGTCACTAAATTACGGGTCAAATAATGTCAAATGATAAATTATAAATAACTATTTAATACTAATTTTGTAAAATAATCTGATAACAGGGAATGGTTCTACAACCCTTTTTCTCGAAATGGTTTTTGAATCACTATACATTACAAAATTATGGGATAACCCAATTCACATTACACCATGCCGAAACCGGGTCTAGCCCAGTACGGCGTAATGTGAATCCACCTTTATGCATTACCGCTGATTAATAGAGATTATACTTTTTGATTTTTAAATATAGGTAATTAAATCACTGTGACTTTTTTTATTTGGCTGAATGGTCACAACCGTTGCGATTTCATAAAGTCTGTGTCAATTAAAAGTAAAATTGACTCTTGTAATAGTTTTATTTACTGATTTATTTTGTTCCATTGATATTTTTTCGCAAATGTGTTAAAAAACGTCGTTTGATACACGTGCGGAACTGTCATTTTAACTCGTCCCTAGTCTTGTCCCTCGCTTGCAGCTCGGGCCAAGTTACTTCGGGACTCGTGTAAAATGACATACTTTCCGCACTTGTATCAAAATGTACTATTATGTCACACAAAAAAATATACTTATTATTTCACGACACGGTGGCCTAGTTGGCAGTGACCCTGCCTCCGAAACCAGCGGTCCTGGGTTCAAATCCCGGTAAGGGCAGACATTTGTATCATGAGCGCGAATATTTATTCCTGAGTCTTGGATGTTTCTTTGTATTTAAGTATGTATTTCTCTATATAAGTATGTTTATCGTTGTCTAGTACCCATAGTAAAAGCCTAAGGCTTAGTTTGGGACTAGGTCAATTCGTGTGAGATTGTCCCATGATATTTATTATTATTTATTTATTTACTTGTGACAAAAAAAAAGGAATTTATTGCCTAACACGAATGAAAAAATCATATAAAAATGTAATGAAATAAAATAATATAATATCTCAAAGAGTGATTCCCATCTTCCAACTGAGCAATCCCACCCAGGTTGGATATTGGGAAATCACAGTGCCATCTTCCAACCTGCCTCGAGTTAAATAGTGAAAAAAAAAAAACTTTCACTCTTCCAACCTGTACATACAGTTACTTGCAAAACTGAGTCAATATTACCACCTTAGAAGAATGTAAATAAGTTGATGATAGTTAAAGGTATTTTTAAATGTTTAATACGTCAAGTACTCCTTGAAATTTGCTACAAATACTCCTACCAAATGATTTACCTGTCATTTACAGTTTTCAAGTAATTTTATCGAAAAAACTGTTGAATTATTTTTTTTATTTGTCTAATATTTTAATTCTCTCTGTAGCAACCCAAAATAAGGACCCTGATAAAATTAAAGAAATTTTCCTTTTTTAAAATAAGTGGAAAATTATTAAAATCGGACATACTTTTGGTGGCAGTTATTGGCAACATTAGTTCGGTGCACGGTTCACTTTTGCACCGAGACAAATTAGCCATACAAACTGGTTGTTAGTTCACTATGGTAGGGGATTAAAATTCTGCAATAACTAAAAATCTACGTCCCTGATTCAAGCAGTTGATACCTCATTTTAAAAAGAATGGAATTCTCTATTTTAAATAGTTTTCTTATTTGGGGTTGCCATAGAGAAAACTAAATTACTAGTATAAAACATAAATTGAATTTTTAAGTTTGTGGTTTAAAATCTTTAAAAAATATAAATGACAAATAAATTATTTATACAGCAGTTTTGTAGCTTACTTCAAGGATAACTATTCTGTATTAAGCATTTGAAAATAGCTTTGATTGTCATCGACTTATTAACATTATCTAAGGTCCTAATATTGACTCAGTTTTGCAACTAACTGTACGTACAGTCACAAACAAAAAAAAAACAAAAAAGTGCTACGTATAATATTTATTCCTTTAAAATGTTCTATTACATTGTTTTAAATTAGATACCAATTGATATTTAACTTAAACATCAGTTCTACACAGAAAACATCAGCGTTGTCACTCGTTACATACAGTAATGAGTTATAAAATGAGCTAATAACACGTCAACAATATCCTTATTTTTAGAATGCTACTATTTTTCTGGCCATTAACAATGTTCTTTGCTCAAGAAGAAGTGGTAAGTATTATTGTATGGCCTGCCAAATATCAAACATCAATATGAATACTAATGGCATAGAAGCCCGCTTGCAAGCCAACGCGTGCGAGCGAGATGACTAGCCGTGTCTCAAGCGAGTTCGGCTCGTCCCAGCGCGCGTTAGTGCTGCTTGCCGCGGTGCGCGGTCGAATTTGGTACTATTCTGTTGAATTGCACGTAATTTGAAAAATGTAATGAGAGCGCGAAGTTTATAATAACAAATCAAATCAAATTAATAATAGTTCGTGCTCTCTGATTTTGGATCGATAGTTATTTTTGTAAGGCAAGCCCGGTTTTTGGGCTTGTATAGGAGTACCGCCACTGCTGGTAAAATGATTAATAACTCCGAAAGTACTGAAAATCGCTGAACATACATAAGGGTTAAATCGGTAGCTTATGAGCTGCCCTATCACTTATTTCTGGCTTAACGTCGATTTATGGGACGCCCTGTATAAATATAAATTCAATAATCGCAAAAAATATCGACCTTTGTGATATTCTTATTGTGACTATTTCGGCTGACCCTTACTGGACTCCGATTTACTTCTGATTGGACTAAGTAAAGTATTGTTGGTTTAAACAAGAACAGTATCTGATCTTTCCACCTAACTGAACATGCCTCGGAAAACTAAGAAAGAAACTGTTTTAAGTTGGATTGAACTATATCCCGACTTAAAGTATGACTCGACAAGACATTGAATACACTGTAGAAAACGTTAAGTTGATATAGAGTGTAGAAAAAGTACAGTAAAAAGACACGTCGAAAGACCAGTACACAAAGGATTGCCTCGCAAACCAGATGAAGGTTTTTACTTCGGCCTGATCGAGTTCCTATTACTTTGCAATATCCCATGGGTGCAAATCGAAAATCCTGCATTGACATCTTTCTTTCAAAAGTACTTTTGCTTTACTTGTGCAGATCAGACTCTTTCAACTCTACCCAGTGAATCAACGACAAGAAAATTATACCTGGACAAGTTTTATCGAGCCAGAATATCTGCTATACACAGTAAAGTAGGAAATAAATAAAAAATTGATATCGCTTGATGAAACGACAGACTTTTTAGGCAGATATGTGGTCCATTTCTTTGGTGAAGCCCATGGATGCAATTGTTTCCCAAAACTTATTTAGTGGCATGTTAAGTGCTAGCAGTAGTGAATGGGGAGACTATTTCTAAGTTTGTTACAGACTGCTTAGAAAATATGTGGGGTGAATCGTATGAAAATCAACTCAATAGTGTGCTTCTATTATGTACCGATAGCGTTGTGTATACGAGGGTGACACTGGAAGTTTTTAGAACTGGCCACTTGTAAACAAAATAATTAAAAAATAAGTTTAAATTTTGAAAATGGAACTCTGCCAATATTATTATTTTATTCATTTGTCATTTGTTTTAAGATTTGGCGACAAATTGAAAATTGTCCGTGTCACGTAAGCATGAATTTAACGGGAGAAAATTTTCGTGCTATTATTTTTTATGGTTTTTGATATCATTTAAGTCAACAAGAAAGTTATGATAGACTACGATTGGCCTTTCCCGATGAAGCCATCTCGTGCCACTGTTTACAACTGGTTTAATGAGTTTAAACGTGGTCGCACTAATCTCACCGATGATCTGCGTAAGGGACGGCCTTCTACGGCGACGACTGAAGATCGAATAGAGAACTAACAACTTCATTATAATTTTGGGTATAATAAAAAATAAAAAAATATCGCAGTAGTTATGTACAATGTTTAAGGTCATTCACCCAAAATGGCACTACCTATTCCGATCATTGGATATCACTCTTGAAACAAGAGCAAAGTTGTGTGACGATTGGGTACTTAGGTTTTTGCTTGTGCTAGGAGATAATACATAAATAAAAAAACAAGCCTGCGGTACACGCTATCGCCGGACAAATCTAGATACAAACAAATGTACAAACCTACATAAATATAAACATATAAACATACTAACTACTTGACTATATACAATTGCTTATGACTGTACCCTATTCCGTACAGTTTCGAAGATAAGAAGAAAAATAAATAATAAATTTTGTTCCCACTATCTAACCCGAGGCAGGTTGGAAGATGCACTGTGATTTCCCAATATCCAACCTGGGTGGGATTGCTAGGTTGGAAGATGACACTCACATATACACACACACACTCACATATTGATCACTCTTCATATCATAAATTCATAATGCAACCGATAATTAAGAAAATAATTGTTTTTTTTTTATGCACCCGGTGTCCCAGAAATCGACGTTAAGCCGGAAATAGGTGATTGGGCAGCTCATAAGCTATCGATTTAACCCCCATGTATTTTTAGTGCTTTCGGAGTTATTAATCATTTTAATCGGAATTATTGTATTTTTTCCTTATGTCCAGGTTACGAAAAACTTTTGAGTTCAAGCACTATTCGAGATTTTTTCAGTAGTTTCTTAACGATTTTTGGGACACAAAAGATAATTTTGACATAAAAGCAAGACCCATTCTTTCAAATATTTTTTTTGTTTTTTATTTATTTTAGTTGCAATCTGGTGTCAATCAATATGTTTCATCACCTCTTTTTAGGAAGTAGCAACTTCTTTATAATTTTTGGGTAAAATAAAAAATAAAAATCATCGCAGTGACACTCTTAACCGTAAAATAAATAACATCTAAATAACACCCTATGACCGTAATAATAATTAGACAGCCTTTTCGATATAAACGTAAGATAGTCAATTAACTAGGCCGGCCAAATCTTTAAATTTCGTAACAAGAAGGCAAATACAAAAATATGCTTACGGGGGCGGCGGCTAAAAAGTTGTAAGCCTAAGGTGGAAAAAAAACAATTTAGAAAATTTAAGTTACTTTATTTTTCAATGTAATCTCCCTCTAATTCGATTTGGCCTTGAAAATGCTCTTCTACTGCCGCCTTCATTTCTTCATCACTTCCAAATCGCTTTCCTCTTAGGTGTTTCTTTAAATTACTGAACAGAAAATAGTCGCTAAGGGCTAAATCTGGACTATACCGGAGGATGGTTAATTTCTTTGAAGTAGATTTCCTTCAGAGCTAGTCTTGCAACACGCGGGGTATGGACGGGTGCGTTGTCTTGTAAAAACAAAACGCCTTTACTGATTTTGCCCATTCTTTTTTCAAGTATGGCTTGACGCACTTGTCTCAATAGCCCAGTATAGTAAGTTGCATTTATTGTAGAACCTTTTGCTAAATAATCTATTAAAAGAATTCCATCCGCGTCCCAAAACTCCGTAGTCATTAGCTTAGAGGCCGTTCTTTGCACTTTAAACTTCTTCGGCGGCCTTTCACCCTTCTCAATCCACTGCATGGACTCAAGACTTACATTCAAGGTCATACTGTTTGACCCATGTTTCATCAACGGTTACTATCCTGGAGCAAATTTCTATCTCCGCACAAGTCTAAAAACGCCTGAGAAGTTTCGACACGCCGCTCTTTGTCAAACGCCGTCAGCATTTTTGGTACCCAACGCGCGCTGACCTTCGTCATGTGTAAATGTTTACGAAGGATTTCTCCAACCCGCTCCTTGCCAGCTAATTGACACATCTTAATTCTTCGATCCTCCAACACTATTTTTTTGAGATAGCGATTTTTTGGTCGGTCACTACCGATACTGGCCGTCCTGAGCGGGGGTCGCCTTCGATCGATTCTCGTCCTTGTTTAAATAGGCTACTCCACTCTTTAACTGTAGCATAGGAAGGCCCAGAGACACCATAAATAGCAGCCATTTCTTGAAAAATGCATTGAAGAGTTTTTTTTTACTTTTCGTGAGGAACTTAATCACAGCCCGGTGCTCGATTTTCGTAATATGCAATGATAATTCAGACATGATACTGTTATACGTTGAATATCTCGAGAAATTACAATTGTATTGACATAATGTTTTTTTTTTAATTATTTGTTTTTTAAATGGCCAGTACCATAATTACATATACAACCTCAAAATACCTTAGGCTTAAAACTTTTCAGCCGCCCCTCGTACTTACGGTTGGGTAAAGTCGATTTTGCTACTTAAAGTTGCATGAAGGTTTTAATTGTCACTGAATTAGAAGAAATTGTGATATACGACCACACATTGGTCTAGTTGGGAGTAATTCTGCCTCCGAAGCCAGCGGTTCCGGGTTCAAATCCCGGTAAGGGCAGATATTTAATAAATAAATAAATAAAGGTCAATTGGTGTGACATTGTCCCGTGGTTATTTATTTATTTATATAAGGCCCTAAAGACACTTATAAGCAACTTTTACAAATAAGTGGGAACATACCCTTATTTGTAACTTTTAATTCCAAATAACTAGTATAATAGAGTCACCAATAGTGGCTAGAGATAATTTTACGACCCTTTTGGAACCAAAGTGGTTGCAACTTTAAGGCCTAGAAGGGCCGTACAATTATCTCTGTAGCCACTATGGGTGATATACTACTCTATCATACTAGTCATTAGGAATAGGCATGATGACAAAAATTGAAAAATGGACCTATAATGTCTAGAAATATATACTATTAACAATGAATAAGATATTTCTGCAGAAATTAAAAGTTTAGTAGGAAAAAAATACAATTTTAACATAATAATTTAAATTTCCCCCTAAAACGCTTGTTAGTGTCATGACGTCGCTTGTGACGTCACGTTTGAGTAATCAAAACGTAAACGCGCTGCGCTCGTGCAAGAATATAGTTATTTTGTGTTATTAAATATGAATTCGAAAGTGTACCTATAGGTGGGGTGGGGTCCCCCAGTGTGAGAATACATCCATAAAAACTCCTAATAAGCTATTTGTGTTCGTTCCTCAAAATAAAACAATACGAAACAAGTGGCTTAAACTTGCAAGGCGAGGTTCAAAAGGAATATTGCCCAGTACTCACCTTTATTTTTGTGAAGCTCACTTTAACGTAAGTTTTTACATACTTTTGTAGATTCTAGTATATAGTATTTGGTAATACGAGCCCCGATGCAAAAGAGTTCGTCAAGTCATAGATTGTTAAGTATATGAATCTTATATCAACTCGTTTTATTTCTAGAAAGGCATTAGCAGCAAACGATTTATACAATATTATACTCCATAAATACAACGTTGCTTTTACACTATTGCACAATAAATCCATTATAAGAAAAAAAAACCTATATATATTAATTCATATTATGGTTTCGCAAAACAGTTCGGCAGGTTCTTAATTGATGCAAAATAGTTCGTACATGCCTAACGTCAAGCCTCTTTAATTTTATTACTCAAAAAAATAAACAAGATTTAAATAAATTAGGAACCCATTGTCATTTAACATGTCAAAGGGTATATATAAGTACATACCCCAAGTATTTTTCAATATTATAAGTTATTAATTAGAGCAACATGGGCCGCGGAAAACCAGTCACAGAAGAAGTCAGGAAAATTATAATTTCCAGTAGTGAGAGTGGAAAATCTACCAACCAAATCGCCAGAGATTTATTACTGCCAAGATCTACTGTCCAGTCAATCATTGAGCATCGCAAGAAACACGGCACAATTTCGTGTTTGATGAAGTCGGGTCGACCGCGTATGACGAGTGCCGCTGAAAACCGTGTTTTAAAGAAAATTATCAAACAAAACCGCCGTGCTCGTGCGGGGAACTTACCGTAAAATGGCGTGATATGATCCAGAAAGACATTTCAGTGGATACCTGCAAAAGGGTTCTCAAAAGAATGGGATATGGTTTTTACACGGCCAAGGAAAAACCTTTACTAACGGAGTTACAGAAAAAGAAGAGGCTGAAATTCGCTCGCGAGCACTCAAACTGGACTACTGAGCAATGGCGTCAAATAATATGGAATGATGAATCAAAATTCGAAGTAACTGTCGGCGACGAACGGAAAAAAATCATTCGAAAGAAAGACGAAGCATTCATCAAAGACTGCATTAAGAGAAAAGTGAAGTTTCCTGGGTCTGTGATGATATGGAGTTGCATGTCGGCACAAGGGGTAGGCCGCCTGCATTTTGTAGAAGGGACGGTTAATGCAGTGAAATACCAGGACATTTTGAAAACAAGTTTAATTCCATCTATTCCAAGCTTGAAATATGAAAATGTCTACACTTTTCAACAAGACGGGGCTTCTTGCCATACTGCGAAAACCACGAAGACTTGGCTCGAGTCTAAAGGAATCCCCACTATGGAGTGGCCGTCGAATAGTCCAGATTTGTCACCCATTGAAACATTGTGGTGGAAAATGAAAAAAAAATTACACAAGTTTCCATCGAGGTCAAAAAGTGATTTAAAAGAGAAAATAGTCGCTGTCTGGGAGTCTATAACCCCAAAAGAGTGTGAAGAGTTGGTAGAGACGATGCCATTGAGAATCAAGGCTGTTCTTAAGAGTAAAGGCGAGACAACTAAGTTGTAGGCGAACTATTTTGCATACTCAAGATCGATAGCCGAACTATTATGCGTTGTCGTTGATAGAAAAGTTGTATTTTTTTTATTTAAATACAGAAATAATTTTAATTATGTAGGAAATAAACTTGATTCATTTTACAATATTTTTTTTTATTTCTTGCTTCCATGCTATTAAAATTACTAACTAGATTTGACTTTGAAAAAAAGTTACTTTCAATTTTAAATAGTAGCCGAACTCTTTTGCATTGGGGCTCGTAATATTTTGTACGAGGTCTAAATGTAAAAATATAAACAATCTATTTCGAGGTTAGGTTTCATCTCTCATTGCTTTGATATGTATTACGTATTTTATTCATATTTCAGTTACCTAATGATATGGATAATTATATGGAATATTATAAAGGGTAAAAGCATTATAAAAATAGATTTCAATAACATAACCTTAAAAATAACTTGATAACAAAATACATCGTCAAAAGTATATTTTAGGGATTTATTTTACAACTCAAATTATAAAGTTTTTAATTATTATTAATATACTTACAAACAAGTTTTAACATTTCTAAATTTTGCTGAACAAAAATCTTTATTTGATGACTAAAACTCTCCCAGCATTATTATGTCGATTCTAGGCAAATTAGCGCTGTTTGCTGAGGCAAATCCTTGATCCATGATTCGTGTTATTTTATATTCGAATTAATAATATTCACACTCAAATAGTACTCGGTATTTAAACAAAAATAATAAAAACACAAGATGTTCGTGCGTGTTGCGTATGCGTTTACTCAAGCGTGACGTCATGCGCTCTGATTGGTGTTCAAGATATCATGGCGGATTGCCTTATTTTGTAGTTTTATTTTATAAAAATAAATATTAATCACACTTATAATAAAAAAATCAATGCGTATTTTATATTCCAAGCTTCAAGTTATATTCAATAAATATAGTATTTTAGTAGTTTTTAATTACTGTCATCATGCCTATTACAGGTTCCAAATAAGAGTATGTTCCCATTTATATGTAAAAGTTGCTTATAAGTGAATTTAGGGTCTTATTGGTTTGTAGCAAAGTTTTGAATATGGGAAATGAACCTTGGCTGATTTAAAACCTCCTTAGTCTGAAATGAAGTACGAGCGGGCTCTTTATTTTAAAACTAAACTCCCTCCCGAGTTATAAAAATCTATAACTCTCGTATACGTGTGCGCCTGTCAGACTAAGAGGCAGTGATCTTATTGTAACCTCTCATTAGATCAGAGGCCCGTTTCAAGAAGATACAAGTTACAAATTACAAGCGGACATCTCTTTCTAACTCTTTTTGCTAGAAAGAGAGTTCCACTTGTAATTTGTAACTTGTAGCTTCGTGAAACGGGCCACAGCTCTTACACATCATCAAATTTAATTGTTGTTGGATTTACTTATTTTATAAAGTACAATTCTTGTCACTTTAATATCATCGCTGCTGCATTGTACTTTCATTGACGAATTAATAACTTTTAAGATGGTTTTCCAAATTAATAACGTTTAATAGATGGTTTTCCAAAGCTTCTGGGTGTTTTTCACTTTCAGCTATTACAATAAATAGTTGGTTTTCTCGATTCTCTTTCTAAATTGCTTATTACTCGTTCTTGGCTTTCTAATTTTTCTTCGTAATTTTTAAATTTTTACTCGTAGTTAAATTTTTCGTTCACACTTTCCCTTATGGTTTTAATTAGGCTTTCTTTAATCTCCCTTATTTCCTTTTTTTGTTCAGCCAGATCATCCTGAATTTGTTTGAGAACTCGAGCGATTTCTTCAATTATGGTGTGAATCTCTTACAACAAAACTATCAGTAAGAAAGTAATAAACAAATAGTGTTGGTATTGCTATCAGTGCCTTCTATCGGCTAATCTCTGCCCTTCTTGAGTTAGTAAATTTTTTATTGTTCTCAAAAGAAAAATTACATTTCACTTAATGATATAAAAAACTGGACTTTTCGCTATTGAGCGTAAACATGCACAACAGTAAAACAATAAATTAACACGCATTGCGTGTTACTCACAAAAAATACTAACACTTACAAACAATAACATTGATTTATAAATACACAATACATAATAATACCAGTCGACGTTAAAATAAAAGTGGGTATGTTGGATTCGCTTTGTTGTCGTGAGCCCGTGAGCATGGAACTCAAGGCCGCATTTGGATGGCGGGGATTTTATCTAATACGTACGCTTTGAGTTTTTGCTTAAAGATTGGTAATGCCGCCGGGTCTTTGATATTTTTGGATAGTCTGTTAAATTTGCGTGCTCCCTCGTATGTTATATTCTTACACCCGTAACTTTTTCTTCGGACAAAAGGTACGTGTAAATTATTTGCGTTACGGAGAATTCGTCTGCCCTTTTCTCTATTAGTTTTGAATGCGATTTGGCAGTGTATGATTTTAAGAAGGTTTTTTTTTAAGTATGTTAGTGTTATAGGTGTGTAGTTGATTTAAGCTCATTTGTTTCGTTTTGGAGTATATGGCATTAGGTGGCGCTAGATAATCAAAGTGAAAAAGAACCTTAATTGTTTTATTTTGGATTGTTTGTAATTATTTTAGGTTGGTCTTTGAATCGCTACCCCATATTTAAATAAGATAGTTCAAGTGCGCCTTTACTAATGAATTATATGTATATAGTATAGCGAACCTGAACAGGAAGACACTTAACGATGTTCCCCGCACAGATCCTAAGACAAATGATAATTTCGTTCGAGTTTTGTTTATATGTGCCATCCACGTAAGACCTCTGTCCAATATTATCCCAAGATATTTCTCCTGTGATGATTACTTCTTAAATAGAGAAATACATACTTAAATATATATAGAAAACATCCAATACTCAGGAACAAATATTCGTGCTCATCACACAAATATCTGCATTTACCGGGATTTGAGCCCAGGACCGCTGGCTTCAGAGACAGAGTCACTCCCAAATAGGCCAACGTGTCGTCAGTGTGTACGAGGGTCAAAGTGACAGTTCTTAGAAAATCAAAAACTGAGAAAACTAGCAAGTTATTAGTTTTATTATTTATTTTCAAAATAAATAGTGTCCATTCATGTTAATAAATTGCTGCTTTCGATGGAACCACTGAGAAAAGCACTTTGCCCACTCGTCCTTAGGGGTCTCTTCGACCACAGAACTATATCGAGATAGAAGGAAAGAGTGTATGTACCTCGCGTGCCGAAAAGAGGTTCTGAGGACTGCATTGCTCGCCGCGATGCTCAGTCCGCTCTCGACCGTATTCCGTGTGTGACGTTCGAATTTAAAAACAAAATGCCCTGTTGCTCGATAATAAACTGTTTAAACACCACCAAAAAAGTAGGAGCTGTGAATCAAGATATTTCTTTTCATAGGTAAGTACTCTTTTCCCTAAAATATCCGTTATTATTTGTGGCGAATCGCCTCGCTTCCAAGGCTGAATGTGGTGTACGTTTTCTGTAGTCAGATGTTATTGTCTACGTTATCTGTAGTAACATATATGAGAGACTTGTTCAAACCTGTGCTGCTGTGATTTTTCCACTTCTATTCTTCTAGAGGGTTTACTTACATAATTCGATTTCTAACGTCCTACATGATTGTGTTATTGTTATTCGTAAACGTGTGTACCATTAAAGTTCGTTCAAGTCACTAGAGTCAATGTGTCTTGTTATTTTCTACTAAGTCTAACTACTCCTAACACTCCACGAAGAACGCCCATACGGGCGTACAATGGTGACCCCTGACTCCGCTGCATTTGGAGTTTCAAGATACAAATAACATCGCCTGAAGCGGTTCATCGGGTTAGCAAACACCACATTGTTCCTGATAATTTTCAAGAAGGAGTTTGCATTGACCTTGGCGGACCCGGCGTTTTGTCTACAAGGCCGGACCTCGCAGGGATCGTATTTCATCGGCGACGCCACGTGCAGTATTGGACATACAGTGTTTGTTTTGTTTTTCACATTTAGTGCGTGTGTGGTAGTGTTAGCATGAATGTGCATTCAGTAATTCCGTTTGGTACGAACGATTTCAAACATTCAATCTCGTGTTCGACGACGTAAGCGCCACGCGCGGCCCTCCGAAGAAACTTTTAAGTAAACAAACGATAACGACAACGATATCGATAGGTTGACATTTATCGTACGTTATTTGGATGACGATTCGTTTGTTTTGGTTCCGCAAGTATAATTTAATTTTGTTTAGTATTAACAGGATTTTAACAGCATGTTTTTCAAATTGGTGATTGTTTTATAATTGGGAAATTGTTACTAAAGCTAACCCTTGACGTTTACCTTTGTATTGGTGAGGATTAACTTAATTGCATAATCTAACAACTAACTGATATAAATTTCTTTCAAGGGGAGTGGCTTATCTCATACAATGTTTCAAAGATGTCTGTTTATTCTGTTTGATGGTTTTTGTCTTTCATTAAGCTGTCTCATTTAAACTTTTTATTTTGCAATTTACAAACTAACAATTTTTTGTTGTTTGCCTTGTGTGGTTTATATACTTTGCAGTTACTGTTTTCATTGTGTGCTCTGCATGTTGTGCCTGTATTTAAGTGTGTTAATATATTAAATGTGTTTGTCACATACAAACAGCCTTGGTTGCGGGGGAAATTGCAAACTAACAATTTTTCTTTAACTTTTTGTTTAGGTTTTTATTGTCAGTACAGACAAGTAATAATATCAGGATTTCTTATTATATACCATGGCTGACATAGAGGCACAGCTTAAGGAGCTACAGGAGCGTGTGTTGGCTCTGTCGGGTGATTCGGTGCCGCATGTGAATGAGGTCAAGGTGAAGCTTCCATCATTTTGGATTGAAAAACCAAAGCTATGGTTTGCTCAGGCGGAGGCACAGTTCGAAATAGCAGGAATCAAAGCAGATGGAACTAAGTATGGATATGTTTTGTCTATGCTAGATACCAAAACTGCCACCGAGGTGGAAGATTTAATTTCAAACCCTCCTGCAACGGGTAAGTATGAAAATCTAAAGACGGAGCTTATTAAGAATCTTTCAATATCAAGAGCCCAGGAAGTGAAACAACTCTTAAGTGCAGAGGAAATAGGGGATCGAAAACCTTCTGTTTTCCTTCGCCATCTGCGTTCCCTGGCAGGGACGGCTATGAATGATCAAAGCATTCTGCGGGAATTATGGTTGCGCCGTTTGCCAAAAGACATCCAGAAAATTCTTATTGCACAAAAGGACCTGGAACTAGACAAGTTGGCTGAGATAGCTGATGCTATTGTAGAAGCATCTATCTCAGAATCCACTACTGTCTGTGCAGTGTCTTCCCCTTCCTCTCCGGAAATTAGTGACCTTATGAAGTGCATTGAGGCTCTTACAAAGAAGGTCGAAGCTCTCAGCACCGTCAATGCACGACTTTCCAGGCCAAATACCCGCCCTCAAGCCTCACAGCCCAAGTCACGGGCATCTTCTAAATCAGCTGGGCGTTGGTGTTGGTATCATAAGAGTTATGGGCCGAAGGCCTCCAAATGCATATCTCCATGTGCTTGGAAGCCCAACCAACCGGAAAACTCTTCCAGCAATCTGTAGAGGCGGCCTCTGATTGCTCTAATCCCGGCCGCCGGTTATTTGTGAAGGATTCTAAGTCAGGTAATCAATATTTAATTGATACTGGCTCAGATATCAGCTGTTTTCCCCGCAATTTATTGAAGGGAATTTACAGACCCACAACCTTTGATGTTCGAGCCGCCAATGGAAGTACCATTAAAACTTATGGCACACTTCCCTTGCGGTTAGCACTAGGATTACGCCGGGATTTTAAATGGAATTTTGTAATTGCAGACGTTGGCGCGCCTATCATCGGGTCTGATCTCTTGGCAGAGTACCATCTGATGCCGGATTGCCGCAACCAACGCCTGATAGACGGTACCACAAAACTATTTGCTCCTGCGACTATTGCCCAGAGTGATCAGGCGAGTGTTAAGAGCATTGTAAATGACTCACCATTCTCAAAGATTCTTTTGGAGTTCCCAGATATTTTGCGACCGCATGGGCTGCCACGAATTGTGAAACATTCCACAGTGCACCACATCAGTACAACTGATGGTCCGCCAATTTCGTGCCGCCCGCGGAGACTAGCACTGCAGAAACTGCAAGCGGCTAAGAAGGAATTTGAAGAGATGGTGAGCTGCGGAACAGCTCGACCCTCAAGCAGTCCTTGGGCCTCGCCGCTGCATATGGCGAAAAAAGGAGAGAATGGGTGGCGTCCATGCGGTGATTACCGTGGTTTAAATGCGAGGACTATACCGGACCGCTACCCAGTTCGCCATATAGGTGATTTTGCACATAACCTTGCTGGCTCTACGGTCACAATCGGTACAATCGACCTCGTAAAAGCCTACCAGCAGATACCTGTCCATGAGCCTGATATTTGTAAAACTGCAATTACAACACCTTTCGGACTTTTCGAATTTCCCTTTATGACTTTCGGCCTGCGCAATGCTGGTCAGTCTTTTCAGCGCTTTATGGACGAGGTCATAAGGGGACTCGACTACTGTTATCCATACATTGACGATATCCTGGTATTTTCTAGAACCCTGGAGGAACACACTGATCACCTTCGTGTCCTGTTCCAGAGGTTGTCAGAGTACGGAGTTGTCGTGAACGCATCTAAGTGCGTGCTAGCTGCTAACGAGGTAACATTTCTTGGCTATCTTATTACAAAGAATGGAACTAGCCCGCCTCCGGGAAGAATCGAAGCCTTACGAAGTTTCCCTCTACCTAAAACAGTCGAAGGCCTTCGTAGGTTCCTTGGCATGGTAAACTTTTACCGCCGATTCCTCCCGAAAGCAGCCGAACTCCAAGCACCGCTTATAAATGTCTTGGCAACTACCCAACTGAAAGGTCCAAAGCCAGTGCCCTGGACGCCAGAGTTAGAGCTCGCGTTCAACAACTGTAAAGAACATCTAGCCACTGCAACGCTTTTAGCACATCCTATCGCTGATGCTCCATTGGGGCTCTTCACCGATGCATCGTCGACCCACGTGGGAGCCTGCTTACAGCAGAAAGTTAACGGCCAATGGCAAGCTATTGCCTTCTTCAGTAGGAAGCTGTCACCACGCCACTCATCCTGGCCAGCCTATTATCGGGAGTTACTGGCTGTGTATGAGGCGGTGCAGCATTTTCGTCACATTTTAGAAGCGCAACATGCCACGATATATACGGACCATAAACCGTTAATTTATGCTTTTTCTCAACGTCGAGAAAAGTTGCCTCCCGTCCAGCTTAACCAGCTTTCTTTTATTTCCCAGTTTACGACGGATATAGTCCACATCAAAGGAAAAGAAAATGTTGTCGCAGACACCATGTCCCGAGTCGAAACGATTCGGATCGAGGAGGACTACGCGGCTTTAGCTGAAGCGCAGGCAACCGACGGCGAGCTCCGTAAGTTACAAACTGACTCATCTTTAAAATTAGAGAAAGTACAATTACCGGGCACCGACGTCTACATCTTTTGCGATCTGTCTAGTGGAAAACCAAGACCGTACTTGACCGAAGCTTTCCGCCGGAAGCATTTCGATATAATTCACAGTCTTAGTCACCCAGGCGCACGAGCATCTGCTCGCCTTATGGCCGACCGCTTCGTCTGGCCCAACATAAGAAAGCAGTGCCGCGAATGGGCGCGCACCTGCCTCGCATGCCAGAGGAGCAAGGTAAATAGACACATGAACGCACCCTTGGAGATGTTTGACAGCCCGTCCAACCGTTTCCGCCACGTGCACCTCGACATCATTGGACCCATGCCCCACAGCAAAGGATATCAGTACTGTCTGACAGCGGTCGACAGATTTACTCGGTGGCCGGAGGCATGGCCAATGGTTGGGATCACGGCGGAAGAAGTCGCCGATACCTTCACTAGAGAGTGGATATCTCGTTACGGGGTACCCTCTATAGTGACAACCGACCAAGGACGTCAGTTCGAGTCCACGTTATTCCACCGACTCATGGACGTCTGCGGAACGAAGCGAGTTAGGACGACTGGCTACCATCCCCAAGCGAATGGAATGGTCGAGCGCATGCACCGCACACTAAAGGCTGCGCTCATGTGTAAGGAGAATTCTTGGTCTACTGCTTTGCCCCTCGTTTTATTAGGAATGAGGGCAGCCCTTAAAGAGGATTTAAAAACATCAGCTGCCGAGCTAGTTTACGGTGAGCCTCTTCGTCTACCCGGCGAGCTCGTCGTAACTCCTGATAAACCTATCGAATTTCTGGGGACGGCAGCAGATTTTGTTAGTAACCTAAGATCTCATATGAAGGGTTTGAGAGCAGTACCTGTTTCTCACCATTCCCGGAAATCGACATTTATTTTTAAGGACCTGACAGTGGCGACTCATGCTTTATTGCGGGACGACACGGTACGGCGGTCAATGCAACCACCGTATACTGGCCCTTACCTAATTAAAGAACGACGCGGGAAGAACTTTGTCTTAGATGTTAACGGCAGGGATGTCACAGTCAGTGTCGACAGGATAAAGCCGGCACACCTAGAAACAGAAGCGACTATTCAAGCTCCCAGCGCGCCTGCACCTGTCGTTACACCAGCGGCACCGATTCCTCCTCAGCAGCCTGCACCTGATACTGTTCCTTCTGATCCTGTAGTTACCAGAGTAGGTAGACAGGTAAAGATTAAAAGAATTTTAGATTTGTAGATTTTGTAAAAAAAAAAAAAAAACCTTAACGTACTTTTCTCCGTGGGGGGGTGGTGTGGCGAATCACCTCGCTTCCAAGGCTGAATGTGGTGTACGTTTTCTGTAGTCAGATGTTATTGTCTACGTTATCTGTAGTAACATATATGAGAGACTTGTTCAAACCTGTGCTGCTGTGATTTTTCCACTTCTATTCTTCTAGAGGGTTTACTTACATAATTCGATTTCTAACGTCCTACATGATTGTGTTATTGTTATTCGTAAACGTGTGTACCATTAAAGTTCGTTCAAGTCACTAGAGTCAATGTGTCTTGTTATTTTCTACTAAGTCTAACTACTCCTAACACTCCACGAAGAACGCCCATACGGGCGTACATATTTATAAAACAATTTATTTGGTTGCATAGTATTAATTTCATATAAACAGTAACGGGCGAGTCCGTGTTTACTGCTACTTTTCCATTGCGGCTTTAATTTGACGCGCCAGACTTGGCATGCATTGAAAACCGGCAAAGAAAATAAACCAATCCAAACTGTCGAGCACTTGTCGAGACGCGTTCAAGGTTGATTTCTCTCCTTCTTCTTCTTTCTTTGCCCCCGCGGCGACTTGAACAGCTACTACCGCGGGGATATGGCGTTTCCACGTGAAGTGATTTCGCCAGTGTCAAGTAAGTATATATAATTATAAATCAATATAGCAATAAAACACAATCCAATCTTCTCTAGGAAGATTGGGGGCAACGTTGTACGGTGATTTGTAGGTCAGAGGTCAAGATAGTTTTAACCTCTGCACCACTGCGAGTCCACTTGAAACGAGAAGAAAGATGCCAGATACACGAAATAAGTCCAAGTCTTCCATCACTGTGCGACACAAAGGCATAAAAAGTACAAATCACTATCAGAAAAGAACTTTGAACACCTAATTACCCAAAAATTAAAGTCTAAAACAAATCACACGTCCGCCATTGATTTCTCATTTTTCTGTCAAAAGTAAGGTATAGTGTTGTACCCGGCGATTTTCAATGCCGATTTATTAGTCGATTAAAATAAATTTTGAAAACAGAAAAAATTATAATTATTTTTACAAGCGTTTATTTCACTTGCAATGTATGTATATGCGTATGTAAGTATGTATGTATGTATGGGTCAAATCTTGCAAATTAAATTTGACCCACTTCCCGTTAACGGAATAGGCTGAAATTTGGACCATATATGTAAACTCAATGGCAACGCAATATTATGGTATCTAAGAGATGATCTGATGATGGAAGGTGGCGACAGGATCTCCGCTATCCTTAACGTAGACCCACTGTGTAAGGACTCAATAGTTTTGTCTCGATAAGCAGATAAAGATTTTGCAAAAAAAAGTACAGTCGGCAGCAAAAACTTGTCCCAAAAATGTTTTTTTTACTATTATGTAGCCGTGAGATGAAGTAGTAGTCAAAATGAAATATTTTTGCCAAAAGGATAATAATTAAGTATAGTTTGCAATTTTGTTTCAGTTTTCCAAAAGATCCTATTATAAAAAATAGATGGATAGAAGCAACGGGTCGATAAAATTGGTTTCCTACAAAACACAGCCGGATTTGTTCTGTACATTTTCACAAAGATACCTTTGCCTACTGGCCAATCAAAGTACCGACGAATAATCAGTACAGCTTATCCGACTATAGATGTAGTGATAATGTCAAATAATGAAAAGGTACCTACATTTATACGTCACAATGAGTGTGTGTGTGTGTGTGTGCGTGCGTGCGTGCGTGCGTGCGTGCGTGCGTGCGTGTGTGTGTGTGTGTGCGTGTGTGCGTGTGTGTGTGTGTGTGTGTGCGTGCGCTCACGCGCGCTTCATGCTACAGACATAGTATTTTTTATGCTACAGATAAAAGGATCACCTTCTTTAGAGAAGGACTCTATCAAGACCACGCCAAGGAAAAGAAAGCTGGATTTTACTATAAAATGATGACATACTAATTTGTTTTAAAATTTGTGTAATTAGTAGTTTTGCATTATTATAATTATTTCAACATATATTACACTTACAGAATATTAATGAACCATCCACATCAGACGAAACTTTGCAAATGATAAAAGAAAAAGACAAACAAATTTAACGCTTGAAGGAAAAAAACCGTCGAAAAGTAAATAAAATACTTTCCCTAGTGGCATTGCTGACGCTCTTCCGTTGCGACTTGCGATCGATGACACCACAGATTAGAAACGATTTTGTGTATGTTGTACACATCACTAAAAGACTCGCGTGACGTCAAAGTGCCTACGCAAAATGTTACACGCTCGGTTCTCATATAAAACGACGAACTCTTTCCTTCTATCTCGATATAGTTCTGTGTCTTCGACGGCCATTTGAAACGCCACAGCTTCCTCGGCGTCCACAAAACGTTTTCCTGTATGTTTTTCTTTTATTTTCGGGAATAAATAAAAATCGCAAGGCTGTTACTACTATACCTACTGTTTTAGTTTGGTATTTTATTGTTTTTTAAATAGATAAAAGTTTTAAACAGCGTAAGTCATCTTATGGGGTTTTTGCTAAATATACCTATTCCGTCACTAAAACACGATGTCACGATGCGGCTGCGTATTTTAAGCAGCAGTGTGTGGAGCATGCGTTAAAAATGGTACGGATACGACGCGACACTGCGTTTCCGTATTTTTAGCAGCGGTGTGTGGAGCATGCGTCAAAAACGGTACTGATACGACGCGTCACTGCGATTCCGTACCGTCGCCGTATTTTAAGCAGCGGTGTGGTCGCAACTTTAAATGATATCAAAAGTCATAAAAAAACATTGCACGAAAATTTTCTCACATTAAATTCATGCTTACCTGACACAGACAATTTTTCGATAAAATTTAAGTCAACAAGAAATTTATGATAGACTACGATTGGCCTTTCCTGATGAAGCCCCATCTTGTGCCACTGGTTTAATGAGTTTAAACGTGGTCGCACTAATCTCACCGATGATCTGCGTAAGGGACGGCCTTCTACGGCGACGACTGAAGATAACATCAGTGTTGTGCGGCGTATGATAGAGACTGATAAAAGAGTGACCTATCAGCAGATTCGGACAAGCTTAGGCATCGGTATGAGTCAAGTGCACAAAATCCTACATGAACATTTAGCGGTCAGGAAGCTTTGTGCCCGGTGGATATCTCATAATTTGACCAAGGCCTAAAAACTCCATCGTGTTGATTGGTGCCGTAAAATGATTGAAAGATTTAACGCAGGTGACTCAAATGCTGTGTTCGACATATTTACGGGTGACGAAAGCTGGATTTACTGTTATGATCCTGAAACCAAAAGACAATCTGCTCAGTGGGTGTTTCGTTTCCTTCCGAGGAGTTGCCAACTAAAGTGAATAGAGGTCGAAGCGTGGAAAAAAAGATGGTGGCCTCGATCTTCGGATTGACAGGTCATTACGCGACAATTGTTTTAGAGGATCGAAAAACAGTTACTACAGTGTGGTACTCTAACAATTGTTTGCCACTTGTCTTGGAAAAAGTTCGGGAGAAACGACCTCGCAGTAGAATCCTCCTTCACCACGACACCGCCTCGTCGCACACCGCCAGGCGAACGATCGAATATTTGGCGACGTGAGACGTGGACGCCGAGGAAGCTGTGGCTGAGTTTCAAAAGCCGTCGAAGAGACCCCTTAGGACGAATGGGCCAAGTGCTTTTCTCATTGATTCCATGGGATGCAGCGATGTATTGACATGAATGGACACTATTTTGAAAAGATATAATAAAACTAATAACTTGCTAGTTTACTCAGTTTCTGATTTTCTAAGAACTTTCAGTTTGACCCTCGTATGTATGATTGATCATACATGATTTTATGGAAAGCCATGAACGTAGGTAAATAAAATTTTCAAGGTGGATTGCTCATTACATAGGAAAGTTTTTAAGCTAAATGGTAGAAAAAAACTATGATTAAAATAAATCTATCTTGATTTAAAGATGAGTAATGCTTCTTTAAAAAGTAAATAATTATGTAAAAAACAGTTTTTTTAATTAGAATTTAAATTATATAACGTCACGCCTTCAGACCAAGAGTTGGGTAGGCAGTTCATAATTCAGTAACCACAATTTACACGATCAGGCTTAGATGTTTACCAGTGAATTAGTTATAGGTTGCAAGCCCATCGCCTAACAGTACTACAAGCCTTTATTCCCGTAGTCGCCTCTTACGACATCTACGAGAAGACATGGAGTGTCACCCGGCAAACACACGGGTTAAATTCGATAAATTGCAAATATATTCAAACCCCATCTAATGTCAACTAACAAACAGAACGTACAATGTAGTCCACGACAATGTCTCATTTATAAGACCGCTTATGAGGTCAGAAATATGAAATTTAAAACTATAGTGATGCGAAAATGACAAAGTTAATGTCTATGACTATTGATAAACACAGATAATTGATTGGATTTCTAGAATAAATATGTATGTATGTATGTAAACACTTTATTGTACAAAAGAAAAACCAAAACAATACAAAAAATAAAAATAAAAAGATGTACAAAGGCGAACTTATCCCTTTAAGGGATCTCTTCCAGCTAACCCTTGAGAGATTGAGAGAAGTGAAAGGTTGTGCATCGAGTAAACAGGTGTACAAATTTATTTAGAGCACCCAAAAAACAAAAACTAACCAAAAAGACTAGAAAAACAAAAAAAAGAACCATAGAATAAAAACAAAACTAATACATTCAAATACTTACATAAATAGATAGAAAGATAAACATATACATAAATAAACATACAACATAATAAATAAATAAATAGGTTAACGTATTAAAATAAAAATATATTGTGTTGTTATTTGGTAGGATGGTAAAAAATATAACATTTATCAAAGCGAAATAGCGACAAGCATAACGTAAGAGTAGGGCTTGCATTATGCTTGTCGTTATTTAAATATATTTCCTTTGATAAATGTAATTGTTTTACAATACAACAGCACTTAGTTAGCGCCGTCGCTTCTCTTTAATGGCTTCCCGCAATATTTGTATTTGTTCAGCGTAGTATGAGCCTGTATCGTGGCTCCTTTTTCCAAGTAATCGATCATTATGACTCCTTCGGCATCCCAGAACACGGACTCCATAACTTCACCCGCTGAACTAGCGACCTTCAATTTCTTCGGTGTCGGGGAAGACGGTAGCTTTCACGATAGACCTCTGCTTGGTCTCCGGATCGAAATGGTGAATCCAACTCATCCACTGTGACAAATACACGCAAAAAAGTTTCAGGGTCAGCTTGAAATTTTTCAAGATTGCCTAATGACATCTCGTAACGAATCTTCTTTTGGTGTCAGTTAACATTCTAGGCACCCAACCAGGGGATACTTTGATCAAATGCAATCTTCGGTTAAAATTCTTGGAATGCTGCCGTAAGAGATCCCTGTGACTTCAATTAAATATCTGATTGTCACTCTTCTATCAGTTAGAACTACATTTTAAATTTTCTTGACGCTATCCCCAGTACGGACGATGGACGGACGGCCCTCGCGGTGTTCGTCTTTTGTATCAAAATGTACTGTCACTGACAGATATATTATTATAACAAGACTCGGGACGAGTTAAAATGATAGTTCGGCACGTGTATCAAACGACGTTTTTTAATACATTTGCGGAAAAATATCAATGAAACAAAAATAAATCGGTACCTAAATAAAACTATTAAAAGAGACAATTTTACTTTTAATTAATACAAACTTTATGAAATGGCAACGGTTGTGATCATTCAGCCAAATAAAAAAAATAGTTTTATTTACTGATTTATTTTGTTTCATTGATATTTTTTCGCAAATGTATTAAAAAACGTCGTTTGATACACGTGCCGAACTGTCATTTTAACTCGTCCCGAGTCTTGTCCCTCGCTTGCAGCTCGGGCCAAGATAGTTTGGGACTCGTGTAAAATGACATACTTTCCGCACTTGTATCAAAATGTACTATAACTCACTGACAGATATATTATTATAACTGCTTCAAAAAACAATACTTCTTTTACTTTATTCAGCCACTAAAAGTATTCAATTATCATTACTTTTTGATCACCCTTCATATATAATATAAGCTAGCCAAAACAGTTGAAGTAAAAACATTGTTTATTATTTGCATTCCAAGGCTTTATCGGCTGTATTCCTAAAATATGCAATTATATTATAAGGCAACTCAAGGTACGAAAAAAATAGGTCTTCAGAGCCCAAAAGGGGTGCAAGAAGCCATTTGCGGATGGATTGACATCATCTAAAAACTGCCCACCTTGCTTCAAGAGCGTAAAATATTAACTTTGCCATGTTTTACATTTACGAAAGTTGTGTTTTTGTACATCTTTATCCCACAATGTTTAAAAGTAAAGAACCAACACACGGCAATAATGTTTACCTTAGGAGCCCTGTATTGTGCATTGAACGTAGCGAACTGTTTTCGACCTTAGGTTGGTATAAAATGTATCATATTTGATGGCTGAGGCGATTTGCAGAAGATCAGGAAAATTGGCGTCCCGATTAGGGGAAAACCGCAACGTCTGGCAACACTACTCCTAGGCTATACATACAGGGTGGAAAGTTGAGATGGGGCATTAAGGGCTGCTACCAAAGCCCTGGCTGCTACGCAAAAATGATTCTAGGAGACCTTTCCCAACTTTTTGAGTGATGACAATCGACATTCACAGATTTTTGATAAAATGTAGGCAGCGAGAAAATCGACAGAATTGAGTAATGTTTCTTAATGCTAACCGATCCCATTCCTATAAAGGATTAAAATACTCTTTGACACCAATTGAGGTTAGAGAACTAGAACACCCACAAATAAAAAAAACTTTTTCCATACATTTTAGTAGGGTAAAAGCAAAGTTTCAGCGACACTAACTGCCACGAAGTTATTCAAAACAAGGTATAATAACGTTTTTTCATCTTGAAGTAAGCTTATATAAAAATAGCATCTCTCGAGATCTAAACATTGATATCAACATATACATAATGATTTTTAAAAGCTATCCAATGATAACTCACTAGATATTAAGATTTTATTCAATGTATTTTTTTACCTTACCTTTTACATATATGTGAATTTCCTGAAAAATATATGTTATCAAGTTATCATGTATTTATACACCGTGTTTTTTTTGATTTACGATAACTTTAAGGGCACGTTCTTCAAGTCAAATTAAGCTAATTTCCCGAAGACAGACATGATAACTCGTACGGTTATAAAGATATTCAATTATTAAAATTAATCAGTTAATCACGTTAAACTAATGTAAAAGGCTCTTAATTGATACCTAACAATTTTCTTTTAATTACCTATTATGAGTAAAGAGTTTTCAATTGTTAGGTCGTGCACCTGTCAAGTGTTATCTTTACTTGTGTGTGTGTATGTCACGCTGACTTGACGTATTTGACACTAACTATGAGTTAACTTTAAGTTAAAGACCCTTTTAGAATGATTGAAGACACAACATTTAATTACTTTTTTCTAAACAATTTTTTTTTTTTTTGCAATATTTTAAAATCTAATGTACCACGTAGTTTCTATACGTGTACCTAACAATATGCCGAAGTTATCGTAAATCAAAAAAAACACGGTGTATATGTAAATTCTTTACTGCACAAAAAAAACAATTACAAGTTCGAACATATACTAAAGAATAACATGTACAATGGCGAACTTATCTCTATAATCTCTTCAAGTTAACCTGATTATTAACTTAATTGTACTATTTCTAATTATTATTTACCAAAAGCTTTTGCCACAGTATTAATCGCTCTTATCATTATTTATCTAATATTTCTGTTTATTTATTTATGCTTACCATACCCGCTTTCGCTCTCACGCACACTTTGATACACACGCATTCGTGTATTGCAAGAGCTTACAAAGATAAAACCGGGCAAGAGCATTGCATGTCAGACCATGCTCAGTGTAGGGTTCCGAAGCCGTTAAGACTAGTGATGGGCAGCTTGTAAGTTACGAAACTGAAAGTTTCATTTAAATTTCATGTAAGTTACTATAAGTTACGAATGAAAAATTTCTGGTAATTTTCTGTAGTTTTCAGGTGTAAATTATATGTTTGTGTGTAATTTTATACTTCACGATGAAATCAACGTTGGTATTAGATTGTCATTGTTATCAAAGCAACCACTTTAAGATAATTCCTTTAACTACTCTGGATATTATTATGTACAGTCGAGTGCAAAAATAAGTTATCACCCAAAGTCTCAAATATATGTATACAGCAACTTTACTACTGTAGTAATAAGGGCTGCATACATATTTATGAAACTTTGTGGTGTTTACTTATTTATGCACTCGACTGTACAACAAAGATAACATACTTAATTTACTTACCTACTTTTAACGTACAAATCAATGACTGGCCAGAGAACAGTCATAAAGTCATTTTTGACTCATGATTGTCGTAGAAACTTTGTAAAGACTACGGTAAAATGAAACCAAAAGGTGTTATTTACAATTGCTTTAGAATTTCACAAGAGGGAAATAAAAGAGTGTATTATTGTAAATATTGTACAAAAAAAATCGGCTATCGAAATGCCACTAGAAAAACCACACATATTTTAAATTGTATGATACGAACCGAATGCTTGTTTACCACCGTGGTAGTACATAAAAAAAAAACATCTCAAGAAAAATCGAAACTCGGTCTTGAACTTCCGTCCTTCGTATAACAGCTGAGAACATATTGACTGGCATAGTATAATAAAACTGAAGAAGGTTGAAGACAAAGTCACGGTATTTAATCAGTTCATCATTGACCTCTTTAATACTCATGCACCAGTTCGACAACACTTAATGAAGGAGTCGCCCAAGCCCTGGCTTACGAATAATGTCCGCCTCATGATGAGGCTTGGTGACGACGCACACAACAAATCCCGCTCTACCAAGTCTGATCACGATAAAACTAGTTATAAAACTTTAAAACACTTAGTTAATTCTAGTATGTACTATGAACAAAAAGCTTTCTTTGAGACAAATATTAACGCTAATATAAATAATCCTAAAGTCCTATGGAAAAAAAATTAAACAAAACGTAATCCCTAATTTTAAAAATGATTTTGAGCTGCCCTGCTGCTTTAATGACCCCGAAGCCATTAACAGACACTTCTTGAATGTTCCTGGAAATAATGGTATCGATCTTCCCACTATGAATTATTTTGAAAATCAACAGTTCGGTGTTTCGTCCTTTGAACTTAGGCCTGTTGACGAAGGTGTGATTGCTAAGCTTCTGTTGCGCACGAAGTCTAACGCTCAGGGCTATGACGACATAATATATGACATGATATTACTGACTCTGCCCCGGACTTTGACAGTTATCACCGATATCATTAATACCTCGCTAGTAACCTCTATGGTTCCATCGTTATGGAAAATGGCAGTTGTGCGCCCTATTCCTAAAAATGGGGATCCAGTTGATTTAAAAGATCTGAGACCGATTAGTATTCTTCCTTACCTATCAAAAATACTCGAAAAAGTTGTGTATGACCAGGTCTCAAATTATTTGGAATCGAACAACATCTTGCCGGAACTGCAGTCAGGTTTTAGGAAGGGTCGTGGGACATGTACTGCGCTACATGATGTCATTGACGAAGTACTTGCAGCTCAAGATACTGGTCAGGGTACCATCATGGTTTTGCTCGATTACTCAAGGGCTTTTGATTGTATAAATGTTCCGCTTCTTTTGTCAAAATTAAAACACTATGGCTTTCAACATAACACTATTCGTTGGTTTGATAGTTATTTTAAAGATCGCAAACAACTGGTTAAGATTACACAAGACGACGGAAAATGTCAGCTGTCGGATCCATGTTTGGTTTCAAGAGGAGTACCGCAAGGATCTATTCTGGGTCCTTTACTATTTATTCTTTATACTTCTGATATTACTAATTGTATTAGGCATTGTAAATTTCATCTTTATGCTGATGATCTGCAACTATATCATTCTTTTTCTCCCCGTGATGTGGGTTCTGCTTCTCAATTAATTAATGCAGATCTGATGCGCATTTTTGAATGGTCTAGTGCTAACTCTTTGGTACTAAATCCATCTAAATCCAAATATATGGTGCTTGGGTCGTGTAAGCAAGTGGAAAAAATTGTAGCAGGTGTACCAAACATTGTATTAAATAATGTAGAGATTGACTGTGTTAGCGAAGCGCGCAAACTTGGACTCTTAGTAGACAACAATTTACGTTTTGAACAACACGTCATTAACACGGTTCGAAATTGCTTTTATAGGCTAAAAGTTCTATACAACGTGAGGGATTTGCGTGTGAGACTATGTGAAGCTCTAATTCTTTCAAAATTAAATTACTGTTATACAGCTTTCGGTGTCTCTTGGTGCGATCTCAGCGTCTCATACAGAAAGTCCAAAACGCTTGCACTAGGTTTTGTTTTAAAGTACCACCACGAGCTCACGTTACCCCTTTTATTAATGGTGCGAAAAGTTTGAAAATGTCAAATAGGCTGGAGCTCTACTTTGCGTGTCTACTTTTCGACACTATTAAAAATCAAGCTCCTAGCTATCTTTTTAAAAAGTTAAGGTGGTCTGACGAAAATAGGCATTTCAAAGCTAGAGCATCGCGTGCTGTCGTATTCAGGGTGCCTCTGCATAGATCAGCGGCCTTTAGGGGCAGTTTTAGATATCAAGCCACAAAGTGCTGGAACAACATTCCCCCACCCATCCGTGACCTTAGGTATAAGTCTTCGTTTAGAATTAAGTATAGAATTCATTTGTTAAATAAACAAATAGCTTACTAAGCTTGATGTCGTAGAATAATTTCCCTGTGTAATTATTGCTATTTAGTTTCTCCGTTTTGTTTATGCTGTGTAAATGTTTAGTCTCGCTTTACTTCTAGAAATTATATTAAAAACTAAAGGCTAGAGTAATATAACATATAGTATGCAAAAACTGATACAGAGTTAATAACTTAATGTTGATATTCATATTATCATGGTCGTTTGGCACATCTTTCGGCTTCTTTCGGGCGCCACAGACCTGATTCCAATGGTTCTGGCAGAATATCAGCGCTGCAGTTTCTGCAGCAGTATGCTGAGTCAGCGCCAATTCACAGCACAACACATGGCTCTCCCACCGTATATAAGTCAATGTATATTTTAAGTCTCGTGTTTGTTGTCTATATTTTTAATGTTTTATGTTTAATTTCAGAGCCTGTGTTTGTGTTTATGTTGAATAAAGTTTTTATCTATCTATCTATCTATCTAACATATACCCCTAGGCCAAGCGGCCACTGACGTAAATCTACGAATTTTATAATAATAACCCGTTCTACTGGCGTCAGAAGTAGCGAAGAAGTGACATGAAATTTAAGTGAAATTTATTCGGTAATATTACTCTCAGAAACGTTTCTTGTCAATTATGTAATTTTCAAAAGTTGAAATGTGTCACAGTTAAGGTAATATGTGAAATGTTTCAGAAATTGCCCATCGCTAGTTAAGACAAACATAAAAATGAACAAACTTTCTATTTTAAGTCATTTAGAGCCGTCTTAGATGATTTTAGTAGGTATAAACTTTAAATGCCTGTATCTCAAGAACTAATTATGTCTACTTAGTCGTGATAGTTTTCCTTTTAAATTCGTTATATGCGCTTTCATTTAAGTTTTTTTTCAGATTTTTAGTATTTGTAGTTTTGGCTGTAGTGGGGGGGGGGGGAGTCTTGACTCTTAACAAAAATTAGCGCTTTAAAGCTTAATATTTCATAAACGGATCCCTTAATCGAAAAATTGTTCCCACAAACCCGTAATACTTTTGAAAGACGACGACTGCAATCCAACGACACCCCCTACTATGGGGTAGCCAAGAAAAATAAAATACGTCCCCAGGTTACGTGTAGGGGAGTAACAATAAAAAAAGTTTAAAAGATTTTATTCTAACACTTTGTTGGCGTGACTAATATGTATGTATATTCATGCAAAATTACAGCTTTCTAGTACTAAGAGTCTCTGAGCTAGACTGCAGACGGACGGACGGACATGGCGAAACTATAAGGGTTCCTAGTTTGACGACGGAAAACTAAAAACAGGCACTTTTGATTTGTAGAGTAGTTTAAATATACCATCGTCCACACTGTTAACTGTCCATCGGTACACGTTATGCCTTTTGTAATAATGTCCACCGATGTACAGTTAAGAGTGTTGCTATTTGTACTGTAAATAAATAAGATTCAATGGTACACAAAGAAAACAAACTATGTACGAAGAAAAAACATAACATTCTTAAATCAGTTTTCTTATAATTCATTTATACTCGGATTGTAAGTGTCCGTTTTCTTTGCAAAAGGGTTTTTATATATTACAGGAAAAGGTTGTATTGACACTTATGGTTTTACTGTAAAGGAAAAATGGTCGCAAAGCAAACTGGATATTGCGGATGGTAAAATGGTTTTCATCTCATATGCTCGGAAAGGGTATTATAACACGCAGGCGTATAGGGCAGTTATAGCCGATTTACCTCCCAAGGGAGTTATGGGTTTAGTTTTAAAATATAGAACCCTCTAGTACATCATTTCAGACTAAGGAGGTGTAAAACCAGCCAAAGCTTATTTCCTACATTCAAAACTTGGCTACAAACCAACTTTAATGTATATAAAACTTAAACGGTACATTTAACTGCATTATTTTTATATTCTAACTGTCAGAGACATTTGCAATATTTTTTTTTTAAATTATACTAGCGACCCGCCCTCGCTTCGCTCTGGATTAAAGTATTATACATATAAACCTTCCTCTTCAATCACTCTATATATTAAAAAAAACCGCATCAAAATCCGTTGCGTAGTTTTGAAGATTTAAGCATACATAGGGACAGACAGCGGGAAGCGACTTTGTTTTATACTATGTAGTGAAGAAAGAAATCATGACAAATCTTCGTAAATCCAACTTAAGCTCCAACTTTTGAGGTCATTATTGAACAAAGTTCACTTCAGCAAAACCTGTACTAATTAACGAAAAAAATCTGTACAAAGAGCAATGGGCTAAAATGTATGGAACGTGGTACAGTCGAAGTCATAAATATGATTACACTTTAGTACCACGCCACTTTCATTCACTGAGACAATTACATATAATTATATGTAGCTTATATGACACGTTCGTAGATTTACCATAGCAGCGCCATCTATTGATTACTTACTCAACCCAGTCGAAAGGTATCGACATCTGTTAGAATCATTTGGAGTTAACAGATAATTGCGACTGTCAAATAATAACAGACAAATAATTAGCAATAAATTAAAATTGCGACTATAATTTGAGATTTAAACTATCCTATCTCTCAAGTTGGATCGACCTGCGCATGGTGTGCGAATTTTATTATAATCGGTTAAGTGGTTTAGGAGTCCATTGAGGACAAACATTGTGACACGAGATTTATATATATTAAGATATTGAAAATCGGTTCAATCTGGCAGCATGCTCTGTCAAGTTTGAAAACTAATGGCAGTTCTAAGTATCTGAGGAAGACTACATTGAAAAAAGTTTAGTTAAAATGTTGTCGATCTCTTTTAGCGAGTCGAGTGCCATTGATTTTTTGATTGTGGTTTTCTTTGATTGTCTTTTTTTTGTTTCCTTGCAAATGTGATAAAGACATTGTGTGTATCTCGGGCAGTAAGGGAATAATACTCTCGTTAGTTATCCCCTTCATGCTTCACTTGATGCACTATGTACTATTGTCGTCGGCGAAGAAGCAAAATACAAAAACAGCAATTTCGGTTCCTATTTATTTTAGGTATTTCACGTGTAGTATTTCGTTGCCTTTATTAAATAATGACACCAATCAGCACCAGGGTCTTTTAAGGTTTCTAACATTTCATACTACACTACAGTCATAAGTAGTCAGTTGCAGAACCCTCAGTGCTCGACATTGACTTGCACTTAAACATTTCTTTTAACCTGAGACAGATGCGGTTAAAAAAGATATCATCAAACCATGCCAAATGGCAAGTTGATTTGATAGCTATTGTAGTTGAGAAAACAGCTGTGAAATACCGGTCTCGCCAAAAGAATCCTTTTTACCATTTTGGTATGGAATATGGAACCGTAAAATTGGGGCGCATTTAATTAAAAGGCTGCACTATTATGTTATTTGAGTGCTTTCGTTGCGTTGGAGATCATGGTCTCCGTAGGGCTATTTTCTGTCATTATCATCATGGAAAATATATATTTACGCAAATATTAAAGCGAATGTTGCGCGGTGCGCTGTGCTCTTTTTGATGACGGGCATCAAACTATCTACAGCCATCTGATTGTGTTTTCTTATTACAGTAGTAATTTAGCTAAAATAATTTATTTTTGTTGTTACTACAGCTACCCTACATTAGTTGTTATTGCCCAGATCTAATAACAGCAAATTGAGTTTAACTTTAGGTAGTTTTATCTTTGACTACGTTTTCGAACACGCAGGGAAAATATATAGCTTTATTTTTATTGTTTGGATGAAACATTGAACGTCATTGTAAATGTCCTGATTTCTATAATGTTTTATCAGTAGATGCAGAGATATTAGCTTATGTACCTACCTGCCGCGCTGTAGGGGTCGGCTGCAGATGAGATGGGCGGTGCATAGGAAGCTTGATGCTGGTGGCGCCATGACACACCTGCCAACTCGTCGCCGCCAGATCCTAACTGTTGCTCCTTCGGTGCATTTGTCACTAAAATATTAATTTTTTTTTTAATATTTCATAATGCAATAACATAAATAGTCTACACGAAATAGCGTAACAGTCGCTAATGCGCTGTTTTGTGCGGGCCTTTAAAATTTAAAACCAAAGCAGCGCTAAATAAATCCGCGATAGCTGTTAATAATCAACGACAAATCCATCCCGGTCGAGACGGCGCAATGCGCAACGCATAGTATTCTAGTAAATTTAAATTCGCGCTGCTTTTCAACTGTTACTAGGGCTGCACTGAAAGTTCGGGAATCTAATACTTAGAAACATATTTTTGACACATATAATACCTTTTTATAATCTCTAGTTTCATTATTTTAACACACTGGCCACATAGAAAAAAAGCGATGAAGTCGAGTCGCTGCTGGAAACGGAATTGTCCCGTGAAAATTTAAGAGCTATGATTTATTACGACTTTAAAAGTGGATTATCACAAAACAATGTGGAGACCGGATGATTGTTGCTTTTAGTAATGAAGCACCTTCAAAGACGACAATAAACAAGTGGTATGCAGAATTTCAACGTGGCCGTCTATCCCTCACGGACGACGTGCGTGAAGGTCGACCAAAATCGGCAGTCACGCAAGAAAACGTCGATGCTGTGCGTCAGCTGATAAAGGAAGACCGACATGTGTCATATCGGGAGATTCAAGAGTGTTTGGGCGTTGGAATGAGTCAAATACAAATCATTTTACAGGAACAATTAGGCGTGCGAAAGTTGTTTTCCCTCAACTGAAACTCAACGGAGGAAGCTCAAATGCAGTTTTTAGCATTGTATCCGGTGACGAGTGTTGGATATATGCATATGAGCCTGAAAATAAAAACCAATCTCGAGTATGGGTCTACGAAGATGAGCTCAAGCCGACAAAACTTATTCGATCTCGCAGTATGGCCAAAAAGATGGTGGCTACGTTTGTCTCCAAATCGGGTCACGTGGCTACTATTCCTCTTGAAGATCGTAGAACGGTCAATGCCGATTGGACCACCACTATTTGTTTGCCGAGTATCTTTGCTGAATTCCGAAAAAAAACCCTAGTCGCCGCATTATCCTTCACCACAACAATGCCAGCCCTCACACCGCTCGGAAAACAACTAAGTAGGTACCTGGACGGTGAAAAAGTCGAATTACTGGACCATCCTCCATACAGCCCCGACTTAAGCCCCAATGACTTTTTCACATTCCCCAAAATTAAGGATAAGTTGTGTGGTCAGCAGTTTCAGACGACGGAAGCAGCAGTGGAGGCTTTTAGTTTTAAAACGGCCATTTTGTCGACCCCTACTTCAGATTTCAATAAGTGCTTTAATGACTGGTTTGATCGCATGGAAAAGTGCATAAAATATAAAGGAGAATACTTTGAAATACAATAAAAATACTTTTATTCAATTTAACTGCATATTTTTTTCTATTCCCGAAACTTTCAGTTTGACCCTCGTATTGTCTATTGTATGAAGACTTAAATGAAGTACCGGTAGTCCGGTATAACCGCGTTTGATATTAATTGAAATTCGATAATTTCATAACTTAATTTGCTATAGTATCATATGCTCAAAAATCAAAATCTGTAATTCTCAATATAAAAACCTTAACTACTCAAAACTTGTTTTCTATAAAATCAGAATCTATAATACTAATATGCCCAAATGTTCATGTGGTAGGTGGAGGTAAGGTCGATCTCATAAGTAGCAGTGCCTTGTCGCAGCTATTGATATACTAAATTCAAACCACTCTGAATTTAATAGAAGCTGCTCAAATATACAGCAAATTATGAGGTCGACTCTACAATATTTAAAATATATACTAAGAAAAAAAAAGATATAGGTAGGTTTAGGTTGCGTAAGCAAGCCCGAAAGTCCAAAATCACCCAGAAGAAACTCCGCTCTCGTGTTCCGTCGCAACTGAGGAAAAGTCGTTCTTAGGCGTTATTTTGATATGAAACTTTATAGTTTTATTACGAACTAGCGACCTGCCTTCGCTTCGCTCCAGGTTAAAGTATTATACATATAAATCTTCCTCTTGAATCACTCACTCTATCTATTATTATCATAAAAATCAACAAGTAATAACAAATTTTCCATTTAAAGTCATTTGGTGCCATTTTAAACACTTTAATCGCCTGTACATCTCAAGAACCAATGAAGTCTACTTAGACGTGATAGTTTTCCTGTTTAATTTGTTATAGGCGCTAAGTTGTTTCCAGATTTTTAGTATTTGTAGTTTAGGCTGTGTATTTGCTAGGGGGGGAGGGTGACCTTGACTCAAATCAGCGCTATAAAGCTTAATATTTCATTAATCAAAAAAATGGTTTTGTAAACCCGCAATATTTTAGAAAGACCTAACCAACGATACCCAAACAATGGGATAGACGAGTAAAAAGATTACATCTCAACGTTACAAGTAGGGGAGAAAAATTAAATAAAAAAAAAACAAGATTTTATTTTACCACTTGGTTGGCGTGACTAATATAGCAATCCGAACAACAACGGAAACCGCTACAATATCTCAAGTACTTACCTACATCTTCAGAAACGGCGCTCGTGTCTTCAAAACGTACTAATCTAAGTTCACCAATTGTAGCTTATTTTCTACTAATATACAGTTGTGTGCAAAACAATAGCAGTATATGTACTTGAGTAAGTACTTTATAAAATAAGACAAGTGCTCAAAAGAGGGCCTCACATTTTAAAACTATTCACCCAAGGATTGTTAGTACTGGCTAGTTTTTTTTTTAATTCTATCTTTTATTTATGAATTTCAAAAAAAAATATTCCATATAAAGAGCAGTGTCATGAAAATGTCCTCATTCATTATACATAGTTTTCTCGACGCTCGACAATAGAGAATTGGTCGCTGTGTTAAAGTAATTAAAACTAGGAAAAATAACAACTATGGGAAGAGGAAGGCATCGTTCCAGAGAAATGAGAATTTTCATTAAATGGTTGATTCAAAAAGGAAAAACAGGTATAAAGATGTTCAAGACATTTTAAAATGTTAACTAAGATGATTAGTAATGCTCTAAAGTGGGAAGAAAAACCCGAAACAAGAGGTAGAAAAAGAGTTGCAACGAAAAAAGGGGATCCATAAATTGATCGTCTATTGAAAAAGCACCTATTTCAGTCTTCAAAACATATTAAAAGCTCATTAAATTTAAATGTAAGTACTTCTACAGTTCGTCGTCGTCTCATTGAAACTAATCTGCACGCCAGGAGCCCGAGAAAGGTGCCAGTGCTGACTAACGGCCGAACCCTATATTCAAAACCGCGGACAGATAGCCTCGATTTTTAACAGCTCTACAGATTCCCAATTCTGCAGATTCTCAGCTCTACAGATTTCCAATTCAACAGATTCTCAGAACTACAGATTCTCAGAACTACAGATTCCCAATTCTACAAATTCTCAGCTCTTTATCTTATCTTATCTTATCTTACATATTCTTATTGCTACGGATCACTGTGCGACAAAAGCCCGATCTAGCTGGACAAAAAGGGTCACACCATTTCTTATATTGCCCTAGCTAAAACGATAGCTAACATTCCCGAGGTAACGATCCCCGTATTGTTTTTGTGCAACTACCCTCAAATAATTTATAATTCACGCCAAAGTGCGATTTACAATGTCATCGATAGCGAAATCATTCACTATTTCGCGTTGCATTTTTCAGCATCTCAAAATCAGTCTTAAAACAATTGTGTTACTTTTAGTGATGGATCGTGAAATAGATGGTAAGTAATACATTTTGAAATTAAAACAGTCTAAAATTCTTATTCCATAACCAGAGTATATGCACTCTAATGTGATAAAATACATTTTTTCGAGTAAACATTCGATTTGATAGACAAAAAAAGGATGTACCCTCATGTACCCGGCCTGTATTTTTTTTTAATAATAGCTTTATTAATATACTTTATATTAATGCATATTAGAAACGTCGTGCTGATTCGTGTTTTTGACTTTTTTTAAAGAAAACGAAGTGTCGATACCGAGGAGGGAGTTTTATGAAGAATGGTTAAAGTACAGCAAAAAAGATAAATTAAAGGCTTTGTTTGACTATTTTTCAATAAAATTTGATTTGACTGCGGTAACAGAAGAATCTTCAAGAAATATAAAAATGATTATCGCTCGGACTTCCCAAAAAAATCATGAAAAATGGGCTCAATGTGGAAAAAGACAGGACCAATTTGAGACATTACCAAAAGGTATTGATTGGCTGAATGGTGAAGACCTTAAATTTACTATTAAATATTATCTGCAGCCATCTACGTCATCATTAGGTTGTGAGACAACTCCTGGTCCTGGTCGTCCTAGAACTAAATTCGATGATGCCTCATTTAAAACAAAAAAAAGACGTGTGGAGGATTTAATTCAATCACTTAGTCCTGAGGAATTAGCTGTAGCTGCTCAAATATCTACAAGATTATCGGGTAAACGCGATGCAGCGAGTTTGATAAAATGTGTTACTGAAACACCTACGAAGGCCAAAGAATTAAAGAAGAAAATATCTGCCTCTACTTGTAGCGATCAGCGGTGTTTATCAAGTGATTAAGCATTGGCTTATTACATTGAAGCTAAAGGTACCACTCATTCGTACATGTCATGTCGCAAATGGGCTTTAAAAGCAGGCCATAATGTTTATACTTCTTATCATAGGGTACGAGAAGCCAAACAATCATATTATCCACCTAAAGAAAGCATTTTTATTAACGAAACAAGAGCGGAAATAAAACTTCAGGCAATTCTAAATAAAACCGCGGAACGCCTTCTATTAGCACAAAGAGAAGTTATTAAAACTTTGAAAAAACCGAAAATTAAAGCTAATCAGCAAATGGGGATGTGATGGTAGTTCTGGGTACAGTACCCATAAGCAAAAATTTACCAATCCCAATGAGACAGATGAGTTTTTATTTGCACTTTCATTTGTCCCTCTGAGGCTGTATGATGTTAATAAAATAGTTTGGCAGAATCCTCGACCTTCATCAACTATGTATTGTCGACCCATTAAATTTATTTTTTCCAAAGAAAGTTCTGAACTCAGTGACTGAGGGTAACAGTGTTTTAGAGGAAATAAACCAGTTGGTTCCGACAGTATATGAAGTAAACGAAAAAGAGTATTCTGTCGAACCTGAAATGTTATTAACTATGATAGATGGTAAGGTCTGCAACGCAATAACCGATAATTCTTCAACGTTAAGGTGCTATCTCTGTGGATTAACGGCGAAACATTTAAATGATGAAAACAGAGACTATACGGCAGATTCAGATAAAGTTGGTTTTGGTTTTTCAACGCTACATGCTCTAATGAGGTGTTTTGAGTGCTTGTTACATATAAGTTATCGCCTGGACATCAAAAAATGGCAAGCAAGAGGAGCAGAAGATAAACGGTCTGTTCAAGAAAGAGCAAATATTATAAAAAAATTGTTCAAAGAAAAGTTAGGCCTTATTATTGACAAACCCAAACCCGGTTACGGGACAACGAATGATGGAAATACTGCCCGGAAATTCTTTGATAATCCAGAATTGAGTGCGGAAATCTCAGGATTGAACGCAGATTTGTTAAAAAAAAATAGCTACCTATCATCTGGATATGATATTAATCTGACAGCGTTTGAAAACCTTGCACGTGAAACTAGGTTAGCACATTATTCTTGGTACTGCATGTCTCCTACTGTACACAAAGTTTTGGTACACAGTACAGAAATAATAAAATATTATATCCTGCCAATTGGGCAACTTTCAGAGGAAGCACAAGAGGCTCGAAATAAGGATGCTCGGCGATTTCGCGTGCATCATACTCGAAAGTGTTCTCGAGTTGATACCAATTATGACATGCTGTCTATGTTATTAGTTACATCAGATCCTGTGATTAGTAGTCTGAGAGAGGTTCCAAAAAGAAAAACAAGCAAATTCCCTCCAGAAGTCTTGGCTTTGTTATTACCTCCCAATATCGAGAATGTAGATTTCACTGATGATGATGACGATGATGACTACGATGATGAAGACAGTAGCGAAAATGAAGGATAAATTAGGTAAGTACTTTCTACAATACATTACAAATGTATACTTTATTGAACCTCAAAATTTTGATTCAAACGTTCTCAACAAAATCTAAATAAAAGAAAAGTTTTTCTTACTTTAATGAAAATAAATAATTTAGAATATAAGAATACATTATTGTATACATTACTTTACTTTATCTAAATCAATCGGCACTTTATTACCCACTATAAAAAAATAAATAAAAATGGGTAGATTTACATAAGTTGATTGACATTTTTGTTAGTCATTGGTTAGCTAGCTTGTAGAAATTGCGATCGTGAAATAAACTAATTATAATAATGTCTAACGAGGAAAGATCTACATCGCCAAGTATCCTTTCTGCAGATTTTACCTGGAAGAAAAGGAAGTTGTCAGATCAAAAGCCACCACCAGAATTGTCTTCCAAACAACAACTTCACAAAGCAACACAAGTACAAGATGGAGATATTGTGGATTGTTTGGTTTATAAAAGAAGTCGACGAGATCCTTCAGATGTACGGGCGGAAACCAGTGTCTTGAAAGATATTCAGTTTGAAGCACCACCAATGGACCCAAGGAATCACGAGTTCTCAAAATTGATAGCTTTTGAACTGGATCGAGTGCCAATTGCAAAACGTACCTTAACGTATTCAAAGATTCTGGAGTTCATAAGAAAAGTGCGTAAAGAAGAGAGTTTAGGTAATGTGAGTTTGCCTAGTTTCGACAGTGATTCCGACTGAAAGAACTGGTAGGTTTTGTATATATATATATATATGTAGGTTTGCAATACGTTTAAAATATAAAACCACATAAATATAACTTTTTATTATATTTACCAAGTCTTTTATTCAACTTAAAATAATATAAATTTGTTTTTTTTTGTAAATAACGCCCTTTTTACAAATATTGATAATTCTAGCTTCAATGTGTTGAGTTTTGAGCTTATTTTTAGCGTCAAATAATATTGTCCAGCTAGATCGGGCTTTTGTCGCACAGTGCGGATTCCCAATTCTACGAATTCTCATGTTTACAGATTCCCATTTAGACAGATTTAAATTTCAAAATAATCTCATTTTTACTGATTTCTATCCTTTCGACGCCTAATGCCTAAAACGCAAAACGCCACTTTGTCGTTTTGCGTAATAAAGAAAAAATCCACGCCTAATACCAAATACGCATAAAACCAAATACGCAGAACGCCAAATACGCAGAATGCCAAATACTCATAATGCCAAATACGCAGAATGCCAAATACTCAGAATGCCAAATACGCAGAATGCCAGCATACTAATACTAATAATAATTCGTATATGAGAACTAGCCAAGTCAGACCTCAAGGTTCAGGCTTCAATAACCAACCAAAATTGTACATTGAAAAGTAGAATGGCCCGCCTATCCCCCTTACTAATAAACGTTGAGTAACCGTGGTATAGCTATATAATGTTTTGTCCTTATCTGTCAAATCCAAATGTCACAATGACAGATAAGGACAAAACATTGTATAGCTATAGTGTACCACCGTTACTCAACGTTTATTATATTAGTAAGGGGGATAGGCCACAAGCATACCTACGTCCTGCATGATTATTAGGCAGGACGTATGCTTGTTTGCCAAGCTGGTTAATGGTTAACGTACGTGAACCACATTTTGACATACGTCTCTCTTAAAATTTTCGGCGTCATGCGTATTTGGCATTTAGCGTATTTAGCTTTGGCATTACCAGGATTTGGCAATACACGTGTTTGGCATTACTAGAATTTGGCAATACACCTGTTTGGCATTTAGCGTATTTAGTTTTTATGCAGCTTTAACAAAATAACACGGCCACTTCTTTCTTTCACTCGACTTCACGAACAATAGATACACATGGTAGGTACTTAACAGGTAAACCCAAAGCTGCTTATGAAGATTATTAATTGCCCGCAAACTATTGTTATCTTTATCTGCACGTGCAACTACTTCTTTGTATTCTCACCGACAAAGGGTTGTCCAGTCAGTAATGATTATGAATAACAGAGTAAATGATTATTTCAATGACAAACTTTTAAAATGTTGCGTTGGTCGACCTGCTTCGTTTCTTACCAGGGAGTTAATAAATAATAGAGAAATATTACTCTAGGGTCCATTTTCATATTCATGCAATGCATTCGGCAAGTCATTGGTTTTTTTTTGTCTAAACTCATAATGGCTGGTTATGTAGAAAACAGAATAATACCACTAATTACTAAAAAGAAAAATATAACTAAAGCTTGACAAATAAAAATAAACTAGAACACATATATCACATATCTAATAAGGCTCCGTTCGACAAGCTTTCATTCAATAACCGTGCGGAGCGGAGCCGGAGCCGAGATCCGCAGATACGTAGCCGAACGCAGACACGGATACGTATCTTGGCGTGACCGTGTAGTTCGGGAACTTAGCACCGCCGGTGCTAAGATCACGGAGCTACGGTTACGCGTGTAAGACGGATATCAGGACCACTAGTTTAAACGAGGCAGGGAGTCCGTCAAAGATGAAGCTAGACCGGGGAGGCTGCAGACTGCAGTGACTCACGAGAATGTCATCAAAGTGGAGTGGCTTATTAAAGAAAACAGAAATATTACACATAGGGAGATACAAGATGAACTGAAGATTGGATCACAAGCAGTTTCAAATATTTTGCACGATCACCTAAACGTACGGAAAGTTTGTTCACGATGGATACCGCATTTGCTCACTGAAGATCAAAAAGCTCGGCGGGTAGATTGGTGCAAATATGTGCTCGAAATATATGACTACGGCAATCACAACAGGTGTCGAGCATCCTGACGAGTGATGAATCGTGGATATATAGCTACGACCCACTTACCAAGCAACAATCGACGCAATGGGTGTTCGAGGAAGATGGCTTACCTACGAAAGTTGTTCAAGGTAGGACGGTCAACCAAAAAATTATCGCCGTATTTTTTGACGTAGTGGTCCTGTGGTAGTTATTCCTCTAGAAGACCGAAGAACTGTCACTAGCCAATGGTATACCGAAGTGTGCTTACCTCAAGCCTTCGAACAGCTCGGCGAGGATCGTCCGAGGAGCGGTACCCGCGGCATTCTTTTTCACCAGGATAACGCCGCAGCTCAGACTGCTGCTCGGACCCTCGAATTTTTGGCCATTTCCAGTGTACAACTATTGCCTCACCCACCATATAGCCCAGATCTCGCTCCGTGCGACTTTTTCCTGTTTCCCACAATAAAGAAAACCTTGCGAGGACGAACTTTTAACGGCTCCAATGATGCAGTCAATGAATTTAATCGTGTATTTTTCAACCTTCCGCAAGATCGATTTTTTTCTTGTTTCGAAAGTTGTTTTCGAAGAATGCAAAAGTGCATCGAAGCTGCAGGCGAATACTTCGAAAAACTGTAAATAAATAATGAAGATAACACTTCGTTTTTTTGAGTAGCTAGAAATTTTCGGAACAGCCCTCGTACTTTGGGCGGCTCAATCACCGGACCTGAACCCAATTGAGAACTTGTGGACAGACATTAAGAATGCTGTAAGTGATCAAAAACCTACCACAAAGTTTCAATTATGGCATATCGTACAGTCAGCATGGAACAATATCCCTTTAGAGAGATGTCAAGCTTTAGTCGACTCAACGCCGAGAAGATGTGAAGCTGTTATTAAAAATAAAGGTCAAGCCACTAAATACTAACAAGGACTTCACATTTTTGTGAATGAGTGTTTGTTTATACAAATTCTTATTTGCCTTTTAATGAATAAACTGCTATTATTTTGAAAACGGTGTTCTTCATTTTTTTAAGTTTACCTTTTAAAACACTTAAGATTGTTTTATGGTTCATTTTGATTTAGTACTATTAGACATAGAATTGTAAATGTAGGTAAGATACAGAGTGTAAAAGTACATTTGTAATTCTTAATCTTTAGTTTTGCCTTCACTGCTATTATTTTGCAAACAACTGTAAGTAATAAACAATGTTTTAGGGCAATAAACTCCCACAATGTCGGGTTGATATTTTTATTTTAAATTCAATTTGTTTTTTTTTTATAGTAGCGAATTTTCACATCGTGTTCTTTCATGATCGTCAATCTTCTATTAGTTTTTCTTCATTTAACGATTTTTAATAAAGCGTCATTTACATTAGAAGATTATTTGATTAGTCCCATTCCGAAAATCAAATTTGTCAGAGTCAACGGAGCTCCTATTTCTGGGTTGTTTTGGCCCTCCGGACCTGATATAAAAACGAACCTAACCTAACCTACCTACGTCTACGTACAAATGTAATGACTTATTTGGGTAAATTGCAAAAATATTGTACATAGTTAAGGACCTAATCAATGTCAGTGTTTACTGAAACTAATATTTTTCCTTTGTGTAACGATGATGAACAATACAGCTGTATGGCTAATTTTCGTTACACAAAGGAAAAATAACTTGTTTCAATTAAGCTTTGACATGAATTAGGTCCTTAACTATGTACAATATTTTTTGCAATTCACCCATTTGGAAAATTTGCGAAGGGAACAAATGCGAATAGTAAAACAAAAAGTAAACATAAAATAAAGATATATATAAAAACGAACGAACGCTACATGAAGAAATGCAATTAAGAAAAGTGATGTAAAAACTCGCTACTATGAAAAATGCTTTTGTGAAAATCATCTAACAAACTGAAATTTATAAGTATAATTTAAGTTTAGATTAAATGATTGCTGGCCAGAAAACCCTGATCTACATGGTATCACAAATAAAGACAAAATATGGGAGTTAAATGCGTAAAGTAAGATGATGGTTTATTAACAGACTATAATTAATATACCAGGATTCGCCGATGTAATATATCCGCCAATATATACGATATATATCTTTGATATATCAATGGATACTATTATTATTATTATTATTTTTTATCAGATAGTTGCCCAGGCAACACTATAGTAAAATGTTTCACTTTAATTTCTGTAAACGAACAAGTTTCGGGGAATCACCTAGTTTCATTCGAATTCTCTTAGCTTTATATTGAATTTTAAACCTTATTACCACGGAATAAGAATGAAAATAAATAGGTCGTACTTACAAAAAAATATATTAAATAATAGATTTAACAAAAAACCCCTGTAAAATTTGGATATAATTAATATTAAAATATAAAATAAAAATATAACGCACTGATATATACTGTTTCCCGCAATCTCGACCGCGTATAATTATCCCTATTCTCTCAGGAACCGTCCATTTTGTCGGGATGAAAAGTACCCTATATCTCCATACCAAATTTCATCTAAACCGGTTCTGTAGATCCAGAAATTACCACCTACAACGGTACAACCTCACAAACTAAACCTCTATATTATATTAGTTTAAATACATAGTATCGGATATATATAAATATATATATATATATATATATATTTATAATAAATACCGGATTATTTCGAACCCTATAAAAGACACGCAATACTATAATTCAAGTGAAGGCAAAATTTGTCTCCCGCATAAAATACCTAATACATAACCGGGCATGAAGAGTATTTTTTACTTGCTTCGTAATAAGTGAAATAAAATTAAAAAAACTTTGTGATCATAACATGCTGTTATGTAGTACTTCTCAATTAATAAGAACCAAAGGATATTTCACGCTCGCAGCAAGCAACGCCGCAAGAAAGTCATAGTGCATATATTTAAACCATTTAAATGTGCTTTGACATACTAGCTCAACCATCTAAATCGATATATCTTATCGCTACCCTTGAAATACCATTGAGGAGTTCCGGTGGCCGTCTGTGGTCTTCATCATCGGTTTCACGTTAGTAAATTATACTTTCCGAATCCCTACTATTGTTATAAATGTGAAATTAACTTGGTCAGTCTCTCTGTTTGTTACGCTTTCACGGGTAAACCGCTGAACCGATTTGGATGAAATTTGATATGGAGATATACTCGAAAATCTAATTCAAGCCCAACATGGGTTGCCACTGAAACAAAATATGTTTGCGTTAGTATATTTCCACTTTTTAAAAGACTCTAAGAATATTTATTTATTGATAGTTTTATACCTTCGATTTAAATAAACAAATTAATTTAGGTTACTTACACATATACAAGATGTCCTGTTTAATATTTAACCATAGAAGAGTTTTGGTAGCAAAACTTATTGCACTTGTAATACTTCTAGTGTTAGAAGTGTCATTAAAATAAAAGTCTGAAAAGGGTCCAAAGGGTGTATGATTCGAAAAATAGGGTAACCATGATTTACTAAATCGGTGATTTAATTAAGGGGAAAATTAACAAAACAAAACTAGGTTTTGTTTCTTGCAACTACCATTGCTTGAAAATGGCCATCAATAACAGAGTCTGAAAAACTGGTTTCTGATCAAGTCTTCGATGTCATCCTGTATAAATAATAGTTGTGAACAACGTTAGATGCAATTTAAATATGACATGTATCTAACTATTTGACAAAATAACAGGTCAAAGTGTGTAGTTCAGTTTATAACTTTATTTTATATTATTTTAATAATCACAATCATCCGCCATTTTGTCAGCCATCTTACCATAGTAGATAGTTATAGCCTATAAAAAAGTCACACACACGCCATTTAATTACTTTTTAACACACTATACCTGAAAATATTTGTTTTGGGATACTTTAATGTTTTTGAGTATTGAATGCATATTCCTTATGTTTGAATATAACTATTGGATATTGAAAATGTTACGCATATCTACAAATAATTACAAAGATTTGATTATTAATGCAAAAAGGTTGGCTAAATCTGAAATGTTCTATTGACAATGACATAGATGACTTTGACACTTATGACAGTGATATATCTGTCGTAGTGTTTTTGGTCTTGACTTAGATTTTCGAGTTTAGTTCGAGCCCCGGGGAAGGACATGGGAACTTTTCATTCCGAAAAATTGGAAGGTGCCTGAGGCAATAACGATAAACGACTTCTACGCGGACGAAATACTTAGTAGGATATAACAGTTATACTATGAATAAAATGATATGGATTGGTGAACTAGGCTATGGATGAAACTATGGCGCCTGCCTGACCAATGCTAATTACTTTAGTTGAAATGGCAGTCGGTGACTCGCCAACGCAATGTAATGGGCCTTTCAAAATAGCCGCATATACGCTATCATCAGGGAGACAACAGTTCCAGGGTGGAGAGCTGCTTCTGGACTTTAAACGAAAGCACCATAAGGTGCCCACTCGCCACTTATGCAACCTCGGCCCTTCGTACGGGATCCCTTTGTCACCTATAAACTTATAGTATCGAATTATGAAATTCAGGAATGATTCCCATATTATTTACTAGCGACCCGCCAGCGGCTTTGCCCGCTGCAATTTTTTTTCTTGGATTTTATTTTAATAAATAGTAACCTATGTTACTTTTTGTACCTCCCAGAATATGTGTACAAAGTTTCATGAAGATTCGTCAAGAAGTTTTTGCGTGAAAGCGTAACAAACAACCACGCTTTCACATTTGTAATATTAGTAACATCGACATACTAACCAATAGACGCCGGGTTCCATACAAAATTCTCTTCGAAAAGTGTCCTAGGGCGATCTATAGGTACAAACTTTATATATGTATTTGTTATTATAGCTTATTGATATGTAAGTGTATGTATATTAGTTACACCTTATGTTGCACCGTCACTACAATCTCTGCTTTGCCCAAAGGTCAACTGGTAGAGAATGCCTTACGGCATTAAGTTCGCCTTTTGTATACTAAGTGTATTCTTTTGTGCAATAAAGATTAAATAAATAAATAAATAAACTTTATACTTGAAAGAAAACATTCTAATTTAAATGGTATGTTGGTAACGCAATGCTTAATTTTGCTTGAAACAATTTATCATCTGATGTGGCTTTGACTAGATGCTCGTTTTTTACCTTATGAAGCTTCTACTAGCGAAGTGCCAATGTCATCGCGAACATAGTACAAATGGAGTAGCTTTATACTTAATATTATTTCTGTTTTGACGTCTCAGGTGGGTATGGGTTTAATATAACAAACAACTCTAACGTTATTTTACAAGCTTTTTGTTTAACTTGCTCTGTATGTATGTATGCATGTACGAGTACAAGGATGTAAGGGTCAAATCTTGCAAGTTAAATTTGACCCACATCCCGGTTTCCAATGAAGCTGAAAATTTGCATACGCCTTTGTTTCTGATGACAATACAAAAATGTGGTATCATCGAGCTGGTCTGATGATGGAGACTCAGGGCGGCCATAGGACTCCTACTCCTAGTGGTAGAATCTGTTTTTAATCATTTATGATATTAGTGACAAACTTAGCTGCAGTTCCACGTCATAAAAATAATGATAAATAGCATATTATATTATTATCAAGGTAAATAACCTGCAATTTAGGTACAGCTAAAACACGCAATTGACGTCTTTGCGAATTTCCTACGACATTAAATTTGTCGAAATGGATCGAACATAACAATAACATACTACGGAACTTTTTCCTGGTCTATTAAGTAAGTAAGTAAGTTTACGACGGAAAAATATATAAAGTATTATTACTACTCCATAGATACACTGTTCTGCAACAACCAAAATTATTGACAATTGTTGGTCGGAAACTAAAATAAATTATTGTATCAGAAATACTTAGTTATTTACTCATTAATATTACGAATCGACATTTCCTTATCAAAAGTATGATATTCCGTATTTTTTGTTACGGTGATTATTTTTACAGTTTCTGTAAACTCACAGAGGCATTGCGACATAACCAAACACCGGATTGATAGGGGCAAAATTGTACCAGTCCTAGTGATTCATTAAACATCGACTAATTTTATCGAAATAGACAAAAAAAAATATTAATCATCATTATTATAACTAAAAGCCAAGTTTTACTTTTAATTATGTGCAAACCTCTTTTATTTATACTTATCGCAACTATAAACAACCGGTATCTGTCATTGACTCAGGGCTCTAGCAGGCCGGTGACACTCCGCGCTATTGCCTACTCAATGTGCGGCCTTTTATACAAGGCTAATCAGTTGAGTGTCACGCGAGTGCTCGTCTTAAAGCGCGCCGCCCGTACGCCGCTGCGAAAATAATTCGAATTTTTGTTTAAATAAATGTACCTATGGCTCCTCGAAAAGCCAAAAGGTACTGTATAGCATACGGGTGCTTAAATAATGACAGGAATGGCGATCTATCATTATTTACACTGCCAAAAGATATCGCAAGGTAAGATTATTATTAATATTATTATATAAATTATAACTTCGATCGAGGTAGGTAGTTACGAGTAGCTGTACTTAATTACTGACACAATGATTACAGTTTTGAATCCTCGACACAAAAAGAGCGGAATAATATTATTTATTTTATTAACTACCTACCTCAGTTTCGCAGTTTTCGACTTATTCGCATCAAAAATCTATTACCTACCTTACTTAAAGAGCGTTCCGCGTAAGTAGATCTCCCAGTAATAGTGACTACCTACTAAAGTAAGGTCAGCAATAGTCAGCATACTGGTTACCTACCTTCTTACTTGAGTAACGGAATAGGTAATAATAGTGCTCGAGTTTATAATTTTGTCGTGTTATACGAGTTGCATAGTCCAAGAGCCTGATGTAAGATTAGTTTTTAATTTTATATATAAGTACTAACGTTTAAATTAGGTTTTTCTTTCTTTCTTTCTTTTCTTTTAGTTTCTGATTTTGAACATTTTTTTGATTTGTTTGCCCTGTAGGTAGGTATACCCTAGTATACCTACTCCCGAGGTTGACGGAAATTGAAGTCGGTTTATTTTTTGTTTAAGACTTATAGATAAACAAAATGTTTTAAGGTCTATATCGAAGCTATTATAGTATGTTAACAACAAATATTTAGTAATACAACTATTACAAAATTAACCTTCAAAGTCCTTAAAATAAATGATTGTTTATCGAAAACGTGCGTCAGCCCCTAGACTAACATTAACCTACCTATTCCAGCACGGCTAGCACATGACGGCGCGCGAGATAGGCTACCCGTCATTGTCTAATTTGAACGGTCAGAAAAAGACAGTCAGTCTATCTCGCGGGCGACATAACTCGCGCGCCGTCATGTGCTAGCCCTGCAGTACGGGTAGCACAAGTTGTATTTACTCGCTTGTCTCGCTTAGTGCATCTCTAGTTACAAACTAGATTGTTTTATTTAATTTATTTATTCAATTAGACACACTAACAGTTGCACAAACAAATACAAATATAAAAGATAGGTACAAAGAAAATAGTCCTGTTTGTGTACCAAATGCAACAGTATTAGCACAGTTAGGGATGAATATAACTAAAACTACATAAGAAAACTACAATTAATAATAAGTTTAATGCAATTTGTTTTCTTACAATTGCCACGGAATAAGTATTTAACGTATTAATTAGTACAAGTAACTGCCAGCCCTGCGGAGTGGGCGGAGTCAGTAAAGCTCATGGCGGGCGAAATAATACATACTCTCGCGGCGCAGATTTAAGCTGCATTTTGCCTCGTTAGGGGCGCCCCCACTATCGATCGCAGAAATGTAACCAAGGTCACTTCCGGCCGTGCACTTGTTTTACTATCGTTAACGCGTTCTGTTTAAGTTTAAATTCGCTTGTTTGCAGTCACGGAGTGTCGCTTCTGTACTTGGACTATTACTTATTCTGTGGCTCTAGTCACTTTTGACAACCATTGAAATTACATTGAATAACAATTCATTCAGTACAACAATATTCTTTAGCAATCGACACGGTGGCCTAGTTGGGAGTGACCCTGCCTCCGAAGCCAGCGGCGGTCCTGGGTTCAAATCCTGGTAAGGGCAGATATTTGTGTGATGAGCGCGAATATTTGTTCCCGAGTCTTGGATGTTTTCTATGTATTTAAGTATTTATTTCTCTATATAAGTATGTTTATCGTTGTCTAGTACCCATAGTACAAGTTTAGAGCTTAGTTTGGGACTAGGTCAATTTGTGTGAGATTGTCCCCTAATATTTATTTATTTATAGTCCGACGAATTGAGAACCTTTTTACTTTTTAAGTCGTTTTAAAATGCGTTGCAAGAAAAATATCGTTTATCTTCATGGAAAGCTTATCATTCATATGTAGAAGATAAAGGTACGACTTACTATTGCAAGAAAAGTAAAATCCATAGGTATGTCACGAAAAAAGTAATTATAATAAGGAAAATATAACTTATGTTTTTCTGTTTTAAATAAACCTAGTAAGTATACAGGATGTTAGGCAGATCGTGTGCCAAAAGAATACGGCGGGTAGGTAGGGTCATTTGCAACACACTTTAGGCTAATTAACATTTTAGGCTAATAGGTATGACAGTAATTAAAAACTACTAAAATACTATATTTAATGAATAAAACTTGAAGCTTGGAATATAAAATATGCATTGTTTTTTTTTTATTATAAGTGTAATCACACTTATAATATTTATTTTTATAAAATAAAACTACAAAATAAGGCAATCCGCCATGTTATCTTGAACACCAATCAGAGCGCATGACGTCACGCTTGAGTAAACGCATACGCAACACGCAAGAACATCTTGTTTTTATTATTTTTGTTTAAATACCGAGTACTATTTTTTGAGTGTGAATATTATTAATTCGAATATAAAATAACACGAATCATGGATCAAGGATTTACTAAGGCAAACAGCGCTAATTTGCCTAGAATCGACATAATAATACTGGGAGAGTTTTTGTCATCAAATAAAGACTTTTGTTCAGCAGAATTTAGAAATGTTAAAACTTCTATGTAAGTATATTAATAATAATTAAAAACTTTATAATTTGAGTTATAAAATAATTCCGAAAAATATACTTTTGACGATGTATTTCTTATCAAGTTATTTTTAAGGTTATTTTATTGAAATGTATTTTTTATAATGCTTTTACCCTTTATAATATTCCATATAATTATCCATATCATTCATTAGGTAACTGAAACATGAATAAAATACGTAATACATATCAAAGCAATGAGAGATGAAACCTAACCTCGAAATAGATTGTTTATATTTTTACATTTAGACCTCGTACAAAATATTATTTACCCAATACTATATACTAGAATCTACAAAAGTATGTAAAAAGTTACGTCAAAGTGATCTTCACAAAAATAAAGGTGAGTACTGGGCAATATTCCTTTTGAATCTCGCCTTGCAAGTTTAAGTCACTTGTTTCGTATTGTTTTATTCTGAGGAACGAACACAAATAGCTTATTAGGAGTTTTTATGGATGTATTCTCACACTGGGGGACCCCACAGCACCTATACACTTTCGAATTCATATTTAATAACACAAAATAACTAAATTCTTGCACGAGCGCAGCGCGTTTAAGTTTTGATTACTCAAACGTGACGTCACAAGCGACGCCATGACACTAACAAGCGTTTTAGGGGGAAATTTAAATTATTATTTTAAAATTGCATTTTTTTCCTACTAAACTTTTAATTTCTGCAGAAATATCTTATTCATTGTAAATAGTATATATTTCTGGACATTATAGGTCCATTTTTCAGTTATTGTCATCATGCCTATTATCCTGCCCGAGTTTTTTATTTTTTTTATTTTGTTATTTCCCAAAAGTTTGCGGTTTTATTTACATGTCTTTTTTTTAATGTCACAGCAATAAGGTATTTGTATTTTTGTTATCTCTTATGTTTGCTTATTCTATTAACATCTTAATTGCATTCCCTTAGTAAACAAAAAAAAAATGTGACCCGACAAAGTGTGAAAATTAGAAAATAAAAGTGGTCAAGCTCAACTTTACGGCACAGTTAATAAAAAAAATAGAAGCTTCTCGGGTCTTCCGATTTCACAAAAACTTCTCCAATTTATGACCGCTCAAACGGTAGGTACACATGTTTAGAATCACTATGAATTTTCTGGCAAAAAAATGGTTTCACTCTAAAATGGTGGTTTACATCACCTATTACTTCTTTGAAGTTAAGTGAAAAAATAATTAGATAACTTATCTACAATGATAAAAAACGGTAATAAAAGTTAACATATATTTATATACAGTAAATCCAGCTTTCGTCACCCGTAAGTATGTCGAACAAGCCTTTGAGTCACCTGCGTTAAATCTTTCAATCATTTTACGGCACCAATCAACACGATGGAGTTTTTGGGCCTCGGTCAAATTATGAGGTATCCACCGGGTACAAAGCTTCCTGACCGCTCAACGTTTATGTAGGATTTTGTGCACTTGACTCATACCAATGCCTAAGCTTGTCCGAATCTGCTGATAGGTCACTCTTTTATCAGTCTCTATCATACGCCGCACAACACTGATGTTATCTTCAGTCGTCGCCGTAGAAGGCCGTCCCTTACGCAGATCATCGGTGAGATTAGTGCGACCACGTTTAAACTCATTAAACCAGTGGCACAAGATGGGGCTTCATCAGGAAAGGCCAATCGTAGTCTATCATAACTTTCTTGTTGACTTAAATGATAGCGAAAGACATAAAAAATCATTGCGCGAAAGTTTTCTCGTGTTAAATTCATGCTTACGTGACACAGACAATTTGGCAAAGGGTTTAATTTTCGAAATATAAACTTATTTTTTAATTGTTTTGTTTACAAGTGGCCAGGGCCTCAATTCAGGTGCGTTAAAACGATATCGTGTCACAGTCGCCACTGTTGTAAATGACATAAGAGTTATCAAAACGTTGAAAATACGGAAACAGGTCAAAAACGATATCGTTATTACCTTGTAGAATTCCAGCCCAGTTCTAAAAACTTTCAGTGTCACCCTCGTAATATTTACTTTGGCTAATTTGATTGTAAAAAAACATATCAAAATTACATACACATACATCACATACTCATAAAATATTCAAAAAAATACTAATTTGTGAATACTTTAGGTAGTAAAAATAGTTTACAATAGCCTGCTATAGATTGTAATCTGCAGTGCCTACAAAAATTTCCTTCATAATAATATATGTTTATGATAAAATTAAATTAATGTTAGATTTCTTTCATGGATATTTTTAAGACCTAATCTTTCTTGGAGAAAATTTACCTTTATTATTGATCCTATTCATTAGTATTATATTATGGTGAGTGTTGAATATTTTCATTTTTAGTTGGTTTGACTCCTGGATCAGATTAGCTTTTCCAAAAATTGTGAATGCAATTATTACTATAACTGGAGACTCATTCTTGTTTCGCTTCGGTTTATTTGAGTTTTCTGTAACACCCGTAAAGAAACCAGAATTTATTATAAGGTTGTGCAGGGCTATTCCAACATAGAGGTAAATGCGTCATGTCAAGATTTTAAAGGAATAAAATGTTCTTTAACTATATCCACTCTCTTTTATAGAAATTGAGGTACTTTAATTTCTATGAGCTCAGTAATAGTTTCAAGACGACGTATTCCTTAACATAAATTATATGACGCATGTACCCCTCTGTCTGAATAGCCCCGCCAGACCTGACACAAAAACCTTCCATAAAAAATTATCCAAATGTGGTGATAAGCGCATCAAGATCTGTTGCGTGGTATAGGAGGAGTTAGCGAATATACAGACAGACAGGAAGACAGGGAGACAGACGCGACTTTTTTTAATACTATGTAATAATGATAATAACAATGAGTTATATTGTATATTTTTGTAATAGTATTGTTGTTTTTATATGTAAATATCGTAAAAACTTAGCCTACTGAACATAAAATAAAAGTTTTTGAGGTACTTCCCATTGAGTTTTTCCAACTTGTATGTTTATGACTGACTATATCAACTTCAAATCTGCTCTCTAATAGTAATGTCATTTGTATGAGAAAGATGAACCTGAAAGCTTTGAGATGTCACCCAATGAACAATCTAGCACCAAACAATGATCCCCGCCAAATGATCAGATTTATTTTATTTTTGTTTAATTTAACAAAGCAAAACTAAATTACTCCTTCATCAAAAAAGTCCAATGGTGGAACTACAATTTTCTAATAGCTTACTTTGTATTTTACATTCAACAATACTGTTGGAAATTGCATGTGTGATAAAAAGAACTATGGTTATTAAGAAAATTGTAATTTTACTGCAGATTCCGTCTAATTTAAATACAATGTGACCCGTTTAACATGTATATGAAGAACTCAACACTTTCGCAAAAGCAATGTAACAAATACTAAATTAAATATTTTGCAGGTATCTCTGAAAAGAAATACAAAGAAAGTATATTTGAGCCAAATCCTAAAATGGTCTTCATTAAACTGAAATGTTCATACAGAGAAAAGGAATAAATCCCTTGTATGCATAGGCATTGATCAGTGCCCATATTTATATATTATGGTATTGTTTTTTTAGGGTATATCTCAATTGGATAAGACTAAACCTTGGTAATTTTGTCACCTCCCAAACACAAGAGGTTAAGAATAAAAATAAGGCCATTACTCACACTGTATACTTGGTTGATACTCATTACATCATAAACAGTGATCAGAATAGGTAGTGCAATTTCGGGTGAATGACCTTAAACATTATACTTAATATGGATAAGACCCCAGATTCCGGGACTCGTATTATTTCACAGAATTTTTCTTGACATGACCTTAATTGAAGTTAAATGGGAACATGCGAAAAAACTAAAAAAATAATGTTATTATAATGACAAAAAGTAAAAAAGGTATTTACCTTTTTTACTTTTTGTCATTGCAAGTGTCTACATATTTCGTCAATGCGATATTCTATGCTACCAAAATAATCGTTATAATCATATTTTAATAATGTTACTGAATTAAACACAAACTTTAACACTTTGCAAATGTAATCCCGGGGTTACAAGCTATATCAATACTAAACTTACGCACCAAAGTCTCGCGAAATTGCACTACCTATTCCGATCACTGATCATAAATCTAGACCAAGGCACTTCTGTTGTGATAAATAACATCTCATGATTTAAAAAACAATAGCATTGAGTAAAACACTAGTTTTTTTATCATCAAGTGATGTCACTGTAAACACAATTTAGAGAAATGCTTAGTATCTTTTTAACAACAACTAAAACTCAGATAGGCAAACTAACTAATCCAAATAAAACTCAACTCTATCAAGCCTTGTAACAGAGTGATCTCTGCTAAGAGGTAAACTATGAAAAATTGATTAATGATTTTCATTTAAAGCAATAAGGCAATTAATTACCACAATAGACTGCATTTAAATAAAATCAATTAGAGAACTTTTCATTTGTAAACTGTTAAAATAAAACTATTGATGAACAGTTAAATAGCAAGAATACAAGAAAGATACTTGTTATGCCCTCATATGGTATTTCCCAGCTCAGCCGCGGTAAATTGTGTATAGCTTACTTCACAAATACCTGCCACAGTAGAATAGAAAGTATATATGGTGAAAGCTCTAAAATATCGATGCTAATGACGTGCTTGATACGACGAACATCGGACACAAAGCCGACCGGTGCGAGGCTTTTACGAAAACAGTTGCAACGTCACACTGGTACTATCTTTACCTTGATTCCCTTGCCCTTTCATCCGCTTTACACACGAGTAACATGGAACAAAAGATATATGTGATAATATTATAAACTAATATAATACATAACAAGCAATTCAACAGGGAAATAATTAAGAAACCAAATACCTGATCTGACACGCCTGCTGACATTGGCCACGATTTTACTTATTTCGAGCACTTATGCAGGCTTTTCTCACAAAAGTATTAAAATTAAACACATCAGTTTCACTACACAAAGTCTGCGGTGCTCAATAGTCAAATATGTACTCTTAATAGTCCGTAAAAATAAAACTCCTTCGCTAGTCTGTTTTCCGAGAAGCGGATTCACGCATACAGCGGATGAACAATTAGTATTTAGTAATGGCGGCCGAAACAGTGTTGCCAAGATATGCAGCGATTTGACTTTACAATTATTAGGACCCTTTTTTTTATTTATTAACTAAACATTGGTTACAATATAACAATAGAACATTGTCCCACAAAATTGTTTACACAGTTTGACTGCGGGATCATTGAATCTCTTCAATAGGATAACTAACTTTAGGTACTTATTATTATTTTAAAATTTATAAAATACTAACTAAATAAAGTTAATACAATAGAAACTAAATAACTGAACAGTTTCCTTTTAAATTTTGCCTTGTTGGCCTCTAACCTAATATCCGTGGGCAAGCTATTAAGAATATGGGGTAGACGCTTCTGCAGGCATCTATCACCTTAGTAGTTAGCGACCCTCGGCACAGCGTACTGCCCCGCAGCCACCGACCTAGTGTCGCACGCATTTTTTTTTGTTTTTGTTTATTTAAGGCAAATCACCCAATAAGAATTTGTCACCAAAAACAGGATTTGCTTCAATTGTTAATGAAGCAATCACTCGATTCGATTTTGCCAAAGGCTACTTAACTGTCGGATCTGTAAGAAACGACATCATTCGTTGCTTCACCCAAAAGGTGTTTTATCTGCATCTGCTACTTTAGAGAATGTAGATCAAGCAGTTGCAGAGGTTTCTGGGGAAGCATATAAGGTCAAGTAGTGCGTCAATCATAACAACGCCACTAGTGAACTGTTTTACAAAAGAGACAATAAATAATGAAATATTACTGGCCACAGACCTTGTGGGAGCTGAAGCGAGAACAGGTCAAGGTCATGTATTCAGAGCTCTTCTCGATCAGGGCTCACAAGCTTCTTTTGTGACGGAAGCTACAGCCCAAAACTTGGGCTTAAAGAAGATTCCTGTTCATGGAAACATTTCAGGGTTAGGAGGCGATCAGTCTTCTACAAAAGCAAAACACATGGTAGTTATAAGAATCAAATCCTTAAATGAACCGAACTTTAAGCTCGAAGTCAAGGCTTGTTACATTTTGAAGAACATCACCAGCCACTTACCTGGCAATCCTGTAGCTGCCCCTGCCTGGGTGGAGCTACAGCAGTTCAGTCTCGCAGATCCAAACAACGGGACACCTAGCAAAATTGATATGTTGCTGGGTGCGGAAGTCTATAAAATATTAAAGGACGGCATGAAGAGAGGACCATCAGGAACTCCACTTGCGCAATCCACCGTGTTCGGATGAATGTTGACGGGAACTGTAAATTCGACACACAATAAAACAGTATCATAATCAATATCGGCATTGCATGCATGTGTAAGCGAAGACGATGTCCCTAAAAAATTCTGGGAGTTAGAATCTGAACCTAAAACACAATTTACAAAAATGTTTACCGAGGAAGAACAGGAATGCGGGAGGATTTTCTATGCTACAATGCAATGAGATAAAGATGGAAGATAAGTATGTTGTGAAGCTACCCATTCGCAAGGACATTTCCCTCAATAATGACGGAAACTCCCGTCAGATTGCAATAAAAAGGCTTAAAACCATAGAAAAAAAGCTGAACAAAGATGAAACGTTAAAAGCTAGGTACACAGACGTTATAGAGGAAAACTTACAGGTAGGCCACATGGTGCTGGTACCGCAACCGGATACAAAATGGAATAAAGCTCGGTACTTATCACATCCTGCAATTGTGAGAGAAGAAAAGTCAACCACCAAGGTCAGAGTAGTATTTGATGCGTCCTATAAAGATTAAAAAGGAACATCCTTAAATGATGCTTTAATGGTTGGTCCCACTTTGCAACCTGTTTTAAGACACCTTATAATGCGTTGGAGAAAATATCCCGTGTGCTTGACTGCAGACATCCTAAAAATGTACCGCATGGTGAAAGTCACTGAGGAAGATGCCGATTTGCAGCGAGGTACAAGATTATAAACTACTTACAGTGACGTTCGGCACGGCATCGGCTCCTTATTTGGCAGTCAAGGCATTTAATCAGGTGGCTCGAGATCATGCAGAAGAATTTCCTCTGGCAGCTAGCAGGGTAGAGAATGAATTCTACATGGACGATAAAATGATGTCTGGTGATGAAGCCTTGGAAGAAGGAATCAAACTATACAAGAAGATGACTGCTTTACTTAAAAAGGGAGGCTTTATACTTCAGAAATGGTCAAGCAACAAACAGGCTTTATTAAAGGTCAATTAACAAGAACGAATAGGAAAACGGTAAGGAAGAGGTGAAAAGCCTGCAAACAAAAGAAGATAACATAGTAATTATTTTAGGACCTACCTGGAACAGGAATCGTGATGAGTTTTAGTACACCGTGAAGTTGCCGCCGCTGTCAGCAAAATCCCGAAAAGATCAATTGTTTCCGATGTGGCACGATTTTTTGACCCCTTAGGCTGGATATGCCCTTGTGTAATTACAGCCAAGGTATTGATACAGCGTTTATGGATAGCTGGAATAGAGTGGGATGAAGAACCTTCTACAGAGATCAAGAACGATTGGTTACCTTACCGTGAAGAACTACATCAACTTACCGATTTTCGGCTACATACGAGTAGGTGGCATTATACGAAGAATGACGAGTCTTTAGTTGAACTACATGGGTTTTGTGACGCGTCGAATGTAGCTTACGCTGCAGTAGTAGTGCTTCTGGAGACATTCATGTATGCCTATTCGGATTGACAAAGTTATTAAGAGTTGTTGCATATTGCAGACGATATATTACACGGCGTGAACCTGCTAAAACAGGGCAAATCAGCAACTGAGCAAATGGGAGTTGGAGGAAGCGTTGATTACGTATTTGAAACTAGCCCAAGCTTCCGCATTTCAAGCTGATATCTCAGAGATATTAAGAAAACATGGCGTAGTAAAATCTAAATCCTCCAAAATCCTGTCTCTATATAATAACTTATATTTTATAACTCCGTTTATAGATACCAGGGGATTGCTAAGGGATGGTGGTCGTTTAGCACTATTGCACGATGAAGAGAATGTGAAGCATCCTTTACTTCCGCGCAAAATTCATCTAATGCCCATGATAAACATTGGTACATTAGTTGGAGTGAAACCTAAACATTCATGCAGGAATCTCTTCGTGACGCACCGCATATTGACTCACTACTCACTTTACATATGCCAAGTTATATTATATGTTAGGAAAAATATTGCAATGTTCGCCCGCGTGCACGCAGTCGGCAAGCAGCTCCGCCACTCTGGGCGTTTAAGAACAGTTCCCCGTCGCATGGCACTTGCAGGTAAGAACCCGCGAGTGATTGGTCCCACCTTTCACCTTTCACCACCTTCCACCACCCACCTCCACCCACCACCACCACCTTCACCTCCACCTTCCACCTTCCACCACCTCCACCACTTACACCTCCACCACCACCACCTCCACCTCCACCCTTCCACCACCACCTCCACCTTCCACCTTTTACGAACGTCTGCCCTCCGAACTTAAAAGCGAACCATCTGACAAAGCATTTGGACGCCGGTTGAAAAACCTTTTATTACAAAATCCATTATACCAGTCAATGAGTTTCTGGACCTAAAATTATAATTGAGATGTGTTTTATGTGATTCCGTATGTAATGTTGCCTTTTAATTCAGATGTTTTGACATATTATTTTAATGATTGACTTATTTCTATTATTCTCTATATTATTATTATTATTTTTTTTTTTTTCTTATTTTTTTTTTTTTTTTTTTGTTGCTTGTGCTTTGTGTTCCTATTGATTGATTATGTTTTATTTTATTTTTTATTTTTTGACGATTTCAATGTAATTTCTTATACTTTGACATAACACGCAATGTATACTGTGACTTACTTTGGAAAATAAATATCATTCATTCATTCATTCATTAAAACACTTTACGGTGGAGCGCAATTAATGCTGATTTACCTGCGTTTAGCATACTGGATAATTGGAGCAAAAAAAACTTTGCTAAACAGCATTTACGCAAATGTGTCAAGTGTATAAGTTATATAGCTGAACATCAAACGCAGTTAATTGGCTTTTTGCCTTCTGTGCGGATCACACCAGTCAGGCTATTTACTTAGTCGCAGTGGTGTAGATTATGCAGAGCCTATTAATCTTAGGACATCAAAAGGCCGAAGACACCACGCCTACAGGGACTACATTTGTATTATTGTATGCATGGTCACCGAAGCCCTCCATATTGAAGTTGTCAGCGATTTGTCGTCTAGGGGTTTCCTTGAAGCTTTCAAGCGTTTCGTGACTCGTCGAGGCCATTGCGTTGAACTCTACAGCGATAATGGCACAAACTTATTAGTAAAGGATCACGATTTACCTCCTGCAAAGTGGCTTTTAGGTAAAGTCGAACTTAAACATCCTGCCCCAGACAACCTAACAAGAGTTGTCACACTGAAGTGCAAGAATCCTTTAATTAAACGTCCTGTGTCTGTATGTTAAGTGAACAATAGCTAGCTAAAGAATCTTGTTATTATTATAGTTGATATTCTATTAAATTGTGAAAAAAGTTCAGTTTTGTAAACTTTATATCTAGTAACTTGCCGTTTCGCCACTCTGTGTCATGGTGGGCAGTTTATTAAGGACATTCTGTCCTTGGTGGGCAGTATGTACTCATAGCGTTCCGTAATTTGTCAAGTAAGTAAATTTAGTTAATAATAATAAAGTTATAACTAGATGTCACCAATCATTTGTAATGACAGGTCTGCATCGCGCAGGCAAGATTTCCCCAAGAATGTTAGAAATATTAGATCAAGAGGCGGGGCCAAGCGGCGTGTCATCGTGACGTCACATGGCGTGAGCAGTAGAGGACCGGTCGTGTCAGGTCGGCCGAACGGCAAACGGCAGAGCGCATTTACTTTGGCGGTGACTTTCGGACGAGACGGACGTATTTGATAGGCTGTGGAAACTTAGTGCTAGATTTGATTAGGTTTCATTTAATTAAATGTGTATAGGTGTTATTATAGAATCAAAGTGTTTTCGGTGATATTATTTTTATTTTGAAAACTACCCTTCCCTCCCTTCTGGTTCATTATAATATACTATATCTATGGCGTAAATAGTTCAACGGCGTGATCGTTATCAACGTCCACTTTTGGTAGCAAAGGGTATGATGGTTGGCAGAAAAAACAAACACATTTGGTTGTTTACTTTTGATCTTAACCATAAAATAAATACTTACCTTCTAAAGATTACACCTCTAGATATTATAAATCCTTACGGTACAAAACCTTTTCCGAACTAATATATTTTTAAAACAGTGTACGTCAAATGACATAAAATGTCATCAAAATATATTGAAATTAACATCTAATGTCGATGGTCTAGTGCCTGACACAAGTGTTCTCGTGTATTGTTATTAGTTTAGTGTTAAAATATTTAATTTGCGCTGTTTGATTTATCTATTTAGTTTATTTGCATACCGTTATTGTCTGTCTTTGTATTTACGTAAGTATTTATTGTAGTTATTCTGTAATTTGTCTGTAAAATGGATGCTGAACCTCCTGATCCCGGTGGCGGGAAAAATGGCGGGTCAGATTTATCCATCCTTTCAAATTCCGAAATGAGATTAGATACTTTCGATCAACAAAATTTTAGTAGGAAACGCCTTCCGACCAATGAGTGCTTAAATTTGCCTCAAAAAAAAATACATTCTGCCCAAGTTGTTGGCTCCGTGCAATCAACCTTTGTGCTACCGGACTTTGAAAATAATAAAAAAACTTATAGTAGTCAAGATGTGGGTCCTTATCTGGTCCATGTTAGCAAAACTGTTGCTGACTCTGCTGTTGGCAGTACTCTTCGCGGTATAAAATTCGGCCATTTCCTATATAGGAACAATATTAAAAACATTATTAATGACGGCATTAAACAGATTGGGAGAAACCGTGTTTCTGTCCAATTCAAATCGGCTGATGACGCAAACTCCTTTCTTATCCATCCAGCTCTGATAGCTGCTAAATATGATGTTATTATCCCTTCTTATAATGTAACTCGCATGGGTATTGTACGTCAAGTTCCAGTTGAGTGGACCTTAGAGGACTTAGTGACAGCAATTGAGGTTCCAGAAGGGTTTGGCAAAATTGTTAAAGCGCGGAGACTTAACAGAAAGTCTTTCAATGATAGTAATTCCCCGGTTTGGATTCCAACTCAAACAGTTGTTTTGACTTTTATGGGACAAAAGCTCCCGTTTATACTGTTTTTACACATCCCTGCCAGTGTCTACATATATACTTCCTACTATTCAGTGTAACAATTGCTGCAGATTTGGTCATGTTGCCTCTCAATGTCGGTCTAAAGAGCGCTGTTTTATCTGCGCACAGCCTCATCAAGGAATTTCTTGTAATAGCCAGTCTCCAATTCCTACTTGCTTGTTTTGCTCTGGAGCTCATAAAGCCACTGACTCTTCTTGCCCAGAACATGCCCACCAGAAAAATATGAAACTAGTCATGTCCCAGGAGAGTGTTTCTTACACTGAAGCCTCTGCTGGCTTTCCTCAAGTAAGACGATCATTCGCAGATACTGCTCGTATGTCACCTCCCCTCTTCCCATCGCAAGAGAGTCAGAACTCTTTTTCTGATCTTTCTCAAAATATGCATCCTCAGTCATATTCATATAGAAAAACAGTTCTAACTCCCAGACGTTCTCCCCCCCCCCCCCTCTAGCCCCTGGAAATGATAAAAAAGTCCATCAGTCATTAGTAGCTCAACCCAAACCTTCTCTCCCGAACGGCAGTGCCCTTCTGGGCAATAATTGCAATTCAACATCGTCTAATGATAATTGGCTAGAACTTCTGGTTAACATTCTGATTAACTTCATTTCTCAAACCGATTGCCCACCGAACACTGTCTTAAGTAAACTGTCTGAGCTTTTCTCCAAATTTAATAATAATGGCAACAATTCTTCAGTGGAATTGTCATAGTATTCGTAATAAAAAAAATGAATTAGTATATTTAATTAATAAATTTAAGTTATCTGTCCTTGCCATTCAGGAGACATGGCTTAAGCCTGGATCCCATTTTAGGGTTCCTGGTTTTTCATGTCTTCGGGATGATAGGACTGATGGCTATGCCGGTACTGCACTTTTAGTTTCTAGGTCATTTTTTTTTAAAGAAATATCTCTTCCCCCTCACAGCAGTGGTATTAAAGCTATTGCTGTGAGAGCTCATAATGTATCTTTTCTTTCAGTCTATATTCCAGATCCTAATCCCTCTATTCTTGCTGAATTTCATTTAATTGCTGCCTTACTTCCTACCCCTGTTGCTATATTGGGGGACTTTAATATCCATCATATTTCTTGGGGATCGCATCAATCTGACTCTCTGTCCTCCCTTTTCTTAGATATCTGTGATGATTTAAATATTTGCATAATGAATGATGGCTCTCCCACTCGAAGAGTTTCACCATCTCAAAATGTTAAAAGTGCAGTGGACCTTACTCTTACATCTCCTTCCACTGCTTCCCTTCTTTCTTGGTCTATTCATAACAACTCCCATGGTAGTGATCACTACCCTATCTTCCTTTCTTATCCTCTTTCTTCTAGCCCCTAGGGACTAGGGACTAGGGACTAGGGACTAGGGACTTTCTTCTAGGGACATAACCAGATTGGATAGAGAATCTGGTTATGTCCCGCTTTTGAAATTTAACCTTTCAAAAGCTGACTGGTTTTTATTTAGATCCTCTTTAGACCTCTCATTATTAAGTTTTTCTCCAGTATCTATTTTCAATGCCCATTCTGCTTATTATATTTTTAAAGAAGCTATTTTAAAAGCGGCTAATGAATCTATTCCCCTTAAAAACTTTGGCAAGAATAAATCTCAGTCATTACCTTGGTGGGACAGTGATTGTACTGTAGCATGTAGGGACCGGAAAGAGGCAGAAAAAGCTTATGTTAGGTCAATGTGTTTTGAAAACTATTCCAATTACCAGAGAGTGGCTGCTAAAGCTACTAGGATGTTAGCTGAAAAGAAAAAGTCTGATTGGCGCAGATTTTGTGAAATGCTTTCTCCAACTACTCCTGCTTCTATGGTTTGGAAAAGCATTAGGCGATTTCGTGGAGCTATGAGTATAGAAACCATCACATGTAATGAGCCGCCTGTTTGGGTGGAAGCTTTTTGTAATAAGTTGGCTCCGCCTTCTGCTCCTTCTAGGGAAGAATGTTCATTCTTTTCTTCAGATTTTGTCCCTTGTGATAAATTTGATGCTATATTTTCTTGGGAAGAGTTGTCTGTTGTTTTAGAGGGTCTCAGAGATTCTGCTCCTGGAGTTGATGGGATCCCTTATTCTTTTATTTGCCAAAGTAGTATTTCTGTTAAAAAACATTTTTTAAATATATTGAATTGCATCTTTGCCCTGTCGAATGGAAAAATCGATTAGTTTTACCTTTTTTAAAACCTGGCAAATCGAGTAGTGATCCTTGTAGTTACAGACTTATTGCTCTGTCATGCACTATGTCCAAAATTTTAGAACATTTAATTAAGAATCGATTAGAATGGTTTGTGGAGAGTTCTGGTATTTTAGCTAATAGTCAGTTTGGCTTTCGTAAGGGGTCAAGTACTATGGATAGTCTCAGTACTTTGGTTACTGATATTCACATTGCTTTATCTAAAAAAGAGACTCTTGTTGGAGTTTTCTTGGATGTGTCATCGGCATATGATAATGTCCTCCTTCCAGTACTAAGGCAGAAGATGATACATTTATTTGAATATCCCATTAAGACTAATTAATCTTATATGTAATTTGTTTTTAGGTAGATCTGTTTCAATTAAAATTAAAAATTCAATTTTCCCTCCTAGACTTGTGTGGAAGGGACTCCCCCAAGGGTCTGTTTTAAGTCCTATTCTTTATAGTATTTACACTTATGACCTGGAACTCTCAGTTCTTCCTTTTTGCAACATTTTTCAATATGCTGATGACATAGCCTTGTATGTCTCCTCTAGCAATGTGGATAACGCCTCTGCTCTTCTCAACTCTGCTATTCAATATCTGAACGATTGGCTTTCAGCTCATGGCCTTTCCCTTTCAATTGCCAAAAGTAGTGTTGTTCCCTTTTCGCGACAGAGATCTACTCCGACTATTTCTGTGCTATCTGAAAACCAATCATTCCCAGTTACGGATAAGGTTAAGCTTTTGGGAGTATTACTAGATTCTAGGATGACTGGCATGCCCCACTCTAATTATGTTGTCAAGAAATGTGAAAGGAATATTAATATTTTGCGGTCTCTTTCTGGTGTTTGGTGGGGTTCTCACCCATTCACCCAAAAACTAATTTATAATGCTTTAGTTCGGAGCCATTTAGATTATGGTTCTTTTCTGCTTGAACCTTGTAATAAGGCTGCTCTTGATTTTTTGGATAAAATTCAATACAAATGCCTGCGCTTAATAATTGGTGCCATGAAGTCTTCCCCTATCAATGCACTTCAAGCAGAGTGTTGTGATCTCCCTCTTCATATAAGAAGACAGTATTTATCTGACAGGTTCCTATTTAAGTTAGTCCAATCGTCTTCTCATCCTCTTGTTGCTAAATTACACACTCTTTCCGACTTAATTTCCTTTAAAAGTTTCTGGTCTCACAAAAATATCCCATGCCTCTTTAATAGCTTTAGAAAATTTGTAAGTCTCCCCTGCCCAGTTTTTCAAAGTCAGTTATTTCCACTTTTGGATACTCCTTTTGATGCTTTAGTTTTTCAACCTAATATTTTCTTGGATCTTGGCTTAACACATACATAGGTGAACATTGGAGGGGTTGGCTAATAGTCTACACGGATGCTTCTAAATTATCTGCCTCTGGTTGTGTTGGTGCAGCAGTTTGGATTCCTCGGTATAGTATCATCCTTAATTTTAAGTGTCCTTCTTTTTCTTCTGTATTTACTGGAGAATCTATTGCTATCCTTGAGGCTCTTATGTATATTGAATCACATAAACTTAATAGGTCTGTCATTTTAACTGATGCTAAAAGTTGTCTGCAAGCAATATTGACAAACCAATTCACATCCAAGACTAAGTTCCCTTTTATTTTAAATATCAAAAGGGTTCTTTTACGTTGTCATTATCAAGGAATCAAAGTTATTTTGGCTTGGATCCCGGGTCACAGTGGTATCCAAGGAAATGTGATAGTTGATCTTTGTGCGAAAGATGCTATTACTAGTGGCTCCCTGGAACACTATGTTGCCTTTTCCTCAGACCTCATTCCACTTGCTAAACAATCCTTGTCTTGTCGTTGGAAGGATCATTTTATTACAGTTAGTAAAACTAAGGGCAAAAATTATGCAGATATTCAGGCCACAATTCCTCCCAAACCGTGGTTTTTTAAATTCAAAGATATTAACAAGAGTACTGTCTCAACAGTTTGCAGGTTGAGAATTGGCCATGTTTGCACTCCAGTTTTTCTTGCTAAGCTCCATGTTAAAGATACTTCTGTTTGTGAATGTGGACTAGACGAGGGCTCTCCTGACCAAAATTATCTCGGAGTTGATAAAAAAATGGCAAAGTTGAGATTACATCCCAAGGGCAAGGAAGTTTATTTTAAACTAAAATATGTCCTAAAGAAAAACCCGGGTTACAGTACTGTAAGCGTTGTGCAGCAGCTGATTGAAGGTAAAGAGGTGGATATGCCGGAAGGTGTGAATAAAAATAGTGTGCAATATTTTAAAGACTTAAATTTCCTTCCTGTGACTTCTGTTAACGTAGAAAGGTCATTTAGCTATTTAAACACGCTGCGAACGAACCGCGGCGAGTTCGTTCGCAGCGTGCTGCTCCCAGCACTAATGCCCCCCTGGATCGACAGGACGTTGATGAGAGCTCATCTCCTGTCATCTCTTTGCCGGGTAACACCTCTAAAGCCCCACTGGTAATGCCTCCAGCAAAAGCGCCATCGCCGAGCACGTCGTGCCCCACAGGTCTTCGCGCTGCAGCCCCTCGCATTGTCAGCCTCCACATCTTCAACTTGAGTGCTGACACTACTGCCGAGGAGGTCACCCACCACGTGCAGAAACAGCTGGGCATCCCGGCGCCCGTGTGTGAACAGCTAGCCGTCACGCGGGGCAATTACTCTTCGTTCCGCCTGGATGTGCCGGCAGACAAACAGAAGGCTGCGCGAAACGTCCAAAATTGGCCAGACGGAGTCTCAGTACGCTTATTCAACGTAGTTAAGCCAAAAAACTCCACAGCACAACGAGACACAACGCGGCGCAAATAAAAACTAAGTTTGTTTTATTACACCAAAATGTACGATCAATTTGCAGCAAGACTTCGTTATTATGTTTGTTAACACTCGGAAAAGCCAGATGTTATAGGATTTAGCGAGACTTGGAGCCGAAAATATGAGATTGAGCAAGTGAGGTTAGGTGAGTATGCGCTTGCAAACTCCTACTGCCGCACGCGCATCGCTCATGGCGGTGTGGCGCTATACGTACGCGAGGGTATAAAATATAGACAGCGTAATGACCTACTTAGCCTCGCCGTTCAGTTTCACTTCGAATTTGCAGCTATAGAAGTAACTTGTTTAAAGCTTATAATTGTTGTTTTATACAGAACTGGAAATGGTGAATTTGACATTTATTTGCAAAATTTAGAGTTATTGTTAGGTAAGCTTACTGACGAAAATAAAAGGTTTATTCTAGTCGGTGACCACAATGTGGATTACCTAACTGATAATCGCTTCAGACGGCAGGTTGACGATATATTGTTTAGCTATCAGTGCACTAACATTGTTACTTTTCCTACTCGCGTGACTCCCGACTGTGCGTCGTCCATTGATTGTGGAATAGCAAATCATGCCTGCGACTCCCTTACTGTGTCGCCAGTGGACACTGCAATTAGTGATCACAATGCACAGCGGTATGAGTTTGAAGTGGATTGCGATTTTAAAGGTACTAAGACTAATAAATTTATCGAACGACGTATTTTTAATAATGAACCTTCTTATTTATTTTATTGTGACATTTATAATTATAATTTTGATTTTATCTATAATAACACCTATGGCATTAATACTAAATTTAATAAGTTATTTAATATTTTGATTTACTATATTGATATTCATTTTCCGATTAAAACAATAAAAATAAAGAAAGAGTCTGCTGTGCCATGGCTGACTGATGAGGTATTGGAGTACACACGCAAACATAGCGATTTACATGAAATAAGACGCCAATACCCCAACAACCCCATCATCTCGGAGTGTATTAACAAATACTACGATTTAATAAAGTCCACAACGCTGCGTGCTCGGCAGAACTACATCCAAAACAAACTTAGAGGTAGTACAAACCCGGCAAAGGAGATTTGGAAAGTGGTAAATGACGAAGTAGGAACCAAAGCTAGGTCACATAACCTATGTCTCAGGGACCCAACGGGCAAAATTGACGTACCGGATATCTAGGTTCCAGATAAATTCAATACCCATTTTATTAATATAGCGTCTAAGTATACGATTGCTAGTGATCAGTCTAGATGCAGACACTATCTCCGCAACCACCTAAGTGATCTGGATGTGCCTATGTTCAGCTTGCCTACAGTCACGCGTGACACTTTGGACGAAGTGCTGCGGTCCTTATTAAAAACGCGTGCCGTAGTGGACACATATGATATATCATTAAATATTATTTTATGTATATGGCCTATTATATCAGATATATTATTAGTATTAATAAATACAATATTTGTAACTGGTGTTTACCCTGACGTGCTGAAGAGTACCAGAGTGTGCCCTGTCTTCAAGGGAAAAGGGGACAAGTGTGATGTAAACAATTATAGGCCCATAACAATAGTGCCCACCATTTCAAAATTAGTCGAGTCCATCCTTTCGTCGCATATCATGACCCACCTTGAAGACAATGATTTGCTTACAGACCGTCAGTTTGCATATAGGCAGAAGATGTCGACGACCACAGCGGCACACAAAATATTTGACTGCATTGTTTCTGGTCTAGACGACAAGTACAAGATGGCTGGTATTTTTTGCGATTTGTCCAAGGCATTTGATGTAATTAATCACCAACTGCTTTTGGATAAGTTGCAACACTACGGTATACGAGATACCAGCCACCAACTACTCTCATCGTTCTTGTCTGATCGGAAACAGGTAGTGAAGTTGTCTGCAAACGGCAAAAGACTGGCATCTGGGCCTGGTGGCGTGCACTTAGGGATTCCTCAAAGATCGGCGTTAGGAAATAGCCTATTTTTAATGTTTGTTAATGACCTTCCAACCGCCATCACAGCTGGCCTTTCGGTGTTGTTTGCAGATGACACCACAGTCGTGGTAAGTGCGCGCACGTATGAGCAGCTGGACGAAAAAATACATGATGCTTGCGAGCAGCTGCAGGGGTGGTTCACAACAAATGGATTGCTTTTGAATGTTGCAAAATCCAACGTCATGATATTTTCGGGCCGCAGTCTTGCTGTTCCTCCGAGCGTGCGTAACAATCCGATGCCTATATGCGACAAGTGTAGGTTTATTGGCTTCACTCTGGACTCGAACCTTAACTGGAAGTGCCATGTTGATGACCTGTGTGTTAGACTGAGTAGTGCAGTCTTTGCGTTGCGTAAACTGAAAATGCTCATCTCTGATGACGCAGTAAGGCAAGTTTATTTTGCACATTTTCACTCCCTTATGTCGTACGGCACTCTTATATGGGGAAACTCCACGGATGCCAACAGAGTAATGCTAATGCAGAAACGTGCTGTGCGTACATTAGTTGGAGTGAAACCTAAACATTCATGCAGGAATCTCTTCGTGACGCACCGCATATTGACTCACTACTCACTTTACATATACCAAGTTATATTATATGTTAGGAAAAATATTACAATGTTCGCCCGCGTGCACGCAGTCGGCAAGCAGCTCCGCCACTCTGGGCGTTTGAGAACAGTTCCCCGTCGCATGGCACTTGCAGGTAAGAACCCGCGAGTGATTGGTCCCACCTTTTACGAACGTCTGCCCTCCGAACTTAAAAGCGAACCATCTGACAAAGCATTTGGACGCCGGCTGAAAAACCTTTTATTACAAAATCCATTATACTCAGTCAATGAGTTTCTGGACCTAAAATTATAATTGAGATGTGTTTTATGTGATTCCGTATGTAATGTTGCCTTTTAATTCTGATGTTTTGACATATTACTTTAATGATTGACTTATTTTTATTGCTTGTGCTTTGTGTTCCTATTGATTATGTTTTATTTTATTTTTTATTTTTTGACGATTTCAATGTAATTTCTTATACTTTGACATAACACGCAATGTATACTGTGACTTACTTTGGAAAATAAATATCATTCATTCATTCATTCATTCATAAAATTGTTTTTTTTCCAATCGACGTGAACGACTGACCGCCAAATCTGTTAAACAAATTTTAGTAATTTATTCACTATAATTTGGATTTGTTGTTATAAATATGTATATAAATCTCATCATTTGTAAAATATATAATGTTTAATATACTTCGTTATTTGTTTTTTTGTCAAACATACTTTGCTACCATTACAGGACGTTGATAACGATCACTAATTACGAGTGATGTGGTACTGCTGCACCTTGTAGTTTAATTTATGTTCCTTCGAACCACCGAGCGTCGTGATCATTTATTTGTCTTATTACTTTCAGCATAGATTTAGTAAAAAAATGACAAAAGGATTTATACATTTCCACAGGACACTCGATGGTTAATAGATTGTTCAAAGTCGGTTGCGAGTAACTTTTCTCTCACTAGTCGGTTGTCTAGTATTTGGCGCGGGGCGCCCAGGCCCGCACGCTGTCGGAGCGCGTTCCTAGTCTACTGCTACAGAAATACAATAATGATCCGATATTTTATGAAAACATAAAAATAACAATAACAGCTAGAAATAACAGTTATAAAAAGTTATAAAAATAACAGCTGAATGGATGTTATCGGTTATCGGAATGCCCCCGAAGGTAAATATGATCTAAACATGACTCTATTTTTCTACCTTCTATTTTTATCGCGTTATATCACTTATATCATTTATGCATTTTGCAAAACCATATTCTGCCAACATATTCTCATATGTGGAGACATGACTGTCCTGACTATTCTAGATATTAATATTACCATCACCACATAATTTTTGAATTTCCTGGAAGGTTGCTCAACAAAGTATTTGTTCACTGAAAAATATATTAATTTTATTGGTTTTTGGTGGTCTATAGATTAAAATAATATACACAAGTTCCCCGTTTTGCTTGAGGGTAATGGGAACGCACTCCGCCGACTTAGCGAGGGCCGCGCCCGCGCCGCCGTCGGTGCCGACGCCCGCTGACGCCGCGAGCTCGGCGCGCGAATACACGAGCACTCCTCCCCCTCTACGCCCCTCCCGAGTGTAATGATTTATAACAAAATCCTTTAATGCTATACAACGGCAAAAGTGAGAAATTAATACTAGATTTCGTGTTCACTATGGCGTCTATCTGGCTTAAGTAGCTGTCAAGGGTTACAAGTAATTCGTTAAAATGTTTTTTGATTGAGCGGATGTTAACGTGAAATAAACCAAGATCTTTACGTCCATTAAATGAGTCCATAATTTTTTTCATGCTTTCGACACATAATATATGTATTTAACATAACACCTCCTTGACCATCTATGAAGTCTATATTATCTAATAATTTTGGCACCCCATTATCATTTCTATACTCTATGATGCACACTACTACGCCGTAACGATCGTAGAAGCAATCGTAGCAGTTAGTTGCTTTCGCGCTCCCAAAACCCGCTAGGGAAGCACCAGATGTCCTTCGTCTGTAGGTGCGACAAGGAGGGTACGTTACGCCGCCCGCGCTTACTGAACCCGAGTGCGATACACCGATATCACCGTAAGGCAGAGGTCAGTCCCTGTGGTTACTTCAAAGTACACCGATATAAAGTAATAGATAATTTAGGACGCGACCAATAATAAAAAAAGACAATGGATCTGACATACCTACAGAAAAAACCTGCCTACCTAAACTACCATAGCAAACATAAAATGGCGGACTGTCACATGTTTAAGTGCTGCCCCGATTCAATAGTATAATTAAGTTATCGATAAACAAACCATATGGGTGGGAGGTTCTCAACTCGTCTGTTCTGTACGTTCAGTACTTCGCATGTCCTGTATAAAGATGCAGTAGCAGTGGGATACCTGAAGGGCTTGCAAAACGTCGTCTTGAGCACAACTAGCACGGTGGGCCCTTTCCACCGTAAAGGAAAGGAAAGGTCGGAAACAGTCCCATAGAAAAGTTGGAGTGATCTGATTGGTGGAATCCATGAGTTAACGACGGAACTTCTCAAAAATTGCGGAGATATTTTGCTATTTTCAGCATTTGCATTTGGCTAGGTTCACATGAACGCGTGGCTGACGCGGCGCGCGGTACAAGATTCTAACAAAGTAGTACTATCGTATACATGACCGCGCGTGCCGCCCTGCATCGCAAGCAAGATCTTGACACGAGCCACCTGTCATATCAACGCTTCGACCGTGCGTAAAAGCGCGTTCGTGTCAACCTAGTTTCTTTGTGAAACCGATGATGAAGACTAGAGATGAAGTATTTCACGGGTTCAGTAGGTAAATATAGTTCGAGTGAGTTAATATAATTAAAAGTAAAAAGCAACAAAACTATAATTTCTTTCTTAGTTATTCCTTTCATAAAAAAAGACTCATTAAGTTCTCTTAATGATAAAATAAAAGAATCATAAAAAGCAACAAAAATATTAACAATAATTATTTACTTTTGTTTTTATTCAAAACAGTGCCACAGCGTGAGAGTGCCAATAATCTTAAATAATCGTGTATTACCAGTCTTCAACTCCTTCATTTTTTTTAAAATATGATTGATATATTATCAGACCGTAACAAATATCCGCTCTTACCGGGATTTGAACCCAGGACCGTTGGTTTCATGGGCAGGGTCACTATCAACTAGGTTTACGTGTCGTCAAGTAAACAAATTAAAATATTTGCTGCTGTCTTAGGTTTTATAGTCATTTACGAAAGTTTTATAGTCATTACTTATTTCGGAATAATATTATTTTATTTAATTAATTTCTGAATGAAACTTTCTCAGTACACTTTTTCCCAAAATCCTTTAAAATAGTAATCCATGATGAAAGATGGTTCTTTGCTTTCTTTGGCATATTCCATATACGTTCTTTATGATACAATTACAAAAAAAAACATGTTATTTTAACATTAATTGTCATAACGAGAAATTTCCAAGTTATTTCCGATATTTTAAGAACAACCCTAGCTGTCAAATTCTCCGGTATGTTTACTTTCAAAATATTGTAAATAAAAGGCAAATCGTATAATAATCTTGAACTAATCTTGATCTATGGATTAATAATAATGTACTACATTAAGTCCCCCAATAATGACAAAACTGACCAATATTTTAACAAAAACTTAAACTTACCGATGAAATGTTCAATATTTCTGATTTTTGCTGTTTCTTGCACCTCATCCTAACAAACTACACTTAAGAGACATTACAATGAAGGTTCTCTTTCAATCCATGTGGAACTTTTGGCAATATATAATACGGAAAACAAGATATTAATCATTTTTTTAAGTGAATTCTGCACGGTTGACACATCAGATACTTGGTACTTATGACAAGCTAATTGCACATGGCTGACTTTAGGCACGTTAGGTATTTGTATGAACGTCAAATTATAAATGTTGCCATTATTGCACTGGCTGACGTACTGTCATCTCTTTTTACTTAGGGACATAGAACTAAGTTAAAAAGAGATAACATTATTTTTGAGTGTTCGATGTCGGAATGCATAGTATTTACATAACTGATTATTTGTATATGTCAAGTGTCACATCCATTCTCTTCCCTTATCTATGGACGCGACCGTCACCCACGGCTACGCGCACGAGACCACAGACCTATTAAACCTATGGACTAGAAATAACTACAAAATGTGCATGTATACCTAAAATATCTTGGCGCACAATATGGCGGCTGTTTCTATACTTAATTTTTTTTTTATTCACTTGACAGCTCACCTACTACAAAACCGTGGTAACTAAGATGGCGGACTGGCAGCCCAATGAAGGTATTCTACGATCATGTCAAAATGTTTCAAAATAGGGAAGAACTAAATATGATGCTATCTCTTTTGTCATACGCTACGCTACACAAAATTGGAAAGATAGAGATAAAGTATGGTTTAATGTTGCTATATTGATTTTATATATATTTGTATACGACAATGTGTCTATTAGCAAAATAGGCCATCTCCTTATATTTCTATACTCTAAGCACGAGACTTCATAGAATAAGAACTAAACCTTTAGGCGAGCCAGGACAGATTCGAAGTAAGCCAGTTGAGATTCAGGTCAAAATCTGAGTAATTGCGATTCTGGTGAAGGTCAGCTTTGCCATAGGTCTTTTTGGAATCAGGCTATTTCGGGATGCGACAATGAAGTAAAAGTCAATTTCTCATTTAGTTAATTTCTGAGTACCCAGGTCAGATTCGTAACAAATCTCATACATGACAGTATTACGTCGGATTCGTAATAAGCCAGATGCGGAGGAACGCAGTTTCCCTTTATTACCGAAATCTTATCATGTCGCTTTCAAAATATATCAGATTCTTAAAATGATAAATTCTGAAAAATATGCTTTCTTAGTATTAGGTATTTTTCTTTGTACATTGTTTTCTAAAAATCCCAGGTATAATCAGAAAGTAAAAACACTCGGTATTACGAACTAAAATACGTTTAAAATGTATATCAGAAGTACTGGCCACTTTAAGATAATATTAGAAGTAACTATTATATTGTTACTAACAAAAGTGACAATTTCAAATTGACATTGAGTTCAGGAAGCTACAATGGAAATGGACAATTTTAAAATAATAAAAACCGGTAAAGACCGGCCCTGCGTTCTTCTAAACGGTTACAAAATACTGTTACCAACTCGAAAAGAAATTAGGAACAATCAATTTCAGATGTCATAATAGAAGTATGTGCAGTGCATCTTTGACAATAAATTCCTCGAAGACGAAAAAAAAAAACTAACCTAAATTAACTACCTATAAATTATTTTATTATTTTTGATTAAATATTTTAATTTTAGAACGTGATTTGTTTTAATTCCCTTTGACTGTACACTTGCCCAATCTACCCATAACTTGACAGACTTATAATCTTTTAGGCGAGCCAGGACAGATTCGAAGTAAGGCAGTTGAGCAATTTGTCAGAATCTGAGTAAGTCGGACTATCAATTTGACCAGTTTCTATTTAATTCGGATTCTCGGTAGGTATGGTTTCGGATAGGTTAGTTTTTGAGTTAGTCGCAATCCTAAAACGTTAGTTTCTCAATAAGTCACATTCTGAGTGTTGCATATTCTAAATAATTCATATTCATATTCTATATTATTTCATATCATCCCATATTCTAAATTTGAAAGCTAGTTTGAAACTTAAGCAAGGAGCGGAACCTGTTTTTCACAAAGCTTACACTATTCCTTATTCGAAAAAGGAAGAAGTGGAGAAGGAGATAATAAATTTAGAAAAAGCAGGAATTATAGAAAAAGTTAAGCATTCAAGGTGGGCAAGTCCAATAGTTTTGGCTCAGCGAAGCGACAAGAAGTTGAGAGTTTGTGTGGACTATAAGGTCACTCTCAACCAGGTGCTGGACACTGAGCACAGTGAGCACTATCCTTTGCCAATACCAGAGGACATCTTTACAGCTTTAAGTGGGGGTAGTGTTTTTTGTGTGTTAGATTTAACTGGAGCCTATCAACAATTGTTATTGGAAGAGTCTTCCCGTGAATATATGACAATAAATACACATTTAGGATTGTTTAGACCAACTAGGTTACAATTTGGTGTATCCAGTGGCCCTTCAGTGTTTCAATGTGCTATGGATCAAATTTTGCTTGGTTTGAACAATGTTAAATGCTTTATTGATGATGTGGTCATAAAGGGAAATAATATTTTAGATTGTTATGAGCATTTGACTAAAGTGTTAGAACGTTTGAAAGATTATAATGTTAAAGTAAATCTGGATAAATGTCAGTTTTTTAGTAGCGAAATAAAGTTTTTAGGTCATGCCATTAGTAAAGAAGGAATCAAGCCGTTACCAGAAAAAGTAGAAGCCATAAATAGAGCCCCAGCTCCTAAGACTGTAACCCAGTTACAAGCTTATCTTGGGCTCTTGAACTACTATTGTAATTTTTTGCCAAGGTTGTCGGAATTGTTAACACCTCTTCATCAATTACTAAAAAGTAATGCCCCTTTCATATGGACTAAGGCTTGTGAAGAAGCATTTCAAAGTAGCAAAAGATTACTAATTGATAATCAGTTATTAGTTCATTATGAGTGCAGGAAAGAACTATATTTGACAACAGATGCGAGTGAGTATGGAGTAGGGGCAGTACTTAGTCATAAAATAGAAGGTGAGCCGATTAGTTTTGCATCAGCAACTTTAAATAGTGCACAAAAAAATTATTCACAGGTGGAAAAAGAGGCTTTGGCGATAATTTTTGCTATTAAAAAATTCCATAAATATCTGTATAAAAATATATATATATATTGAGAACAAATCACTGAGCACGTTTGATTCTTATAATAGCGGTTTCTGAGTAGGTCAGACACGTAACGAGACTAGGATTTCAGTACGTCTAATTCTGAGTAAGAGCGATTCTAGACTGATTAGATTATATTTAGGTTATATTCGTAGTAGAACAGATTATAAGTCTGTCAAGTTATGGGTAGATTGGGCGAGTGTACAGTCAAAGGGAATTAAAACAAATCACATTCTCAAATTAAAATATATATTCAGAAATAATAAAATAATTCATAAGTAGCCCTCGCTTTGAAAATAAAAACAATTGTAAGGACTCCCCCGCCCCTCTTCAAATCAAACCGCCCTTAACTACCTACATTGGCTACATTATTGCGTAATGACCAAGTTAACAATTTGTTTATTTCATTCCGTATCACTTGAAGAATCACTGGCACAGTTACTATCGGAAGACGTACTGCCGGACGTACTGCCGGACTCGGGCTCATTACTTATCTCTGTCCAGTAAATTCCTGGTAAGTCTTTAAAAACTCAGGCAAGACGCTTTTTTTAAAAAGTCTAAGACCCCGATATGTTTTTTCTTAATATCTGTTACTAAGTTTCTTATGTGCTTATCGTATTTCAAATCGATTCTCCTGGATTTCTTGGTTTCTCTGTGAACACAGGCTTGTTTGATGCTGATATCATAATGTATTGCCTGCTTTTTTAACGAAAACAAAAATTTAAAAATATTTGGCTGTTTACTTAATTTTTTGTTTAACCTGTTATGCCATCCTTCTAAGTGGTTTGTAGTGCGGTACTTTTCTTCGCTGCATCCAAACATTTTCGGTGTGATTATATGTAGTTAACCAATATTTTTCGAAGTAACTCGTAAACTGTTCAAGGTTATTCACTTGCAGAAATTTTCCGATTAGAGCATACCATCCCTCAACTATATTTTCAGTAGGTAGCAGAGGCAGATATGTTAGTAACCTGACGAATTCCTTTCCATCATCCTTGCAGATACCCAGTGTATTGGATTTTTTCCAAATAGCTTTTATATAACGTAGATAGCAACCTGATTTGCTCACTGCTGGGTATACATTGGACACGGCATTCAAAGCAGCCAGCTAAAAATCTGCCTTATAATTTTGAATGTCTACATTCAGAACGGTCTTTAAGGTTGGAAATAGTCTGACGTAGGTTCTTTCTTGTTTGTCAGGCAGAAGGGCATACGAGCCCCAATGCAAAAGAGTTCGTCAAGTCATACATTGTTAAGTATATGAATCTTATATCAACTCATTTTATTTCTAGAAAGGCATTAGCAGCAAACGATTTATACAATATTATACTCCATAAATACAACGTTGCTTTTACACTATTGCACAATAAATCCATTATAAGAAAAAAAAACCTCTATACAGAGTGTTTTTTTTAAATGGGACAGTATGGGGAAATCCGAATCTAAAGGAAATAGAGGAAAAGTGTCCAAGGAGACATTAGGTGTTTTTTTATGTAAACAAATTTGGCTCATTAAAATTTTTGGTCAAGCGTGAGTTGTTCTTAAAAAATTATAAAGTTGGTAATTTTTTTTTTTGACGCGGGTCGACTCTGTTTCATGTAAGGATTATTTCATTGTATGGAAAGAAAAAAATCTGAACAGTAGAAGTTGGTCAAATTTAATGAAAACTAATCTTCATACAATTGCAGTATTCGCCTTTTAATATTGTCACAAGTGCCTAGGCGTGTAAAAAAATATTTAAAATTATTCCATTTTTAAATTTCGATAATCGATAAGAGCTCCAGATGATTCAAGAGAAGAAAATTTTTTTTAATCTTCGTAAACATCATGGCACGCGATAGTCTTGAAATTATAAAAAAAAGAATTCAAATTTGGAACGTAAGTTATTTCTGCAGCAAAGAATTCAAATTTGGAACGTAAGTTATTTCTGCAGCTGTGATTTTGTTTCCAATCAGTTCATGCTTGTAATTTTATTCATCATGGCGTTAACTAATTCACATAAAGTTGATTTGATTGAGGCGTATTTTCTTAATTATCGCAGTAGAGATAATGCACTTAAGTGGTATCAAGAACGCTATCCTGACCGTGTAGTACCGAATCGCAAGATATTTGATAGTTTAATAAAGAACCTAAGACAGGAAGGCTGTTTCAAACCTAAGCGTAAAAGGCCGACGATAGTCAATAGTGAGTTCATAACTATTGCCGTATTGGGATATTTTGAAGCATATCCAAAAGCTTCGTTACGGGAAGCAGCTGAAACTATCGGTATTCAAAAGGCGAATATTAAAAGGCGAATACTGCAATTGTATGAAGATTAGTTTTCATTAAATTTGACCAACTTCTGCTGTTCAGATTTTTTTCTTTCCATACAATGAAATAATCCTTACATGAAACAGAGTCGACCCGCGTCAAAAAAAAAATTGACCAACTTTATAATTTTTTAAGAACAACTCACGCTTGACCAAAAATTTTAATGAGCCAAATTTGTTTACATAAAAAAACACCTAATGTCTCCTTGGACACTTTTCCTCTATCTCCTTTAGATTCGGATTTCCCCATACTGTCCCATTTAAAAAAAACACTCTGTATATTAATTCATATTATGGTTTCGCAAAACAGTTCGGCAGGTTCTTAATTGATGCAAAATAGTTCGTACATGCCTAACGTTAAGCCTCTTTAATTTTATTACTCAAAAAAATAAACAAGATTTAAATAAATTAGGAACCCATTGTCATTTAACATGTCAAAGGGTATATATAAGTACATACCCCAAGTATTTTTCATTATTATAAGTTATTAATTAGAGCAACATGGGCCGCGGAAAACCAGTCACAGAAGAAGTCAGGAAAATTATAATTTCCAGTAGTGAGAGTGGAAAATCTACCAACCAAATCGCCAGAGATTTATTACTGCCAAGATCTACTGTCCAGTCAATCATTGAGCATCGCAAGAAACACGGCACAATTTCGTGTTTGATGAAGTCGGGTCGACCGCGTATGACGAGTGCCGCTGAAAACCGTGTTTTAAAGAAAATTATCAAACAAAACCGCCGTGCTCGTGCGGGGAACTTACCGTAAAATGAAATGTGATAATCAAAGTGCCTTGAAGTTGGCCACAAGTCAGCAGTCCCATAATAGATCAAAACACATAGATGTACGTTTCCATTACATCAGAGATTTAGTTAAGAATAAACTTATTAAAATTAAATATATTCCTACAGAGGAGATGCCTGCTGACTTGTTGACAAAAGGGGTTTGTTCATTAAAACATTATAAATTTATGGAGAAAATAGGTGTTGTGCCTATGTTATCTAAATAATTTGTTTATTTTGATCAGTGGGGGTCTTAGTATGTATCAAAATAACAGCGACATCTATATTGTTAAATGTCAACTGTCACCTTAATAAAAATAAAATGGTAGTCTGTTGCGAAAGCTTGACGTGTTTACTATTAGGTTCCAATTTACCAAACAAAGAAGCTAGGTTGACACGAACGCGCTTCAACGCGCGATCGAAACGTTGAAATGATAGGCGGCTCGTGTCAAGATCTTGCCCGCGCCGCGATGCATGGCGGCACGCGGTCATGTATACGATAGCACTACTTTATTAGAATCTTGTACCGCGCGCTGCGTCAACCACGCGTTCATGTGAACCTAGCCTAAAGTTTTTGGAATACAAATGCTGAAAAAAGCTAAATATGTCCGCAATTTTTGAGAAATTCCATCGTTTACTCATGGATTCCACCATAAGATAACTCCAACTTTTCTATAGGACCATTTACGACCTTTCCTTTCCTTAAAGGTGGAAAGGGCCCACCGTGCTGGCTGTGTTCAAGACGACGTTTTGCAAGCCCTTCAGGTACCTATCCCACAGTTACTGCACCTTTATACAGGACATGCGAAGTACTGAACGTATAGAACAGACGAGTTGAGAACCTCCCACCCATATGGTTGGTTTATCGATAACTTTATTATTGCAGCACTTAAACATCTGACTGTTCGCCATTTTATGTTTGCTATGGTAGTTTAGGTAGGCACGTTTCTTCTGTAGGTATGTCATATATCCATTATCTTCCTTTATCAATTTTATCATTGGTTTGAAGCGAAGTGAAGTGTCCTTGAATGACGTTGTTCATGTTTTTGTCCCTTTCTCAAAAATGCAAGATCACGCTAAAGACAGGGACAAAAAACATAAGAGACGTCACTCACGGTCACTTTTCTTCGCTTTAAAACTTTCCCTGTGCAATCTCGTGTCATATACAGCGTGTAAATTTCATACGGGCATATATTTTAACAATAGTTAATATACACCCTAATTAACATAAAAACGTGTGTAACAGCAACATTAGTTGTATTTCTTTTTTTCTTACTAATTAATTCAGCAAGCAATGTATGACATTGCGCAATTAAATTAAAGCATCTACATAATAGTCATGTTATGCTCACGAATTGTTATGGTTCGCCATTTGTTTACTTCGCCCATGAAAGTCAAAAATATCGGTGCAGGCGGTGAACTCGCCTGAGATTGGTATTTAGTTTCCACACATTTCGTCCTTGCACTTGGATACAGGCGATACATTGACGACCGATGGACGCTCGCACACTTCGTACATTGCTCCTAAGACAAACTTTAAAAAATTTACTGCTCCTCAATAATAAAAGTTACCAACAAAATAACTTTCTCACATGATTTGTATGATCGTTTCCCCGTGTTTGTTGACTCTCGGGCCAAAAGCACAAACCGTGCAAAGGCCATAAAGATAAAAAAAAAAAAAAAAAAGCATACCATACTCTTACCATTAATTACCCAATGATTAAGGAAGAAAATTAATCATTGTAGTTACCATACCATACAGTCTGTGAATTCTGTGATCAAGGCTCTTTCTTAGGCCGTACTAGTATTTGTACGAAAGAACAGTATGACCGAACATGAGAATAAAAACAATGATTCTATTGATAGTTCTGATAATACCAATCCTATAAAACGGGTTGAAAATTCCTGGATACTTTTAGTGAAGGGTAAGCTAAAAACATCAATCTTTGTTTAACTCACGCCGGTATTCCAAAACACTTCTCATAATAATTGTAAACATTTTCAGAATCGTTACTCGCGAACAGCGAGTTTAATTTCATCAGTTTTCCTCATCCAGCCCACAATAAGCCAACAAAATTTTGTTTGGATCAAGCTCACAAGAAAATCTACGAGATGGTCACTTTAAGTGAACCTCACAGATGTTGGTTCTTTGGACTTACCGTTAAATCTGATTCCAGCATGTTATTTCTGACTCCGGTAAACCCGATATTTTTAGGTGGGAACACATTTTTTATTTTTCGCTTTTTTATAGTACCTAACATACATTTGGGTCGTTTTCACACATTAATTAAAATAAAACTTATGAACGGAAGTTACCCATAGAGTTTGTATGCCTAAATTTCATTACACAAAGGGCCCGATCGTGATTTCAATGATGATTCCAAATGTACCTACCTACCTATACTAATTCCATGGGTTTAAAGCTACAACAGTGCTTATATCAGTGAACTTTGACTTTTGGTGATGAAGCTCCATCAAATTTGATTCCGGCCTATAAGGTAAAGACACCAGTACTCGACAAAGGACCAATGTTCGACACTGACTCTTATTCAAAGAAGATAAGAGTTATTCATTACACTGTAATGAATAACTCTTATCTCTTATTCAAAGAAGATAAGAGTTATTCATTACACTGTAATGAATAACTCTTATCTTCTTTGAATAAGAGTCAGTGTCGAACATTGGTCCTTTGTCGAGTACTGGTGTCTTTACCTTAATTCTTTTTTATATATGTATGTATATTTATTTGTATCATATATACTCACCGTGCCTGGGATGTACCCTAACGATTTTAAGAGCATGTTGTGCGATAGCTTATGATACTTTATACCATTATGTTATGTATCATGAGATAGAGGCAACTCTGGGCATCTGTATGAAGAACATTAAATATACCATTAACATTTAGCAGTAAAAATAAATTCACATTGGATGCTGCTCAATTTAACTAAGGATCAAAAATTTGCATTCATCAGAATGGTGCAAGAAAATGTTAAAAAAATATAAGTGTGGTGACTCAAGCTTTTTATAATATCTACACAGGTCATGAATCCTAGATCCAGGGCTCGAAAACCAGTATATTTTCCGTTTTGATAGCCTAACCTTTGATAAAGGTTACCCTTGCAAGAACATTGCTCTAACCAGTAAAAATCTTTGAGACCAAACAGGGAATAAAATCCATATACTGGTTAGAGAGAGCTTTCTGCGTTTGAGCGGAGACTAGGTTGAATGACCTCTCACAAATGATATAACTGCTTGCTGCAATTGCCGCGTTTTCTATGGTATTCTTATTAGATTTGATCTGTATTTTATTGTTTTTTGAAGTATTCTCTGTTCCACTTATTCAAAACAGTCATTCCACAGTCTGAAGTTGATGTTGACAAAATGGTGTATTTGTACGCTTCCACACCTTCTTCGGAGTCTTCAAACCGTTGACCGCGTGATAAATCGTACATACTTACTAGGGAATATAAAGAAATTGTTTGGTCTCCGGTCAGGACAGTACGGAGGAAGGCACACCAGCTCAACATTTTTCTGCTTCAAAAAAACATTTGTCTTCCGAGTCGAATGGGAGCTAGAATTATCGTGATGTAAGACGATGCGATGCGACGTTTCGGGTTATTTTTTCGGAGTTCGGCGGTAATCGTTCTGCGTTCCTGTAAAGGAATTGTAGCAACATGCCCCTTTTTCGAGACAGCCAACCACTTTCGTTGGTTTGACCTCGTCTTCGAAGACCCAAACTGCTGACTGATGTTTTCTTTCAGGTTCGTATGACCTGAGACGATATTTTAAATAGTATTTGAGTTCCCTCCTTTGAAGCGTTGCAGAGTATTTTGGCACCAATCAACACGCGCCGCCTTTGGTCTTCAGAAAGATTGTGAGGAACCCACTGGGAAACTACCTTTCTCAGACACAGCTCATTATGTAATATCGACTGAATTGCAGACATTCCGATACTAATACAAAAAAACAGCCTGAATCTGGTTGTATGTCACATGACGGTCATCTAATATAGTAGTTCGCACAGCTGCGATGTTTTCAGGCGTGACCGCTGTTCTTGGTCGATCTGCAGAAGGAAGGTATAAAACTTGGGTTCACCACTATACACCAGAATCCAAAATGCAATTGAAACAGTGGGCAGAATCCGGGTGCTCGGCTCCAAAGAAAGCTAAAGCGGTGAAATCAGCTGGAAAAGTGATGGCATCTGTCTTTTGGGATTCGAACGGAATTTCGTTCATAGACTACCTACCGAAAGGTCAAACTATAAACTGGGAATACTATGCTAATCTATTAGATAAGCTGCAGGAATTGAGCAACAAAGACCAGGCTTAGCATGAAAAAAAAAATGTCATCAAGACAATGCAAGAATTCACACTTCTCTTAAGGCCATGGCCAAAATTAACGAAATGCATTATGATTTGTTGCCTCACCCACCTTATTCAACTGGTCTTGCACCATCTGTTCCCCAAACTCAAAACTTTTTTGGGGTGACAGTAATTTAAAACAAATGAAGAGATCATAGCTGCTGTAGAAGCCATTTTATAGAGGGTATAACAGCGTTGGAGCGAAGGTTGACCAAGTGCGTAGAGCTTAATGGAGATTATGTGGAAAAATAATAATAAAAAAATTACACTAACCGCCTGTTTCACAATCGACAAGTAAAGCTTATTTGACAGATAAACTTAGCCCTTTCTCTTTCTGACACTTGAAAATAGACAAGGAGAGAGACATCTTTATGTGACAGATAAATTTACTTGTCGATTGTGAAACAGGCCCTAAGTGTAGTAAGTATTTAATTGTTAGGATAGTTACTTATCATCCTGCCCTCGTAGTTCACAATACGCTTCATCTATCAACACACCAGAAACTTCAACATTTAGAATTCATAAAACCTTTTCATGAGTTTTAACGTCCCACGACGCGACTATTACCTGCGCAGCCGCACCCCCGCACCGCAGTAGCAGCCGCCGCGACAGCGATCTTTGACTCCGTATCCAAGCACCGAGTAACCTGTTAAGGAGCGCTTCGTAATAACGTTCCCAAATCAATCCGTTGGAACGGAACCTAAATAATTAACCGGTTTATCCTTAATAAATACCACTTCATTTGTAACCGGTTACAAGCCATGCCTGCATCTATGCGGTTGATCCCGAAATAAAACAAAAATCAACAGTGTGAGTGTTTCTAAATGAACCCTACGAAAGTAACTCGTGCAAAAAGCACCTTGAAGAAAATGGTGACCTGTTTTTTTGTTTTAATGGCCATGTGTCTACAGTGCAACTAGAGAATCGTAAAAAGGTTAATAAAATTCGGAGTGGTACACGACTATTTGTTTTCCCGAAGTATTTGGAGAGGGATCCCCTTGAATCGCATAATGTGTTTTCGACTAATATTTTTTCGCATGTTTTCGTATAATTTGTATTGGCATAATTGTACTGTCGCATAATAATACTTTAGCATACTCCTTTTTTAGCATATTAGGCTATTAGAATAATTTTAGTTGGACTAATTTGTATTTGAGTAATACACATTATGCATATTATTGTTTGGGCTATTAATTATTAGATACTTAAGGTTAAATTAGGTCACGTTAGGTACATTAGGTTAGGTTAGGTTAGTATGATATTCATTTTGTAATGATGCCGAATAATTATTATGACTTTGCAATTATGCTATTTGACGTTAGTCTTGATGACAATTATGCTTACTGTATTTATGCTTTTTAATGTTATGCGTAATAATATATGCGTAAAGATGCACATCATTATTTCGGCTAAAAGCAATTATGCGTAACACTATTAGTGCAAATAATTGTATGCCATCCAATAGAGAACCATTTGGAGACATACTTAGAAACAACCAGCGACGCAGAATCATTCTTCACCATACAATGCCAACTGTCATAGATCACGCTATGTGACTCGATTTTTGAAAGGTCAAAATATACATATCTTGACCTTTCAAGTCGTTTCGCGTGATCTATTATCGGGTCATCCACCGTACATTCCTGATTTGGTACCCAATAATTGCACTTTATTTCCAAATGTAAAGTATAAAATTACTTGGTCAACGATTTTCGACCCGTGAAGATGCCGTCGACGCGTTCAAACAGCACGTTTTGGAGATACCTCAGTTCGAGTAGAAAAAGTGCTTTATAAATTGGTTTCAACGTATGCAAAAGTGCATCGATCATCTTATCACATCACACAAATGACACCACCGACCGACCGACTTCAAAAAAGGAGTAGGTTATCAATGCGACTGTATGATTTTACGCGATTACTCCGTCAATTGTGGATCGATTTGATTTGTTTTTTTTTTGTTAGGGTATATACCGAGGTGGTCCCATTGCCACCAGGTTGATATCTGATGAGGAGATTCATGAGGAATTGAGAAAACTCTTCAAATATTATAGGCATACAAATAGCGATTTTGGTATTTTCAGAAACAAGTAGGTAGGGCTTGCAATCCGAATATTCGAATGATGCGAATATTCGTTTCTTTCTGATATTCGAATAATGAGTTTGAGTATTCGAGTATTTGAATATTTATGGTTATTCGGACAGACGGATGTAACATTGCTTCGGCACTAATCGGGAATTATCGGGGATGGTCGGCTCTTTATGTCTGACTCCCCCATCCCATTGACCCACCTCCAACCTTTTCTTCTTCAAATTCTTCTACAGTACTGGAGGTTGGCAGTCAACTCAGCATACAACTTCAAAAAAAAACAACCTTCCAACCTTTAAATGTGTCAATATTATTAACTTGGTTGATTGTTTTTAGGGTTCCCTAGCCGAATGGCAAAAACGAAACCCTTATAATTTCGTCATGTCCGTCTGTCCGTCTGTCCGTCTGTCCGTCTGTCCGCCTGTCCGCCTGTCCGTCCGTCCGTCTGTCCGTCACAGCCATTTTGCTCAGAGCCTATTGGCACTATATAAATGAAATTTGCAGGATAGATGTATTCTATAAACCGCTATACAATGATGTAGTAAAATTGAAATAAAAAATATTTAGGCGTGGCACTCCATACATGTAACTAGGGGACGAAAAATTATTTTTTGAGTTACTTCAGCGTGTGGGTTATTTTTAGATTGGGCTTCCAAAATGATACGGAGGTTTTTAAGTGACTTTTTTACGTAAGTGAACAGTTGGCGAGATATACGCTTCTAAAGTCGTAAAAATTCTGTCCGGGTGGGTAGATTTTGAACTGTTAAATAGAACATTCTAATAAAAATTACAGTAGTAGAACATACGAAATACTTCCAACCAAAATTGTTTTGAACACGATACGCTGAGTAGTTTTTGAGATTTTAATAATAATAAAAAAAAAGAATTTCAACCACGAACGTTCATCCCAGCTACGGAACCCTTCACTGTTCGTGGTCCGACATGCACTTGGCCGGTTTTTTATTTGTTGTTTATTTGATTGATTTTACTTACGTAGTTTTAATTTTGTTGTTGATTCTGTCTTTATTTGTTATAAATCGTTGCTATTTGTAACATTAGTTTTTTTTGGAGATAATTATTTAAATTCAAGTTATTTTGTTGTGATGATTTATGATTTCGCGATCTTTTTACTTATTTTAATCACTTGGTTGATTACTTTTGTTACTTTGTAAAATTGTATATAATGGTTAAGTTCAGTTTGAATTTAAGGTAGCCGAGAGAATTTTCAATCAGCAAACTTACATTGTATTGTTTTACAAAATTCACTAATATCATTATAGTTTTGTGTTGATTACATTAATAATTTAACACATACATATATTTCACCATTTTAATTATTTTCTTTCAGTTTTGTTGTTGATTCTGTCGTTTTTCAATTGAAGTATGCATAATATTTGTGCAATTGATACTAAATCGTTGCTGTTCGTACCTTCTGCAGTTGTTTTTAACATAATAATATTTAAACTCTAGTTATTTTTATTCATTCTATACAATCAAGTACTTATTATTTATTTAAAATATACATGTTGATTTTTTGAAAAAGCTTTCGGACTGATAATAAGTGAAAATGAGCAACAAAGCCTGTATTTTTCTTTTATTTTCAGTATTTTCTAATAGTATTCGAATTATTCGAATACATTCAAATGAAGAGTCGAATATTCGAATATCTGAATCTATCGAATATTTGCAAGCCCTAGTAACAAGTCAATCATTTACATACATAAAGTATCATTTAGTGAAGTGAAACTGATGTGATGACGCAGACTACTGATGGCCACCGGAACTCCTTAATAGTACCTTTTCAAGGGTGGCGATAAGATATCTCGATTTAGATACTTGAGCGATAATGACGAAGAACATTTAAATAGTTTAAATATAATTATGCACACTGATTTTCCCGCGACGTTTCTTGCGGCGGGCGAGAAATATTCTGTGGTTCTTATTGTGGTTGGTTGAGAAGTGGAAGTTTAGTTGGATTATGATTACTAAAAAATATAAAATTAAATTAAATTGTTTAAAAAACAATTAATCGCCTTCGAAAAGTCAATAAAGAACTTCTTTTCCAAAGGTATACGTCAGTCAAACTGAAGTCGGCGTCTTACTTTTTTTTTACCAAAAGCCCACTTAAGTTTAAAGAAGCTTCAAAAGAGGTTAAAAAATATGTGGGATGCCGACTTCTCTTTGACTGTCGTATTACCATTTGAAAAGGTTTTTTGAAGGTGGTTTATTGTATTTTAAAACATTTAATTCTATTTCTATTCCGGTTAAATAACTAGCGGCTCTCGTATACCTCTAAAAAATAATTAAATTAAGGAGAATTCCCACGGCAAATATTTGCTCATTACTGGGGATTCAACTTGACCAGTTGCAGTAATTTTGTAAGGAAGGTTCATGTGTCCGACGTTATATACAGTCACGAACTTTAATTTAGGACCCATATATGGTCGAATTTCGTCTGGCAAACTTAACCTTTAAGAGCTAGCTACTAAGATATTATTATATGATTTCAGGTCCTCTATTCAACTGCGTTATAACGATATCGTATTTGACCTGTTTCCGTATTGTCAACGTTTTCATAACTCTTATGTCATTTACAATAATAGCGACTGTCACATAAACGATTCTTAAACGTGTCAAACACGATATCGTTTTAACGCACCTGAATAGAGGCCCTGTTGGTAATCGCCATAGATCGTTATCGCGGGAGCAAAAACAAATCTGTTATGGAACACATAACAGATTGATTGTTTGGTAATAAAGGAATATTATGCCTACGCATTCTAAACCTCTAAGAAATTCTTCATTTATCTTACACGACGTTTTCTCTGGATAGACATAGTTGGTCAAAGAAAATGTAATAATAAGCCAACAATGTGTTTTTTTAAACGGTTTAATTTAGCTTCACCGTGTATATTTGTTTGTTAGTGGCTGTTAGCTTCAAATCTTGCAATCGATTTAACATATACGTATTGAAACCCCGAGACCATGCAGAATTACGATACCTTCGATCTTTTAATCCTAATGCTCTCAACTTGGATGGCTTCCTATTCGCCAACGTCGCAAAAGTAGATTACTCTGTTTCCTTTATAATATTCTGTACGATCCGCAATCTCCTGAATACTTAAAATCTCTTTTTAAATTTCTGGGTTCTACCCACATCCGTCAGCTACGATCCACTGAAAACCTCACACTTTCCATCCCTCCTCACCGCACAGGTTTCATGTCCAACTCCTTCGCCCTTCAGGCAGCACGACTTTGGAACGACCTTCCCCTTAAAACGAAGAAAGCTCCGAACAAGTTTGCCTTTAAAAAGAAAGTTCGCGAATTTCTTTGCAGGTAGAATTGACATCATCTTGGTTTTCTGATTGCTTTATCTGTTTTGTTTTTTGCTTATATGTATATAAATATTATGTATGTATTTATTTATTAGTGTAATTCATGTATTTATATTTATGTAGCATATTGATATTATGTAAGTGTATATGTTTATGTAAGTATATAGTATATAGTTAAGTCAGAATCTATGTTGCACCGCCACTACAATCTCTGCTTTGCCTAAAGGTTAACTGGTAGAGAATGCCTTACGGCATTAAGTTCGCCTTTTGCATATTAAGTGTATTCTTTTTTTGTGCAATAAAGATTAAATAAATAAATAAATAAATAAATGCTGTAGATAGCACTGCTTAGTTTATGGACTTTGATACTAGATGATTCATAAAAGGTTTTAAAACTCGTTTTTATTTTTTTTATTGAGAAGGATAATACTCTGTATTAAAAAATATAAACTTTGTATTTTTTAAGGCACCAGTCATTCCTCTCAATTCCTTTCCAATATTTTTACTACATAAAATACCATTAAAACGACAAAAAAAAACAAGATCTTTTTGATAAAATAACCTATGAGAAAAAGAAATAAACCAATTAACATTCCAAATAAATGAGTTTTCAAGTTTTAGTATCGCGTGTATCCACCGTTATATTCAATGACAGCGAAGAGACGTTCACGCATGGATCCAACCAATCGCTCGCATATGTCAGTCCCACGGAAACCTTCCTAAATCGAATGGCAGTGCTCTACGACTGCTGCCCTGTTTCTTTCATTTCGATTGCTCCACCTTTGCACCATCAAGGCCCATAAGTTCTCTATGGGATTTAAATCTGAAGACTTGGCCGGAAAGGGGATAACCCTTAATTGAGGGTGTTCGGAGAACCAGCTCCGAACAATCCGTGCCGTGTGAATTGGAGCATTATCTTGCACAAACTGGTGTTTCTTGTTCATTTAAGAGATCGACATAAGATTTAGCAGTCGCTTTGGGAGGCAAGTTGAGCAGTTCTCCGACACCATATGAACTCATCCAGCCCGAAATGTTGGCAGCGATATGACCGGACGCATGGTTAGCAATAACGTGGTCTTGCGTGTAACGCGTGTCGTTAATTCGCCACAGATGTAACCTGCCTGTTTGCGAAGACTTAAACGTTATTTCATCTGTAAAGGCAGTCGAGCCCCAACCAAAGTCTAAAATAATCATGTGCAAAGTTAAGACGGATTGTCTTGTGATTTTCTGTTAATGCGATCTTTCGTGCCGGTCGCCTGTGATGCAGTCCCATACTATGTAGGTGTCTTCTAATTGTTAACGGGTGGACGTCAAACATCTCTGCAAAATGCTTTGTAGGCGTGAAACCATCTATTTCATATTGATTTCGCATGAGGTGCTGTTGTTCTTCCGATACGGCATGAGGGCGACGGTTGTTTTGCCGCCGGTCATCGGAATTCCCTTCCGTTTCATACCTTCGAGCCCATCGACGAACTGTTGCTCTGGTTACGTTACATTGTCGTGCTATTTCACGTATCCCTAATCCTTCTTCGCGTAATTGGATTATTTGAACTAACTGTTCCCGATTAACTGCAAGCATTTTTATTTAAAGATTCTTCTTCTTTTTTATTAAATGGCGGTCCACATTGTGATTTCGCCAATGTCAAGTGAATAGAGTAAATCAGTAAACAGAATAAATCAAAAGTAAAAGCCGGGCATTTTTCAATCGGCCATCTTCCCTCCCCGAAGGTTACTGGAATCCAAAGATTTAAATTTCTTCAAATTATTTTCTTTGACACTGACACATGTCTCTTTAAAGATCAGAGATTATTCGATGTGATAACCTTTTTGAAATGAATAGCCATTTAATCATAATAATGCCTTATCTGTCTTTCGAATAAATTGATTTAGCGTTTTGGCCTTTATTGCGAATGAGTGATTTAAACAAATGTTCCGGGAAGTGGGTCCTAAATTAAAAATCGCGACTGTACAAATGAACCCTGTAATACTTTGGTTAATATTTAGTTTCATCAAATTAAAGAGTGAAATATTATATATCAATATCTCCTTTATAAAGACTTTAAAATGATTTATTTTACAGTGTTGCCGTATTTAAGGAAGCAATGTAATACCAGGGCGATGCCACTAAAGGATTTATCATCAAACAAAGGTTTCGAAAAGGTTGTAGATTTCGTTAACAACCTTGACCTTGTGGCGGATTCAAAGGTTATTAAACTATTTAATTATTACTATTACTCTTTTACCAGTATTAGTTATTGTTCCTATATAAAAAGTATGGTCTATAAACTGGCAACAGAAAAAAGGTTGCACTAATTAATAGTATAAGCTACGTTGGCACGGTCGTATTTTTAAGATGTAGGCTAAGCGCTTTTTAACACCTTAAAATCCTACTAATATAAATGCCAAAATGTGTGTCATGTGTGTGTGCGTGTTCGATTGTTACTCTTTCACTTGGATTTAGCTTATACTTTGATTTACATAGGCTACTTTTGATCTCGGATTTTTTTACGAGAGGCGTTCAATAAGTTCTCGGTATCTTGCTAACCTTTTTAGTAAACTTCTTGATACTGACCGTTAAGACTCTTAACTTAAGAGTTAATCATTGACAGTAAAAAAAGGAAATTTGAAGCCCACACGTTCTTTTGTTTTTCTGGTACTGCTGAACAAACGTGATGATCACCATGAGTGTTTTTACAATGTTCATTAAATTGGAGCATCGAGCCGTGATAGAACCCCACCTTATTAGTACTGTTAGATTTTTTTAGAGCTTTTGACTCTATAGGTAAATATCAATATTGCTGTCTAAATTAAGTTATTATGGTTTTGTCAGTGAAGTCTAGCATTGGTTCAGTAGTTATGTTAACAATCGGTACCAGTATGTCAAGTTAAGTCAATGTGATGGTGGTTCCTTATAGGTATCAGATAAGATGGCTGTTACTCGAGGGGTGCCTCAAGGTTCTATTCTCGGCCCGATCCTGTTTGCTTTATACTCGGCTGATGTAATAGCGCACATCTCTTAACTGCTGGTACCACATCTACGCTGATGATAATACAGTTGTACATATCATGTAAACCATCAGAATTTGACAGTGCAATAAGAAAGCTAAATGAGGATCTGTCAGGAATAGCTACCTGGGCCTCTGACAATAGTTTATTACTGAATCCCACTAAAACTAATTAACTAATTATAGGCAGTAAACAACAGCTAGTAGCCCTTAGACCAATAGTGGATGTCATGTTGGTAGATGAACCTATTGATCGCGTTTATGATGCACGTAATTTAGGTCAGCAAATGGAATCTGATTGCGAGCTCAGTTAGGAATTGCTTTTACAAGCTCAAGGTACTGTACAAGGCTCGACCATTTATAAATGAAAGTTTACGTGTGAGGCTGGCAGAGTTACTCGTCTTATCAAAACTCAATTACATGGACGCAGTTTTTGGCCCACGTCTACTTGCGAAAACTAAAAGGCTTATACAACGTGTCCAAATGCCTGTGCCCACTTCTGCTTCAATATTTCCGATAAAGGCCCTGTTACCGCGTTTCTAAACAAGCACTGAATTCTTAAGATGCAACACCCCTGTAAGCTATATTAGGCCTGTCTGCTTTTTGGTGTACAAGGCTCAAGGCTCCGATGCATTTTCTTGTCAAATTGTCACATGTGTCCAGCAATAGATCGCGTGAAACTCGGCAATGCGCTATACAGCTGTTGACGCCTCGACATACCTCGGCTGCCTTTCGAGGAAGTTTTCGCTATGCTGCAACGAAGTGCTGAAACAACATCCCACCGCCTACAAAATTTAAAGAGCTCTAAATTAAAATTAATAACTTTTTTATGCGATTACCAGTTTAAAAAGGGACCACTGAGGCATGACACCAGTGGATACATATTCATTGTAGTACCGTGTTTGTCATGTTCTGCGCTCGGACACGCGACCACAGATCATAAGCACGTAACGCGTTGGCCACAAATAACAAGTTACAAGGGTATGTCTCCTCTCTTATGGCGCAGAGTAGAATTACTGCGTGTGGTTCCTGTGGTAGGTAGCCACCTGAGCGCTGCCTGTTTTATGAACCACTGACAAACTCGTTTCGTTTTTATTGTTGTTTAATTAGACATTTTGTACTTTTCTGCTTATGTTTTATTTATTTCTTAACTTATTCGTAATATTCGTGTCACCTTTCGTGTTTTTACCGAGCGGTCCCAACGGAAGACCAGCGTTGTCTTGAAAGCCAGCATATGCTGAGTAAGGACCGTTTCGCGACAACTATCACTTTTCTGTTGTCTCTTTTCCTTGTTTTATGTTATTTGATGTGTGATTGTTGCGGATAAATGTTCTTTTTTCTCTCTTTCATTCAAAATATAAATAAGCAAATTTGTTATATTTTCTCGCATTGTCGGAGAAAAGCACTAGGTATATAAGCCTCGGCCGGGAAGCGCGGTTGCTGGACTCATATATAGCACGGCCTCGACTGCGTCTCGGCCACGCCAACTCGTTCTCGTCCCGCAACGGCCTTTTTCCCGGTCTTTGTAGTAATGTACTTTTGGTGATTATTACAATATTTTATTTTGTTTGCAGGGTCCTTCAGAATTAAAAGCTTACAAGTATAATGAAAGCAAAACTCTCATGTGGCTAGAAAATAAAATGAATATCTTAGCAAAAATATTTCAAGATAAAAATATTCATGTAACACCCGGTGCTGTATCTGCAACTTTCGTGGCCAGCGACGCTAGCAGTAACTCAGTGGATGAAGGTGTGTTTTGCTTATACAGGGTGGAAAAAACGAACGCCACACGGACGGCAACTACCTTAAATATTGGAAATAGCGAAATCCATAAATGTATAATTTTATGGACACTCCTTGTTGGTATTTCTGTAGCTCTGCCTACCCCTTACTGGGAATGAAAGTGTGATGTTATGTATGTATCATTATAAACCACGAAACTGTAGCATTATTCATCATACACAACGATGTAAACTGAATTCCATAAACAGGGTGTCCAGTAAGTAGCACAACAACCTTAGGGGAGAGATAGGTGGTCAGGTCACCTACCAAACATAAAAATCACCTTAGTTAAAGTCCTAAATTTTCGGAGTACTCCGACTAAAAAACAAAGGTGAAAAACATACACCCACAGTAAGTTTTTGAGTTGCGGTAGGTATTTTTTATTTACAGTTTTGTTGATACATTACAATTTTGAATAGTTGTTTTATCAGATGCAAAAAACAATGAAAACGTAACTATTATAGATGTTTTTTAATTTTGGGTTTTGTACTTATACTTTAGCCAAGTTTTGAAAACTCCTGGTGAAAAAAAAACAATCACAGATTTGCATTTAAAAGCTTAAAACATGCTTGTTTTGTTATAAATGCTCAAAACTAACTTGAGCACTAGGTGTATTAAAATGCCTTTAGTTTAGAGCTTTAATTAAATTCTCAATGTAGCTTGTTAGTAATTCAAAACTATTTCATTTGCTATTTTCTACGTACCTACCGTTTAGATTTGGGCTGCAACCTGTACAATGCCAATCTTAGAAGATGCAGCCGATATCTACTAAGTAATAAAATTCACTTTTTAGGGGATTTATAACTTTGTATTTACCATTTTCATTCAAATTCATAACATTTATTTGACTAAAACACACTGCAACACAACAAACATAGTATACAAAAAAGAAAAAAACTACAGAAATAAAACATAAAAACCAGATGAGAATATTATACGCATTTTTTTTTACTAAAATGTAAATAATTAAATTTGCACTATAGTGTGAAGTCAAACAGGATTCAGCTCAGCATATGCTGCAGCCAGAGCCACAGCGCTGGTTTTCAGCTGAACCCTGGTGTTCACCTATTCGTAGCTGAACGCGAACGCGTGAGGAGAGAAAAATATGTATACATGAAAAAGCGGTAATGTGCAAGAAAATAAATAAATGAATATTGGGGCATTTCATATGAAGCGGACAGGAAAAAAAAAGTGAGGTTCCCAAATTTGTTTATATTTGGTTTAATTCTTCCTCTAGTAGATGTAAAACCGGAAGCTTAATATTTTTTATATATAATGGTTGTTTTAGAAATTATAAGCTTTTAAAAAATTGCCCTAATTGAAATCCCGACTTTTTAAAAGTCGAATATCGAGTAAGTTAAATATAAAACTTAATATTAAACCAAGCGTTTTGTTTAGAGTTTATAATGGTCTTTACAATAAAGAAACCAATTTTGAAAAATAAAAAAATAAAATGGTCAAAACCGGAAGTAAACATTTCAAAACGATTTTTGAATAACTTTGACCACTTTTTTTTTACTTTTTTTTATCTTAAAATATAGCCTTTAATATGTTTAAAATACACAAGAAGTTGTAGGATGGGATCTCCATTGGTTAACCCATTCGCGGCCAACCGTCTGTGAACGAACGCTTCCCGCCAGGCCCCCATACAAAGTACTTTTCGATAAAAACGTTGACGAGACTCGTGCGTCATGGGCCTGGCTCGACCCGTAAACGGACCGCCGCTTACGACACAGGTAAAATGGATGGTTCATTCAACATTTTTTGGTAACCACGTCTTTTCACAAGTATTTTTTAATGAAATATATATTATTGTCATACATCACTCAAGTTGTCTGTTTCAGAATTTGTAAATCTTTATTTCAACCACTTGCTAGTAAGTATTCAGTTGAGCTGAAATTTGGTTTACCTACGTAACTTCGGTGAGAATGCAATAATATGGTGTGGTGATTTCAAATGTAAATAGTTATTCAGAGTAAACATTTAAATGATCAAAAGACTAAGGGCACGTCTCAGAATGTCCAAGTGAACTTATCTATCAGATAAAACAATCTCTCCTCGTCTATTTTCATGGGTTAGAAAGAGAAAGAGCTAAATTTATGTGTCAGATAAGCGTTACTTGACGATTGTGACTGAGGGTAAATAAAACAAATTTGTTAAAAAAACGCATTTATTACCTATATAAAATTTGCCTTAAATATAATATAAAATTTTGTCTTAACATACCTAATTACAAATGTTCTTATATTACAATGATTTCATCCGGGTGCTAGGCTAAATCTTCAGTTGATGGTGGTATTCTGTAAAACATTTTCCCTGGCACAGACCTGGTTGAGTTGGGCATTTGGGGCAATAGTCTGTCGTATCCACCCTCTTTTTATTATTTCTGTAGCACATCACGCATCTTTTTCGTTTAATTCTATTTTTACTGTCCCGAGGTAATCTGAAAGATGCGTGACGGCGGCTTGGAAGGTTTACAACACTTGCCGGCAGACTATTGTTTATCTCACTTGAAACTAATGCTCTTATAACAGTTTGTCTAAAATTATATAAGGGCATTGGTTTCTCGCCGAATCTATTATATAAATTATGAGCATTGCATAACATTGTACTAAAAATATGAATACCCAACTTTTTATACCACCTCAGAGTCTTATGCTCAGGATTATAGTACGCCATCATCTGATCGTATATCTGTCGATTCCACCCATGTATTTATTATATTGTAATATTACATTTGGCTTGGATCTTGTTTCATTATTTTTTGTTGTATAATCATGCCATTCGCCGTTATGCTCGGATGAAATCATTATAACTTCGCGGCGGTCATTATATTTGGTAACACTAATCCCATTTTCAAACCACTAATCAAATTATTCGGGTCATCTAAAAGTAATAACGATTTTTTTAATAACGTGTTCCCTCTTTAATTCATGAATATAAATTTAATAATTTCTCTCATTCCTAAAATTAATTACATAATATATATTAATTCTTTCCAATTGGCTTTTTCAAAGATACACTTATGAAAAAACATAAATTGCCAATAGTTTAAACTATAATCACGACTTTTTTTTATTGATTATACATAATACTTAAAATAATAAATCATTATCGAAAGCGCTCTAGTAACTATTAAAATCTTGCATTCTGAGTCTATGTTATAGTTCCCATGTACATAGAACAATAAACTACGATATTTACCTATAGGTAAAATTAAAGAATGTATTTAAAATAAATCGAGATATCTGACTGACATCGACACGCTTCCCAGAAAAAGATGAGCATAAACTATAAGTAAAAAGTAGTAAATGTAGTCACTTACTAGTTGTTTCGATTGCAGTTTCTTCAAAGGTATTCATCTCCTCCTGCATAGCTGCTAGATCAGGATGCGTAGCCGCGTCAGTCGAAGCGGGCTGGTTCAGGTTTCCACAATTCGTAGCCAGGTCGTTCGGGTAAAGCAAGTTCGGAGTCCAGATCATAGCGGGGTCGGTCAGGTTAGGCGAGAACGTATTCCGGTAATCCATAGCCAGGTCAATAAGTACGCACAATCACACAACACACGAAAGGTAGATACGAAGATGTCAACAAGTAAATCGTGACTAAATTACTTACCCTTACTTTCATTGTCTCAGAAGGCTCGTCAGGTAAAATGGGAGAAAGCACTTAAACATCACGTGCAACCCCATGTGTATCCCCGGTGCAAAATACGACCAGATAAGAAAATTCCACAAACAAACAAATCTTAACGAGCCAGTTGCAATATAATAGTATCGTCGCTTCTCAAGTGCTCTTTGTTAGAAGCCGCTTAAAGATAAGGCCGATCATTTTCACTGACCAGGTAAAAAAAAACTTGTACAAATAATCCTATCTAAATAAACGGGAAGCTCTCCATTGTTCCCTAGAACAAAGGAAACCACATAGTTGTGAATAGGAACCGACGATTTCTATTTCAGTCCATAAATCATAACTAATATAATTTAATAAACATTTCTTGGTTTCTTTGATTGTTGCATAGAGCCATACAGATTTCACTTGTTCGCAAAATGATCGTAGTACAAAAGGCATTTATAGTAAAATAAACCTTAAGTTACAGGTATAAGGTTTATTATGCCTTGTTTCGAAAACACGGAATGTTTTCACGGTATGTGCCGGGCCACGATGACGAGAACCGTGCGTCATGCCAATAACTTCTAAAATATATATGTATTTGCTATTTTTAGTAAATAGATTTACTATGTGATAAGGCAAAGTTATATATTCAACTTCTCAGAAAAAAAAAAATATATTTACATATATTAAATCGTATTTCATTTTTCTATTGGGCTTTTTGGCAGGAAAAAGTATGTAATTACTTTTTAAAACCAAAATACCATATAAAAGTGGTTCTTATAATGTGTATAATTAAAGTAAATCCTTGGTATTACGTTTCATTTATGTTTAAAAAGAGATTTACTCATGACGCGTATACTAGTCATGGGCATGGCGGAAGCGTTCAACCATGACGCATACGTGTGGTCACGGGCCTGGAATGGGTTAAGGAAATTGGTCAATAAATGTACATACATATCGCACTGAGTGCGACGTTACGTATGGTATATGTTAGGTGTTGGGCGTAAAAAAACATGTATTCTAAGATTGCAGGTACATTAAAATGGTAACATAATGAAATAAGAAAATCAACAATTTTAATACATTTTATTTTATAATTTTTACTATTTTACAGTGAGAATCTACTGTAGAACTCGTTCTTTTCACCAGAAGACCGTCGGTTTTTGGAATAAAGGCATGAAACTTTTTTGTTCCTGGAATTGTGGCTGCGGAATCAAACCTGGCTTGCAAAAATATCCTTTGACGTTCGATATCGTCTTTAGAGCTGTAGTAGATCGCTGTTTGCTTAAGAGATGATTTTGCCCAGTCATACAATCGCATTGGTGAAATGATTGATCTACTTGGAGGTAACTGTAAACTTGCACGCGTCGCCAAACGTTTCAGGTTCCCTCCGAGACCATCGCAGGGCCCTTTACCGTGAGATGTTGCGTGAAAATGTGCCTCTGCATTTATATTAAAATCATCCTTGTAATAAATAAGATTAACAAAGTTAAATCTATTCTTGAAGTGTTGTGAGGCACCATCGGTTTATATATAACTTTAGTTGCATTTATTCCTTTATCTGAAAGGTGCTTGAGTAGTATTTTTTGGTAAGTATAATAGGTAGCTGTATCATGTTTCAAGTCGTCGGAAATCATGACAATACTCCCGTGTTTTATTTCAGTGCCATCCCTATAGTAAAAAACCGAAGTTAAGAGTGTAGCTTGATCGTTATTCCAATGGAACGATTGGGCAGAATCTTGGACTACAAAACTGTAATTTCCTGCAAAATCACACTGTACGATGATTTCCCCTTTATCAATAGTCTCTTTAAGATGCTTAAAATAAAATGCCTGTTCCTCTGCAATGTAAGCATGTGGTTTCAAAGTCTCCAGGGCATCACACAAACTATCTACGAAATCATCAGAAGACAATATTTGAGTTGATATTGTGAAACGATCAGTACCAAGCCATTTTTCAAACCGTACTTCTGTCACTTGATTGTTGTCGAAAACGACTTTCAGATGTTCACGAAGTGCATTTAAACCGGGACAAGATTGACAACATTCATTAGGTGGGGATTTTGTAGTCATTAAATGACACTTTTGTGTTGGATTAGGACACATCATCTGGCGAAGGCAATCCTTATATGTTGATAGTTCCATGGCAGTTCCCGCTGTGAGATTGGCAATAGCTCCACCTTCCAACATTAGCTTCACATTTTGATGGTAAGTACAAACACATACTATATGTGTACCAGGGTTGCCAGCGAGGATGCATTGTTTCGGTCTTAGGGTAAAAAACTTTGTTAAACCTACTCGAATGTTCGGATACTCTTCTTTGAACTTCTGATATAGTTCGTTAATATTACACATCAGAAGTTGTTTCTGCACGTGGGTTCTTTTGTTGTCATCTAATTTAATAGATATAAAATCTTTTTTCCCTGGCATGATACGACTTATGTCTTCTCGGAGATAAAAACATTTAACCATATTTTCGATCTCAGCTGACAATTTACGGCCGCTACCACGTGGGTTCGGAGAAGACAATATACCGAACTGGTCAACAAGTAGTTTTGCTTTTTTTGCCTGTCGCCTAGATGTTCCAAACTCTTCCGCTAATTTATTCTCTGTCCATGATTTTGGTGCTATTGTCAATATCATAGTTTTTATGGAAATAGACGTCGAAGGATCATTAAATTTCTCCTTTAACTGCTTTAAAATTTCTACACTTTCTATGTCTGTATCAGTTTGAGTGGAATTATGTTTGAATTTATCTTCAGGAATAAATGGTTCATCTTGGGTGTTCTGCGAAAGTTCACTCGATGTTTGACTACATTGTACAAGGTCTACATTAGCTATTGGAGGCACTGGAGGCGATTCATTTAAAAGTCGTTTCCTACAAGATGCACACACATACACATTTGGTGGACCACCCCACTTTTGCACTAAGCACGTAGACACTTTTCTTAAATTTTTAGTTTTTCGATGATTTACTAAATGAAACGGATTGTTACATCGGTAACCGTACGGAGCCATAATGAAAATGTTAACTGTCTAAAATGTGCACACGTCACAGCAAGGTCACAGCAACAACTAAAACAATAGCGGAAAATCAAAATGGCGTGGCGTCATACTGCCATCTCTTTCTTGCATAAGTAACTAGTTCTTCTTACTGCTAATAGATGGCGGTATTCGCGTTTAGTTATTATAGTTATTCCAATACTTGTATTATTAAAAAATATCTAAAAGTTTTAAATACGACCTATAAGATAATAATATGTAAATACGGTAACGTCTTAGCTCATATATCGCCCAACACCTGATATACACCATACGTAACGTCGCACTCAGTGCGATATGTATGTACATTAATTTAATTATTTCCTTAACCAATGGAGATCCCATCCTACAACTTCTTGTGTATTTTAAACATATTAAAGGCTATATTTTAAGATAAAAAAAAGTAAAAAAAAAGTGGTCAAAGTTATTCAAAAATCGTTTTGAAATGTTTACTTCCGGTTTTGACCAATATTATTTTTTTATTTTTCAAAATTGATTTCTTTATTGTAAAGACCATTATAAACTCTACACAAAACGCTTGGTTTAATATTAAGTTTTATATTTTACTTACCCGATATTTGACTTTTAAAAAATCGGAATTTCAATTACGGCAATTTTTTAAAAGCTCATAATTTCTAAAATAACCATCATATATAAAAAATATTAAGCATCCGGTTTTACATCTACTAGAGGAAGAATTAAACCAAATATAAACAAATTTGGGAACCTCACTTTTTTTTTCCTGTCCGCTTCATATGAAATGCCCCTATTGCTATATTGTAAATTATAGGTAAGCCTTACTGGGCTGGGCCCGGTTTCGGCATGGTGTAATGTGAATTCACCTTAATACGCTACTATCTAATAATTCGTAATACTAATTCAGATTCAGCCATCTTGATGAGAGCTGTTTTTTTTTTAATTACCTAGATACATTTTATGTGTGTATGTATGTATGTATCTGTAACTTTAATATCTGTAATTTTTGTTTTTTACTGATATATCATTTTATCAACCATACTGCCCTGATAAGCCAATAAGCAGTATCTCAAATTCAATAGCCAAACCGGATTCCTCTCCTGGTAGTTATGAGGTTGTGATTGCTACGGGTGTCTTATTTGAGATGTTACCATTTGGCATTTTTGGCAAACTTTGTATTCTACCCTGCTGCTTAGCAGGGCAGAATACAAAGTTTGCCCTGTGACAGTATTTACCTTTTTTGTTTCTTCAAAACTACAAGTGTTACAGCAAATATTTATTTTTTCCTGATTATTTCATAGTCTAGGGTAAGCGTACCAGTGAATGAACAGTGCTAGTGAATGAACAAAATATTTTTTTTTTCGCAAAACAAGGATTCTTTAAACTTTACAATACGAAGTATTTTTTTTTTGGATAGGCATCTAACATTAAACTTCAACTCAGGAGCTTTAGTTGCAACATGGCGGGCATCTAAAGTGGACGTGTCTCAGACGTGTTTTCGTTGTATGGGGCGGTATTAAGGAGTCTGGTAAGTCATATTGTTTTATGTGATACTGTACTTGTACCAAGAAATTACGATCCGTAACCTTTTTGATCACAATGCCTACGCCGCAAAACTACTTTGAAGGATTACTCCTAAACAGCTATAAGACTACGAAGCAAAATAACTAACATTTAAAACGCCTACAAAGCAAAATGCCTCAAATTAAAACAACTTATCATTACTTTACCTCAAATGTAAAAGGACTTTGTAATAAAAAATTTTAAACATTAGAATGACTATGAACTTAATAAGACTCGAATGCAAAACATCTCTGGTTGTAAAATGCCTGGATATGATGATGCCTAGGGATGCAAAATTCCTCAAATGCAAAACTACTCAGTAGTTTTATGACCTGAAAACCAAAATGCTCCAAATTACAAGAAATCAAAAAAAATCGAGGTATAAATACAAGCATAGTTAATGGTCCCTCACGAATTGTTTAGTATTATGTCATTACCTATGAAATTGGTGTTTTGTAAATCAGATCATCTAGGGCCGGTACAGAAGGACAGAATTTGAACTGTAACTCAGCTGCAAAATGGCATTTCAGTGTCTTTAATTGCCTCGTAAATGTACCTGAACTGCCATTTTGCATTTTTTATATTAGTTTGATATTATTAATTTGAGGCATTTTGATTTATAGCCGTTTTTGATAGCGATAAATTATGATTCTTAGTCGTATGGCATGTTATGTATTATCCTTTAAAGTCATTTTAATTTTTGAGACGTTATGCTGCCTAGACAAGAAAGCTTGCAGACGTCTTGCAAATTAGGCAAACCGCTTTAGAGATATTGATTTGAAGCATTTTGCTTTGTAGGCGTTTTAAATGTTAGTTATTTTGCTTCGTAGTCTTATAGCTGTTTAGAAGTAATCCTTCAAAGTAGTTTTGCGGCGTAGGCATTGTGATCAAAAAGGATCCGTAATATGTGCCTTTCTTTCAAATTAACGATTTTAAGCAAATGTTTTATTTCTAGATCACAGAAACCGCTAAAACCAATGAATGAACCCCGATGTTCATTCACTAGAACCGAGTGAATTTTTGATTTTGCAATATTGTGTGATTTAGTTATGGTATCAAAGTTTATTTTTGAGTAACATAGATCTTAATTGATTGTCCGTCATGTGGCCAGTATTCAAACAAAATCTTAAATGGGGGTTCATTCACTGGTTTCTAATACAATCTATGAGCCAGTTAATGAACGATCATTATTTTATGAATAAGTAGTAAAAAGTCACGTTTTAACCGACTTCAGAAAAAACCGATTTACAAAATTATTTCTACCTAATCATTGTACTTTTGTAGTGGTTTTTAAATAACAACCACTATTTTTTCACGTGGCGTTGCTTTTGGCAAGCTTAAACCTTCCAAAGACTGATTATTTTTGCTATCAATTACTTTATTAGAATATAAGGATAAGAATTAAAAAGAGAAGTCACTAAATCATTAAACAATAAAACACTGTTCATTCGGTATCGTCTTGGGTCGTCCCGTTCGTTTTTTGTCAAGTTCTTAACTCGTCTCATTCTGATTTCGTCATCCATTCTTCATTCGTCACTTTCGGTGGTAGTCTTTGTCGTCTTTGGTCATATTCGTTGTTTATCTTTTTCTTATTCCGGGTCATTCCGCTATTAGTCTTCATATTTTTTGGTCATGATCGGTGTTGGTTTATCTCTTTTTTAGTCTCATTCGTTATTCGTCCTATCATCTTTGGTCTTATTCTAAGATCGTGTTTTTCTTATCTGGCCTCTTTAGAAATTGATCTCATTTTTTACATGTGCCACATTCACTATTTGCCCCGTTTGAAAATCGCAATTTTACTTATTTTTTCTGACCTCTAGAATCATTGAAAATTGTATTATCGTTAAGTGGCCAGTAACGTAATAGCGGAGGTTGTATAACTAAAGCCGGCATTGAGACGAAAATCGAATAAGATGAATGATGAATGGACCTATAAACGAAAGTGACTTATTGCTACTGGGATCAACAACGAACGTGTCGAGAAAAAATGAGATGAGTAACGAATGAGACTAAAAAATAAAAAGACTAACACCGAACATGTCAAAAGAAGAAGAGACGAACATCGAATGAACCTGAATAAGAATAAGTCAAACAACAACTATGACCCAAAATGACAATGACTAACAGCGAAAGTGACGATTGAAGAATGGATGACAAAAGCAGAATGAGACGAGTTAAGATCTTGACAACAAATGAATGGGACGACCCAAGACGATACCGTTCATTCATTGGTTTCATTTGTTCATTCACTAGGAAAGTGTGTTCATTCACTGGTGTTTGGGGTGTTTTCGGCTTAAAATTACTATAACTTTAAATTACGCTATACCATTGTAAAACAAATGTCATAAATTTGAACAAGAATACTTGCTTGACTTATAACGACAGTAAATTTGACGGTCCCTTTCTCTATTTAAGTACAATGTTTTTTTAAAGTTGAAAACCTCCTTAAGGTTTCATTTACTGGTACGCTTACCCTATGCAATTTTCCGAGATTTTTACTTTGTTTCACGTTAGTTCAAAAAAAAAAAACATCAATTTTCAAGTGTATTTTTTTTTTATAAAAAAAACCTACCAGGTTGTCAGGTCACCTACCAACCAAATATAAAACATCGCCTTAGTAAAAGTCCCACCATTTTCAAGATATTCCGATTTAAAAAATAGTTTCAAATTGTACACCACCAGTAAGTTTTTGAGTTGCGGTATTTGGTTTTTTTAATGTTTTTTTGATACAAAAGAATGTTGAATACTTGTTTGAAAACCAATGAAACCGTAACAATTTTTTTTTATTTGTTCGTTTGACTTAATTTTATTCAAGTTTTGATCTCTCCCTTTCGAGTGCTCAAAACCAAAGTTTAGTAATAGAAAGTATTTGCGCACGAAAATTGTCACGATTATTTTCACAATGAGCCATATTTCGTTTTTTTAAAGCCCTCACTCGAAAGCTAGTGATTGACTTAATATATTCACGTATTTCGTTGTTTGAAGAAAGTCAATGATTACCGGTTTTTTTTAATCATGTTTTAAATATAAATAAACATACAACCTAATTGGAAGTTGTACTTATAGCGATAATATTATTTACGTGCACTTTCAATGTGTTTAATACTGTGTACCACAATTAGCAACTATGAAAACTAAGAAATGAAACGTTTAGTTCGTCAAGTTTCTTTGTCGATGATAGGTATTTGAAGTTTGTTTTAAAATAAAACATCTGAGGATTGAGTTTTTTTGTCAAATGTTAAAACAATTTACTAATGACAGAATTAACAAATGGCGCGGACCACTCTTTTTTAAATGTTTTATCGCTCGTATTTAAAAAATACGGGTGTACCGTTTTTGCTTACTTTTGAGTGAAACTGTCGAGCGCTCGAACGTTAAATATTGCTCCCCTAATGAGAAAAAAATTACATGATCACAGATATTAGCCTTTATGTTAAAAAACATGCTTGTTTAATAGGCATTAAAAAATGGTACATGTTATATCATTAAATCATAACTGAAATCAATCTCTCAAAAGTTGCTGGTGCATTACACAGTCCAAACGGCATAACATTGAACTGCCAAAGTCCTTTTCCGGCCGAGAAAGCCGTTTTCTCTTTATCTTGGTCCTTGATTTCCACTTGCTAGCTGAAGATGCTTAGGTCGGACTGGATGATCTCTGTTTAAGTGCTTCAGTAGCCGAGAACTGATCACAGTCCGAGAAGCTCCGGTGTTGATGGAAATATGACATTTTCTCTCACCAATTTCTCCTTTGACGACCAGACTATTACCATCATTCACCTTTGAGATCATAACTGGGACATTTTGACCACCAGCCAGCACTCGTCCCTTAGGCCTGGCTCCTACTCGTTTCCCTGATTGCTGGCCTCTCCGTTGCACCTGGATCTCGGTGCGTTCTATTTCTCTTCTGGCAACTGGATTGCAAGTGTCCGCGTTCTCCACACCAGTAACACCTTGGTCCAAATTCACAGCGAGGAGCAGTCGAATCTCTGGTCGAAAACTCTTGCACCCTAAAAGGCCTCGAGTCCTGGCGTACAGCTTCCACTTCCAAGGCATGGGCAACTGCATCTTTCAAGCTCCCATGATGTCCTAGTCGTACTGTAGCTCTAACTTCCTTGTCACGAATTCCGTCAATAAAGGCCTGTACGAGCATGCTGTCCTGACGTGCCTGATGCAATTTGATACGCCTTTCTGACCAATTTTTCTATCTCGAGGGCCTACTGTTGTAATAACTCGTTACGTCCTTGGGTTCTGTCTTTTAACTGAGCTCTAAAGACGTGTTCGAGATGGCTGTCACCATAACGTGCCTCCAAAGCTTCAAAAAGGCGGTCGTATATTAAATTTCGTAGAATGTTATCGCGGTATGAAAACCAACAAACGTCAAAACGGCCTTCTTAGAACGATCAAACTGTATTTATTATTTTAGCACTCGCTTCAAATTCAAACTCACGTTAAATTCAAATTGATGTCAAGATAATGTTGAGCAAGTTTAATGCAAACGAGTGAAATAATGAATAATTTGTGCCATAGCAGGTTGCAGATTGCTAACAATGTTAAAAAAGTTACTAGAAGTGAATAAGTGTCGACACATGAGAGTCGAAACGATTCGTAACGGCTACCAATAATGGTTACTCGGGTACAACAAGCAAGCACAGCAAGCAGCAGCAGGACTTAAGGGGGCACCGAGCTTTTTGCGCTCATTAACTTTAGGTATTTTATGCACTCTGTATGTGTGCGTATAGCACACCAGCAAGGAGCGAGCTGGAGCCATGCGCCGGCCGCGCGTCGCGCCTGACGAGCCGTGCGCCGATCCACTAGGCGCGGAGGTTGCTACCAATGTTTACAAAATAAAAAAACATAATCGATTCCGAATACTTTTATTAAAATATTGACTATAAGAAGTTAAAAACTTTTTTCAGTCTACATTTTTTTTTAAATTTGTTGTTTACTGTCGGTAGGTAAGGTAGGTTTGAATTACTTGTATGAGGTACAGTCACATCGCGAGATTGTTGAGCCACTCTAGAACCCACTCACAGATAGATAGATAATTTTTAATTAATGTCGTTGGTACATCTAAGGTGTATTTAGCTAGTGTTAAGTTATTTATAATATTTATTGGGCAAATTGTTCGGCTAAAGAGAATAAATCATAAGTAAAAGCCGTACATCTTCCAATCGGCCATCTTCCCTCTCCGAAGGTTACCGGGAGAACCCTTTCATAGAAAGTTGACGGTAAATTTTGACGTAAATAATTTCTTTTGCGTGACTTGACGCTGTCATTAGGACAGAGTTCTATGGTGGCTCAACAACCCCGTGATTTAATGTGACTGATTATTGAAATGAAATAAAACCTAATTACCTTTATTGACAATATTCTAAGCACAAAATAAAGTGAACTCAATACCTAATGTAAAGTAATAAGAACGGCTGAGTAGGGCAAAAATCCCAGTCATGGACCCTTTCTTCAAGATATTATTTTTAACTGACTTCAAAGAAAAGGAAGTTCTCAGTTTGACCTGTATGTATGTATGTATGTTTGTCCGCGATTATCTCACGTTTGACTGAACCGTTTTTAATGCGGTTTTCAGAAACGTATTTGTTTCACATAGGAGAAGGTTTTGGTATTTTAACCGTCTTTAAAAAAAAGGATCTTAGTTTGTACGACTGTTTATCCATGATTATTTCCGCAAAAACTTCAATGTCTGATTCTGATCACTATAAAGTATAAAATTAAATTGATGTTTTAAAAAACTAAAAACTTAAAGCTGCTGTATCAATCACATATTTAGAAGTTCCTACTTAATGTTTGTATGTATATAATGTAATGAATAATGTACGCAGGTATCTTTAGAAAAAAATATTAGGACATAAGAAACAACAATAATCAATATCGGATTTTACTTCACGGCATTATTTTGTCTGTGTGAGTAAGCAATGTCATTGTCTATTTCTCCATCCACTGAAAGACAAGAAATTTGGTCCATTGGCATCCTGTAATAAAACAGAACGTTTTGATTTAACTATAATTTACTTATTAACAGAATTGGTTTTTGGATGAAATTTTGTAATCCTCATTCTATAAAAATAATTCGTATTTGGGACTTACAATTCCATTGTGTGGTAAATTTTATAATCGATGTCAACCAATTCATTTACTCTGTAAATTGAAAAAATATAAAGATAATGTGAAAATTCATACTAAATTTATTAAAATGTTTTCCTATACACCTCTTACTATTTTTACGCATACCTCACCGGTTCATTAGGTACCTCACTTTTTGCATTGTAGCGAAGTGCCAACAACTGGAACATTAACCCTATAAATAAAAAAATATGAATAATTTTGCAATTTTACTCATTTGTTGAAATATAGTTGTTAGGTAATGAGTATACTTACGGAGTATTCTCTTTGTATTCAGATTTCTGGAGATGTCTTGCTCTAGAAATATTGAAACCATCCCAAGAAGTAACAATATTATATAATTAATTATAGTAAAAAAAACCTCGGGTCGTTCTAAGAAGCTTGTTTTGCCTGTAAATGTGTTTTTTTAGCTAAACTATTTTTATATCTTGGTAAATATTCACCATAGAAGTGTATTTTTTATATACCTACCTACTAATTGAAAGAACTTCGCGTGTTGTTTAAAATTACTTGTGTAAATAAACCAATTTTGGCCCAAAACATCAAGACTACAACTAAACGATTACAAAATCTTAGTAATACAAATCGATACATCTCGAAAATCAGTCTATGTTGCTACCGATTTATTTTCTCCTCCCTTAGCGTGGCATTTTGACAACTGTCAAATCAGGTTTCTTAGAACTACTCCACTATCAGTAGGTTTACGATTTTAACTAACTTCATTTCTTCACGCAAGCGTTTAGCATTGTGCTTTTGCCAACCCCTTCTCTTCCTTTCTTGGTTGTGTTTGATCCCCATTTAAAATAAAGTGAATAATCACAAAAATCGCGATAAACGCAACCAACCAACTTGCGACACAGCCTCCACCTCCGACGGCCGAAGCCTGACTAATGCGGACATGGGGAAACGTGACGGCTCTGGCTAAAATGGACGAAACGCATGCGAATTTAGGTATTTCCTTCATATTAGTAAAATAAAAACACATTTTCAAATCTAAAGTGTAGAATATATAGAAGACGTGTAGTTTTGTTGTAAATCCAAAACTGATGATCTTCCGTGAAGTAATTACGCCGTACTAAGTGTTTATTTTGTTATGTAGAGGTATCTTTGGATGTTTTTTCTATCGAGGGAAGTACAAGTAATCGTGTTTCTAAAGTATATGATATATAGAGTGATTCCTTAAATATCTTACATATGAATTGCATAACTAAAGCTTCAGTAAAAACAATGCAGCAGGCGATCAAACGAACGCATTTTTTTCGTAATTACGTATCGTTGCCTCGGCGCACTCTTAAATTTCTATAATACTTATTATAAAATAAGACATAGTTGATATTATTTTCTTGGAAAATCTTATTTTTTTGTAAAGCTTTTGAGAATAAGTGGGTGGATCTACGACTTCTATTAGTTGGTGCTAACTGCCAATGACATAAACATTAGTTGGTACCCCATTGTGCACGCATCGGTTTAACACTTAAACGTTCTGAACTTGTGTCGTGTCTCGAATATACTTAATTGATATTTTCAGATTTGTTCCTGAAATATGCTTTCGGCATGATAACTGAGTATGTTGAGAGCGATATTATTGATTTATTGAAAAAGAAGCTAAATTTGAAAGCCGACTTCGTAGAATCTTTGGGGCAGAAGCGAAAAACTGATATTGGCGAAAGTTACAATAAAAGGATTAAATTTGAATCAAATGGGATCGAATCTACCAATTCAGCTAGCGCAGCGCATGTCTTGATGAATGGTGTTATTAAACCGAAAATCTTGAGCGCAAAAGAAAAAGCTCGACAAAGGGCTGCAAGTGGAACAAAAACAATTTCAGCCTTTTTTACAAAAAAATAAAAAGCGTTCAATAAATAAATGACTGCATATTAAAGTGTTTTTTTTTCATATCCAACTTAAATATCGACGCCCTCGAACAATAATTCGGTAATGTGATATTATGGTAATTTTATTGTTACGCGAAATTCGGAATCAATGGGTTCGATTACATCATACAGTTAGTTGCAAAACTGAGTCAATATTAGCACCTTAGTAGAATGTTAATAAGTCGATGACAATCAAAGCTATTTTCAAATGCTTAGTACAGAATAGTCCTTGAAGTAAGCTAAAAAACTGCTATATAAATAATTAATTTGTCATTTATATTTTTTTTAAGATTTTGAACCAAAAACTGTAAAAATTCAATTTATGTTTTATACTAGTAATTCAGTTTTCTCTATGGCAACCCCAAATAAGAAAACTATTTAAAATAGAGAATTCCATTCTTTTTAAAATGAGTTATCAACTGCTTGAATCAGGGACGTAGTTTTCTAGTTATTGCAGAATTTTAATCCCCTACCATAGTGAACTAACAACCAGTTTGTATGGCTAATTTGTCTCGGTGCAAAAGTGAACCGTGCACCGAACTAATGTTGCCAATAACTGCCACCAAAAGTATGTCCGATTTTAATAATTTTCTACTTATTTTAAAAAGGCTAAATTTCTTTAATTTTATTAGGGTCCTTTTTTGGGTTGCCACAGAGAGAATTAAAATATTAGACAAATAGAAAAAGTTAAATTCAACAGTTTTTACGATAAAATTACTTAAAAACTGTAAACTACAGGTAAATCATATGGTAGGAGTATTTGTAGCGAATTTCAAGGAGTACTTGCGTATTAAACATTTAAAAATACCTTTACCTATCATCAACTTATTTACATTCTACTAAGGTGCTAATATTGACTCAGTTTTGCAACTAACTGTATACATATATCGATAACTATTTACAGCTACACTATGCGGGTGCAAAAAAGGAAATATCTACCAAATAAAAGAAAATAATAGACTTAACAACGCTATTAGTAGCTATCGCTATTATATGTATAGAACAATGTAAACTAAGCTCTAGGCGTGTACTGCCACATTAGGGCTCACGCAAGATGTTTTTTATAAATCAAAATTTAAAAGTCAGGGTCGCCGTCATCGAAATCGACTATATATATATACATATATATTATTCAGATTTTTTAAAATGCAATTGAAGAAGTTATTAAGAGGACTGTGAAGCAATCATTCATTTTCATTCAGAAATTTAAAAATAATCATTGGGGTCAAAAATTAAAGGAAATGACATTGCGGACAATTGAAAAATGTTTATTCAAGTTTAACTTTACAACAATAAATGGATAACAAAATTTTACAAAAAGTGCCTAAAATTAACTTAAAACCTAGTGTTAGTAGTCCAAGGGGACCCCCCCTTGCCCATATCACTGCCTTCTTCTTCTTCCTTCTGGTCTTTCATTGATCGCACTAACTTCACGATCTGGAGTGGAATGTTGCCCCATTCTTCGATGACTGCGTCCTGAAGATCTTGCAGCGTGGTAGGGGCGGCATCTCGTGACCGAACCCTTCGCTTCAGCTCGTCCCAAAGGTGTTCAATCAGGCTTAAGTCAGGACTCCTGGCTGGCAAAACGGGGATCCCGACCTCTAGATAATCCCGAACAATTAAATGCAGTGTGGGGGCGAGCGCTGTCGTGCATTAATGTGAACCCAGAGCCGACGTAACCCGCATATGGCAACACATGCTCTTCCAGGATCTTAAAATAAAAAAATACATAAATAAAAAATAAAAATAGTTTATTTAAATGTGTAAAACAATTACATTTCAATTTGAAAATTATTTGGTACACTTACTTAAAAAGTACACACGCATAGTTCAACTTACAAAAGAAACAGAGGCCCCCAAACTAGGCAAAGCCTGTATCTTGGGAGACCAAGACAGATTAATATTAACATTAGCAATTTCTACTTAGGTACCATTTACAAGTGTTTTTCCTTTTAAGAGCGTCTAGAACACACAATTGCAAGCCTAGAGCATTTAACTTAATAATAGTGTTTCTTACAGAGATCTTCAGAAGCATAATAACCTAAAGTAAGCAACCAGTCTGATATTAGCTTTTTGGCTTTGTACATTTTACAGTCTTTGATATTGCAAAACCTTAATACTGCATTATAAACAGATGCTCTAACAAAATCACCAAATCGTTTTGCAAAGATTGAGTTAACTGAGGGGAGTTGCAATCTGTATACTCTTTTTTGTAGCATTGATTTATGGAGATCAGAGCCAAGTAGTTGTTTATGAGTGAGAAGACAAGTTTTGAGGATGAAAAGCTGTCGAATAGACAAAACATGCGCTTCCTTGTACAGGTCTGAAGTTGGGTGCCTAAAGGGTTTTTTCAACATCACCTTCAGGACCGATCTCTGAGCTCTTTCCGCTGTAATAAGGGTGGTTTTTGCGGCGCTACCCCAGGCCGTAATACAATAACCAGCTACAGACTGGCAAACGGCAAAGTACACCATTCTTAGAACATCCCTTCTAGCAGAGTCCCGGAGACACTTGATGATAGCTATGGTTCTACGTATTCTTTTTGAGATTGATATAATGTGTTGACGGAAACTAAGTTTGTCGTCCAAAATGATGCCAAGGTATTTAACATGGTGAGCGCGCATAATGCTATCACAGCCACAAGTGCCCAATGTAGGAGTGATACATTCGTGGATTTTAATGCTGTCTAGTTGGGATGGTTCTGAAGCAGAAGTTTTGTGAAAGCAAAGAAAGTTAGTTTTATCAGTGTTTAAGGTAAGTAAATTATTTTGCAGCCAACTATTAATAGCAGCCATCCCAGACTCTGCAGCAGCGACAGCATCACTCCACGAGTTACCCCTAAAGAGAACTACAGTGTCGTCAGCATAGCATAAGATTTGAGAATCTGGTAAATTTGTCTCATGAATGTCGTTCATGTATATTATAAAGAGGGTGGGGCCCAAGATACTCCCCTGGGGAACACCAAAGTTAACTGGAAGCTTGCCGCTCACGCAGGAACCGACCTTTACTAATTGTTTCCTGTCTGAGAGATAACTCCTGAACCATTTAAGGGCAAGACCTCTGACACCGATAAATTCTAATTTCCTTAAAAGAATTTTTATTGAGACGGTGTCAAATGCCTTAGCAAGGTCCAGGAAAACACCCAGACAGCTGTTACTTTGGTCAAGATATCCCGATATTAAATCCGTTAGTAGCATGACAGCATCTTCGGTGGACTTGTGTTGTCTGAAACCGAATTGTCTTGGGGACAGAATGCCATGAGATTCGATGAAGGAGGTAAGTCTTTTATTAACAATTTTTTCTAAAATTTTCGAGAAAATACATAGCAGTGAAATTGGTCTGTAGTTCCCAGGAATGGACTTGTCACCCTGTTTATGTATCGGAGTAATTGAAGCTACTTTCCATGAACTAGGAAAAGAACCAGTACTTAGACTCAAGTTGATTAAGTGTGTGAGAGGATCACATAATACATGCATTGCATGCTTGATCACAGTGGTACTAATGCCGTCTAAACCAGAGGCACAGTCAGACTTAAGCTGCAGTATGATGTTAGAAATCTCTTGAGAGTCTGTAGGATCCAAAAAGAGAGACTGGGTTGGAGAATTATTGAAAGAAACCTTGGTAGCCAAGCCGCTTTCAGTACCATTGATTTTCTGGAGAATATTATTAGCAAGAGTCTGACCGACTGACGAGAAATAATTATTACAAGTGTTCAATGAGTCAACTGGGTCTTTTTTAAGAGATGTGAGCTCAACAGCATGGTTGTTATTAGACTTAAAGTTGCTGACTTTCTTAATTGTTTTCCAGAGGAGTTTAGGATCTTTACTATGCGCTTCAAGCTCCCTATTCTCATAGTCACTCTTAATTTTTCGGAGCAAATTAATGTAGAAATTTCTATACCGGTTGTAAATAGGCTACTTGCCTCATATTAAATTTGGCTTAATAAATTAATATTTTCTGTAGTATTAGACTTAAGAAACCAATATTTATCGATTTCAGATATTAAAAGTGTAAGATGGCTACGTATTTTTTATTTAAAGTTGTTCATTTTTATTTTTTAATTTGAACTCTGAAAACGCTGTCGGACTTGTTGTGACGTCATAGGACTCTAAGCAAACTTCATGTCGGTTCTTTTTTTTTTTTTTTTTCTTGTTTTATCCCAGAGGGAAAGGCAAAGGACATAAATCCATACAGCCTAGTCATAGTTTGATAATTATGATGATCCAATTTGAAGTAAGGCCGAAGCCAAGTTTTTGTACATTTTTCTTTTCCCAATTTAGAGTAAGGCCGAAGCCAAGTCTTTGTATCTGGTCATGTCGGTTCTTATACGAGTGAAATTCGCAATGGTATATTCTGTGCTGTGACATGACATTGACATTTATGACTCATGGACTTTGAGGTTGTGTTATGATCGTAGTCGTTTTAACATTAGTAAAAACCTAATCTGTGTATTATTGTTACTGCTTTCTAGTTTTATTGATAAGAGCAATCATGGATGTTGAATTCGTGAATGCAGATAGCACAAACTTACCAAGAATCGACACATTGATGGTCGGTAATTTTTTTGCCTTGAATCCAGATTTCTGCTCTGCCGAGCTTATTATTATTGAAGATAAAAGTTTTTGTAGAAACTGAATAACTTATTAAGTAAATACTAACATCAAAGTGATCTTCGCAAAAAAACAAAAATTGTTTCAGTCGATAAAGTCAGGATCCTTTTTAGCAAGTTTTAGCCATGTATTTCGCATATTTATTTCACTGGGCATTCTAATCCATAATTTCCCTGGGGTCGTAATTGATGCGTTCTTGCATTCTCGGAATATACAATAACGTTAATTACTATATTTTCCATGTAAACTGGTGGAAGTCATGGTTTTTATTAATAAAAGTATCGAGGTTTCGAAAATGATAAATTGTTTATCTATATGTCAAATGCTCTCGTCAAATGTCAAATGTTTGTTTTCGGCCCGTATGACGTCACAGCACAGATAATCTATAGACTAATATGGCTGTAAGCGTTTTCGCCTGTTAACGAAAACTAAACCTTTAAAATAAAGTTTTGCGGTTTTGTAGGTCCTAAAAAAATATGGGAATATTTTTTTTCATCTAATCGGACAATAATTAATAACTTGAGACCTACTTTAAAACAGAGTCAACTAGCCTATTAATATAGATGTACCATCATTTGGAAACAATTTAGCTTTCTTGTGTTTCTTGTGTGTGTGTGTGTTATTTTAACATTTATTGTCATAATGAGAAATTTCCACGTTATTTTCGATATTTTAAGAAAAACCCTAGCTGTTAAATTCTCCGGTTTGTTTACTTTCAAAATATTCTAAATAAAAGGCAAATCGTATTATAATCTAATCTTGATCTATGGATTAATAATATAATAATGTACTACATATAAGTCCACCAATAATGACAAAACTGACCAATATTTTAACAAAAACTTAAACTTACCAATGAAGTGTTCAATATTTCTGATTTTTGAACATCCTAACAAACTACACTTAAGAGACATTACGATGAAGTTTCTCTTTCAATCCATGTGTAACTTTTGTCAATATACAGGGTGTTTGGTACATGGATGGACATACGTATATAGGAGATAGCTGGGACCATCAGTGTCCCCACTTGTCGTTTTCCACAAGAAGCGAGTATCTTCGAGTGGCTTTTGGGAACTGTTGAAACACCTGTCTCATCTACATTAAAAATACGTTGTGGACTTAGCTGATATTTATCATAAACTTTCTCCAAAAGATCAAAAAACGTTCCGACAGGCACTCTGTTGAAGCCCATGGCTCTAGCTGCAGATGTAGGTTCCGGCTTCCTGTAACTTACATCCGGATGCCTTTTTAAAAATCCTTTAAGCCAATCTATGCCTGCCATTTGGCTCTGCGAATCGAATTTATTGGCTATTTGATTGTTTTTTGCTATCTCATAGGCCAGTTTCCTCAATTCAATAGAAGTCAGGCCAAAAAACCGTTCTTCCATTTTTTTTATATATTTAACCAAATTTTCTTCATGTTCCGCAGAAAACACGGTGGTGTAATGGCCTAACTTCTTTGTAAAGATGGTCTCATCAGGATTTTCTCAATATCGACGGACGTACCGCTCCAGTGTCGTTTTTGGAACAGCATGAATTCCAGCGGCTTTTTTATAGCCTATTTCTCCTGATATGACATGGAGTACCGCTTTTTTCATTGATTCTAAAGACCGCGAGTGTTGATTCGTCGTCTTTTTATATGTTCGAACCATTTTAGCTGAAACAAACGACGGTAGGTACCAATTAATAACACATAAGGTAAATCAAGCAAAATTAGGGGGCAAAATGGGGTACCTATTAAGCTTGTTCCCCACTATGCCCCATCACTTTAACCCCACTTTGCCCCTACGTGCTGTCACATCGAAACATTAACGACCGCCATCTTGCCTTGTTTATAAGCAGACTTAGTTGTTGAAATATAAAATCCTTCAGATCCGCCGCAAATCACAAAAAAAACCTTTACGACTACAGTATAAAGGTAAAGAATGAACGTGAATCAAATATCAACAATATTTTTAAGGATTACACAGGTTTTGCAAATATTTTAAATATTTCTTACCGGCGTCAATCGGCTGCCTGCGAAGCTCGCGGATGTCACGCGCTGACTAAACACCAATCACGGAGCCTTATTCAAATTGCCATGTCGTTCGTCCTTCGCCAAAAAGTACCGCTAACCCGCTATGCCCCCCCCCCCTTCCCTACATTCCTTGCGATAATAACCTTAAAGAAAACACACAAGTTGATCATCAATTTTGAAATTTATTTATAAAAATTGCTCAAACTGCTGTCCTTGATTATTTATGCATGCTCGACATCGTTTTCTTATTTCTGCTGTTGTTACTCGTAGTAGCATCTCGGCTTTATTTACATGAAATGCAGCATTTATGCGATTTATTAAATCTTCACGATTTTCGACTTCGGTTACGTACACTAAATCTTTAGCCCTTCCCCAAACGTAAAAATCGATCGGAGTGAGGTCTGGTGACTGCGGAGGCCAGGAATCGGACCATCCCGGCCAATCCATGAATTGGGGAAGGCATTATTTAGATGCTCTCTCACGGCAATACTCCAATGTGCCGGGCAGCCGTCATGTTGGAAGACGATGTGTCTGTCTTCTTGGAATACTTGTTCCACTAATTCGGGTAGGTCGTTTTGTAAAAACTAGATAATTAGCCCCATTTATGTTATCAGGTAAATAATGGGGCCCGATTAATTTGTCTCCAATCAGACCAGCCCAAACGTTAACGCTGTATCTTCTTTGAAATCCTCTAGGTCGCTTTACTTGAGGGTTTTGTTTTCTTTCTCCCCAATGCACAATGGTGCAAATTGTGGAAATTCACAATTCCTTCTTGATTGAATTTAGATTCATCCGTCCATAAGATACTCCTCAAAAAGTTAACGTCATCGACATCTGTGTGAAGCTAATGACGGCAAAACTGAATTCGTCTCTCAAAATCATTTTCTTCAAGTGCTGTAACAAACAAAGTACGCTTCAGATTTTTTTCAGGACTAGTAATCTAGTAACAGTCACATCACCGGATTTTCTCTTAGTTAAAACACATACCTTGAACAGGAGTGTAGTGAAAGGGGTGTTGTCCATTAGCCCGGAGAACTGACCACACTTTCCAAATGCTTAGGCCAAGTGCATCAGCTACCACTCTAATGCTTTTCGTAGGGTCCTCGTTGAACTCATTAAGAACTTGTTCGTCAACAGCAACATTGCGATGTCGCACTTGCACTCTTGGCTCATGAAAATTTAAATTGCCGGTTTCCCGTAAACGCCGGTAAGTAGTCACAAACGTCTGGCGGCTGGGAAATCGACGGTCCGGATAACGCTCTTCGGGTTTCGCGCGCATTGGAGTTAGCTCTCCCATACGCCAACAACATGTCCGCGTATTCTTCATTGGTAAATGTGGTCATTTTACCAATAACACAATAATGCAACAATAACAAAAAACTTAACAAAATGAATGGATAAGTGAAAAAACTTTTTCTTTTTGCCGCCTTTTTGTTTATGACAAAGAGAAACGCAAGCTTTTCTTTAAAAAAAAAAACAAGCTATTCCAGACACAGGTAAAAAAGTTATGTTTCGAATAAATGTAAGACTTGTGTCCTCAATTTATTATGGCCCTTTTCACTTTTTGAAAAGTTATAAACTAAACAATAATGAAATTTGTATGCAACATTGTGGGCTCGCTACGCATGCCCGCAATGTTTTTTTTTTTAAATTGAGAACTGTCCGTAAATCATGTACTTCGCGTCCGAAGAAGATAGTAATGTCAACTTTTACGGTCATTTTTGAGAAAAATACTTATCAACCCCGGTACAGTACATTCCTTGCAAGAAATGTACTTTCCTCAAAAGTAGTTTCATAAAAAACTGTCCCCTTAGTTAAAGTTGACGAATAACTCCAGCTGCTTTTAAACAAATTGTAATTATTGTATACCAATCGAAAGCGTATTAACTGAAGATGTTTTTGAGTAATTATAACTAGTCGACCGTTTTTAGTTTTTTTTTAAATGCAATGCAAAGTTGGCGTTAATTTTTTTTTACCTATTTTTGAGGTTTGAGGGCTCTTACTTATTTTTTTAGCTATCGTGTGCACCAAATATTAAATTTGTAAGATTTTACGATCAGTCAAGATAGAAATAAAATAAAAATGTTGCCCCTTCTATCATTTTTAAAAAAGTTATTTAGGTTTTAAATCTTGAAAACGGAATATTTTCGAAAAAAAATGATAGGGCCCCGGCAATTTATTTTGTGGCGGACCGCGTAGCAGATGGTCCCAGCTATCTCCTATATACGTATGTCCATCCATGTACCAAACACCCTGTATAATACGGAAAACAAGATATTAATATTTTTTTAAGTGAATGGAGAATGTCGTTAGGTACGCCAAATCGCTTGAAACTTTGTTTCAGTAAAGTTTAAAAATAAACAAACATACTACTATTTGTTTCATTCAAATAGACCCAGTAGTTTTGATTCTACGAACGTTTAAAATTTCGGACAATAATATTAAAACGCGCGATCGCCATCTTGCTACAGTGACGTCATCATTTAACAGCGGTACTCGCCCTTATATGAATGAGTAAGTTTGCAGGGCTTATATCTTTTTAACCGAAATAAGTAGCCAGTTGAAATTTTCACAGAATATGTCTTATAATAAACTCTATCGTTTAATATTATAAAATGAACGATAAATCAAATCCCAAGAGGGGACCCCATACAAGAAACATGAAAAAAACCCATTTTTTTAGCATTTTTAACCGGATTGTATTTTTATCGTGGCTTCTTATTTTGATACTATTTTAAGCTTAAATTGTAGTCTAACTTTCATAGTTTACGACTAAATAGAAATCTCAAGTAAAACTCCTACAAATATGTGACAAAACTGATTTTATCAACACGGAGTTTTAGGCGGTCACCCATCCTGTTTTAGACTACGCTTGTAGTTGCTTAACTTTGGGAGGCGAAGTAAGGGCTGTATTTGTATGATGGCTTTTTATTTCGGTGTCACATTAATCTAAACTCCATACTAACCTATAGTTTACGACCAAACAGTAATAAAACTTTGTGTTAAGAAGTGCCTAGTTTAAATGAACACGATGATGTGGCGGTGATTGCTAAACTTTGGCGGTGGGCCTTTCTTTACAAATTTCGTGATAGGTATGTAGAATTAATATTGCGACCGTATAAAATAATGAACTATAAAATATGTTTTTTTGAGTTCTGATACCTATTTTGTGTACTTATTCATTTCATCGATTTCAAATTTCGCGCGCGATCGACACCAAGTCGCTCACTCGCGATTAGTTAAATATAACACTCGCTTCGCTAGGCTTAGACGTTAGCAAAGTTGGCATTAGTGGCCGCGGCCCGCGAGCTGTAGCAAGTAGGTAGTGTTTTGGAACATTATTAGTTATTATTATTACTTTGTTATTTCGTGTATGCATGATAGTGTGTGTGTTAGATATAATATAAAGTAGGTAGCTATAAATCAAGTAAACGCAATGGAGGAAGGATTTGAAAAAGGGCAATCGGACCATCTACCAAAAATAGATGGGCTTATGGTCGCTGAGTATTTTTCAAGGAACAGTAACTTTGTTGCTGCCGAAATGCGAGGATAGACCGCGTAACGAACTGCGTGAATCATACATAATATTGTTGAATACTTACCGCTGCGGGCTCTGCCGCCCGCGTCCCGCGTCCCGCGTCCCGCGTCTCGCTTCCCGCGTTCGCGTCTCCCGCTTTGTTTTTAAGTTTTGGGGATGTTTCACTTTAGCTAACCTATCAACATTATACTTTATGCATTAATGTTTTTGGTATTTTTATGTAAAATACGGTGACCCAAAATTATAGGTAAGTGCTTGATTCCCTTTTATTCTAACTTTATTTAACCAACTTGTTCGACAAACATTACAAACTGAAAAGCCGGTCAGTGACAGACAGTTTATTTAAACTGTAGGTATGTAATACAAAACAATACATAACCATAACTACATAACCATAAGTAGTAACATCCAAACGAATTCGTAAAAATATTTCGACTTCCAAAGTTAAGCAACTAAGAGCGTAGTCTAAAACAGGATGGGTGACCGCTTAAAACATCGTGTTGATAAAATCAGTTTTGTGACATATTTGTAGCAGTTTTACTTGAGATTGCTGTTTAATCGTAAACTGAAAGTTAGACTATAACTTAAGCTTAAAGTAGCATCAAAATAATAAACCATTTATAAAAATACAATCCGAATAAAAATGCTAAAAAAATGGGTTTTTTTCATGTTTCTTGTATGGGGACCCCTCTTGGGATTTGATTTATCGTTCATTTTATAATTTTAAACGATAGAGTTTATAATAAGACATATTCTGTGAAAATTTCAACTGGCTACCGTAAAATGCTGCAATTTTGCCGTTTAAGCTCAATTTTGCCTATTTCGTTTAAATTACGATATCTCGCATTTGCTCAGTTTTTTCTTGTTTTTTACCATTTGGTAGTAATTTTCATTATTCTGGCAACACATTTTTATTTTTTTTACCTTGGTATCTCCATTGTTGCGACGCCAGTTGTGCATCATAAGTTGGAGGGAGTGGCTGCATTTTTTAGTGTCTCGCAACTTTTAAAATTTTAAGTATAAGGAACGTGATTTTCGAGAAGTAAGTAAGTATTGTAAGTAAGTAAGTAAATATTGTCTTTTTTCCGTAAGTCTAATATTTTCAAGAATAGGACACGATTTCATTATAATAACGTAGTAGGCAATATTGGGCAGTGTTCTGGAAACTTGAGTGACACAATTTTGCCTGGGTCTAGGGCTGTCACTAGCTGGGTTTTATAAATGAACAGATAAGAGTAAAAATAGGTGTGCCTAAATTGCTTAAGTGAGTTAATTTATTAGGTACTAGCTTTTTAATAAGTTGCAATGCTAGTTAAGTCAAATCTTGCAAATCGATTTTTGAGTCAAATTGACTCAAGACTGGTTTGGGTAAAAGTGTTGTCATTTGTAAAAGTCATACAATTTCAAGGTACTAACCGTAAAAGTGGTAAATTATTATAGAATTAGTCAAAATAAACATATTTTAATGTAATACTCTTAAGTGCATCGGAGTCGAGATATTTAAATATCCATACCTGGGCGTACTTTTAGTAGGTACCAAAAATTAAGTTTTTTAAGACTGATGTTTCCTTAATACCAAAGCTTTCAGTTTGTTCCTACGCTGTGATGATTATTTTTTAACAAAAAAAAATACATTTTTAAAAAAATAACAATTTTTTTTTGGCACAACCCTACAGTTGCCGATATTTTTGTATGGAAAGTTCGTGGAACCTGGTACAACATTGCCTATTGCCTGTGAAAAAGAAAAACAAAGCTTATAGCAATAATTTGACTGCCAGGGACAAGCACAATGTCTCATGTACACAATTGAATATTATTATAAATAGCAAAACGTTATTTATCGAGATAACCGTCTAGGCAAAGTTACGTCTTAGGCCTAAAACTTTGCCTGCCACTTTAAATGCTTATAACTAGGAAATATTGTATGATTACCTACTGATATTTGAGTCTAATTTGGCGAGGCATAGGGTCTGTTTTCCGACTAATACTCATTAAACCACATAAGACAAATAGTTTCACAGATATAAGGAAAAAACGTCAAAATCCGTGCAAAGTTGCAGCATTTTACGGTACTTATTACGGTTAAAAAGATATAAGCCCTGTAAACTTACTCATTCATATAAGAGCGAGACCCGCCGTTAAATGATGACGTCATCACCCGTGAGCGCTCGCCGCCGGGTTTCGAGCGCCGAATACGAAGTTTTAAAATTCAATATCTCGGAAACTATTTGACGTATCGAAATGTTTTTTTTACAGTATTTTTTGTTTTTAATGGAGAATATGATAAGCCAAAAATCTCAACTGGCCGACATTCTCCATTCGGCACGGTTGACACATCAGATACTTGATACTTATGACAAGCTAATTGCACATGGCTGACTTTAGGCACGTTAGGTATTTGTATGAACGTCAAATTATAAATGTTGCCATTATTGCACTGGCTGACGTACTGTCATCTCTTTTTACTAAGGAACATAGAACTAAGTAAAAAAGAGATCTCATTATTTTTGAGTGCTCGATGTCGGACTGCATAAGTAGTATTTACATAACTGATTATTTGTATATGTCAACGTGTCATATCCATTCTCTCCTTTATCTATGATCTATGACAGCTACTGCATCTTTATACAGGTTATGCGAAGTACTGAACGTACAGAACAGACGAGTTGAGAACCTTCCACCCATATGGTTTGTTTATCGATAACTTTATTATTACTATCGAATCGGGGCAGCACTTAAACATGTGACAGCCCGCCATTTTATGTTTGCTTTGTTAGTTTAGGTAGGCACGTTTATTCTGTAGGTATGTCAGATCCATTCAGTTCGACGACACGTTGGCCTAGTTGGGAGTGACCCTGCCTCCGAAGCCAGCGGTCCTGGGTTCAAATCCCGGTAAGGGCAGATATTTGTGTGATGAGCGCGAATATTTGTTCCTGAGTCATGGGTGTTTTCTATATATTTAAGTATGTATTTCTCTATTTAAGTATATTTATCGTTGTCTAGTACCCATAGTACAAGCCTAGAGCTTAGTTTGGGACTAGGTCAATTTGTGTGACATTGTCCCGTGATATTATTATTATTATTATTATTATTCTCTTTCTTTATCGTTGGTAAATTGCGATTTAGATCATTTATTTTGTCTGTCCTTATTTTAATTTACAGAGATTATTATTTATTGATCTTTGTTTACACACTTCCAAACTTAATATTTTTTCATTTAAACTTCAGGATCTGCTTAGGCATTATAAATTGTATACAGTATTATTTTTAGTTTTGTTAAAAATACTTTTGGCCCATTGTAAATATTTAAGTTATAGTTTTTAATTTACCTAGTTTTAATTTGATGTAAAACCTTAATTTGATATTAGTGTTAAGTTTAATATTTTTGTTAAAATGTGTCTAATTAAGCTGATGGCCCTGGTAGCCAAAGCTCAAATAGAAAAAAAGATTAAAAAAAAAGAGGGGCATTCATTCATTCATTGTCATTGTCATATTTGTCATTAATTCCAAAGACTACTATTGTATACTTATTAATTCGGCTGCAAAGATTCTCGATTTGAGTTAATATTTCTTTTACTCTTTTCTTTTATTATAATATCATTAAATATCAAAGGTTTGCATACGTTTTTGACGATATGCAGGCGTTTTTGAAGACTGGTAAAATCACAGCAACAAGTAAATCGGCAACTTCAAGTACAAAACCTACAAAAAAAAAGCCGCCGGCACCATGGGTCGAAAAATAGTTACGTTGTTTTATGCCTTATTTCAGTTTAATAATTGATTGCTTATTTATAAGTTATATTAATCTTGTATTCATATTTTTCAGTCGTCCGAGAACAATCGATGATATTGTAGATCAAGAGGAAGTCGTTCAGGTTTTAAGAGAGTGTTTGTCAGGGGGTGACCTGCCTCATTTACTCTTCTACGGCCCTCCTGGGACTGGTAAAACAAGCGCTATTTTAGCTGCGGCACGTCAACTGTTCGGGGGCATTTCTCGCGATCGAGTGCTGGAGCTGAATGCGTCTGACGAGCGAGGCATTCAAGTGATTCGAGACAAAGTTAAGTCCTTTTCACAACTGACAGTTAGCAGCACTAAACCTGAGTAAGTTCTGATACATTGGCTGTTTTTGTTAATTGTGCTGTAAAATTAATGATTGTTTGTGTTTTTTCTAGTGGCAGCCCATGCCCTTCATATAAATTGGTGATATTGGACGAGGCTGACTCTATGACAAATGCAGCACAAGCGGCTCTTCGACGCACTATAGAGAGGGAGACACGTAGCACACGATTTTGCCTTATTTGCAATTATGTGTCTCGCATCATACCTCCAATAACAAGTCGTTGCTCAAAATTCAGATTTAAACCTTTAGCAAGAGATAATGTTATAAAAAGGTAAGCTTGCATTCCTGTAGTGTCCTTATTACTTTTCAAACAAAGTAGGTACAAAAATCCAAACATCTTGAAACCTTATATTTTGACTTATTATGACAACATACAGTCGTGGCCCACTAATTAGCGACAAACTAGTTTTATGTAACTAGATACAGAACAGACGACTATAATTTGCATAAATCAGCACAATACAAGTAATGAATGTTAATTAAAGCTTTATCATGTATCTAGGTACTAGCATAATAATTCTGTTTACATACATTAGTTTGCGAATCTATTGATAACTGATGAATATACGAGCCCCAATGCAAAAGAGTTTGGCTACTATTTAAAATTGAAAGTAACTTTTTTTCAAAGTCAAATCTAGTTAGTAATTTTAATAGCATGGAAGCAAGAAATAAAAAAAAGTATTGTAAAATTAATCAAGTTTATTTCCTACATAATACCAACTAAAATTATTTCTGTATTTAAATAAAAAAAATACAATTTTTCTATCAACGACAACGCATAATAGTTCGGCTATCGATCTTGAGTATGCAAAATAGTTCGCCTACCACTTAGTTGTCTCACCTTTACTCTTAAGAACAGCCTTGATTCTCAATGGCATCATCGTCTCTAACAACTCTTCACACTCTTTTGGGGTTATAGACTCCCAGACAGCGACTATTTTCTCTTTTAAATCACTTTTTGACCTCGATGGAAACTTGCGTAATTTTTTTTTCATTTTCCACCACAATGTTTCAATGGGTGACAAATCTGGACTATTCGACGGCCACTCCATAGTGGGGATTTCTTTAGACTCGAGCCAAGTCTTCGTGGTTTTCGCAGTATGGCAAGAAGCCCCATCTTGTTGAAAAGTGTAGACATTTTCATATTTCAAGCTTTGAATAGATGGAATTAAACTTGTTTTCAAAATGTCCTGGTATTTCACTGCATTAACCGTCCCTTCTACAAAATGCAGGCGGCCTACCCCTTGTGCCGACATGCAACCCCATATCATCACAGACCCAGGAAACTTCACTTTTCTCTTAATGCAGTCTTTGATGAATGCTTCGTCTTTCTTTCGAATGATTTTTGTCCGTTCGTCGCCGACAGTTACTTCGAATTTTGATTCATCACTCCATATTATTTGACGCCATTGCTCAGTAGTCCAGTTTGAGTGCTCGCAAGCGAATTTTAGCCTCTTTTTTTTCTGTAACTCCGTTAGTAAAGGTTTTTCCTTGGCCGTGTAAAAACCATATCCCATTCTTTTGAGAACCCTTTTGCAGGTATCCACTGAAACCTCTTTCTGGATCATATCACGCCATTTTACGGTAAGTTCCCCGCACGAGCACGGCGGTTTTGTTTGATAATTTTCTTTAAAACACGGTTTTCAGCGGCACTCGTCATACGCGGTCGACCCGACTTCTTCAAACACGAAATTGTGCCGTGTTTCTTGCGATGCTCAATGATTGACTGGACAGTAGATCTTGGCAGTAATAAATCTGGCGATTTGGTTGGTAGATTTTCCACTCTCACTACTGGAAATTATAATTTTCCTGACTTCTTCTGTGACTGGTTTTCCGCGGCCCATGTTGCTCTAATTAATAACTTATAATAATGAAAAATACTTGGGGTATGTACTTATATATACCCTTTGACATGTTAAATGACAATGGGTTCCTAATTTATTTAAATCTTGTTTATTTTTTTGAGTAATAAAATTAAAGAGGCTTAACGCTAGGCATGTACGAACTATTTTGCATCAATTAAGAACCTGCCGAACTGTTTTGCGAAACCATAATATGAATTAATATATATAGGTTTTTTTTTTCTTATAATGGATTTATTGTGCAATAGTGTAAAGCAACGTTGTATTTATGGAGTATAATATTGTATAAATCGTTTGCTGCTAATGCCTTTCTAGAAATAAAACGAGTTGATATAAGATTCATATACTTAACAATCTATGACTTTACGAACTCTTTTGCATTGGGGCTCGTATAAACTTGTTACTATTTAAAGTACTTTATTACTGGCACTCTAATTAAGAACAGTGGGTTTGAATCACTGTATCTTCCAAAACAATTGATAAGAACCAACATGTCACTTGGTTTTCTGTTTCTTGGCTATTCTATTATTATTTCGTGCTTCAAAAGATTTGTAAAAATGGGTAAGAACCCTTGTTCTGATGCCTCCATTAGAAACATCATAGTAACATAGGTTTTAGAGATGAAGTGGACATATCAAAAGGTTGCCGAACACCTTCAATGTTCGAAAACGAAAGTATTTAACGTGATCAAATATTTTAAGAAGAACCAAACGTAAGGTCCTGTGGAAACAACAACCACGTAAGACAACCCCCCAAATTGACGCCCTAATTGTTAGGATGGTGAAAAAGAATCCTAAACTGTCTTCTATTCAGATAAACCGTCAACTTTTAGGGGAAAAACCTGGTGGCAGCTCATACTCTTCCGACGCATATGACCAAGAACGCAAAAGACCAATAAACGCGAAAGACCAAATTCGCATATTTCCAAACTCGCAAATTATCAAATAAGTGATTTACCAAAATGATTTTATGCGTAATACCAAAATCGCAGATGTCCTTATCTTAATAAGCAATGTGCCATAAAACGCAGATGTCCAAAACCTAAATACGCAGATGACCAAAGGACCTTTGTTAACGCGTTTTATTATTAAAGAATATGCTTGCGAACAGTGAGTATAATAATGGGTCTGATATGTTCAAATTGCGAGAAAAAAATAAAATTTATGTTGATCGTTCTGGCTTGATGATGATGATGGGTGGGGAGGCCTGGCCGGAACAGGCGGGCGGTCGATCAGTCTCCCGGTCATTCCGCCCTGTTCCCCTTGGTTGAGCCGTAGGTTACTGTCCCGGCGACGCTCCCATCCAGCATGGATCCCATCTTCTTGTTTTCCTACAGAACAAAAGTGCGTCCTGTAGGTTAATGCTTTTAAGTGCTTCTGACGATAGCTTGTCCTCTCCGAATGTGTGGTATCTCAGTGACGAGTACATGACACTCTCAGCTAGGACATGTTGGCTTGTTTCCTCCTTGCCACAGTGTGGGCATTGGGGATCCTGTTTAATACCCATTACCGTTAGATGTCTGTTGAGCAGACAGTGCCCAGTCAACACACCAGTTAGTATGCTAAGATTGATCTTACCAAGGTTTAGTAGGTACCTTGTCCTGCTTTTGTTTACCCTTCCTATCATGAGCTTGGATTGTCTGCACCCCTGTGTCGTGTTCCATGCCTCATTCGTCTTTGTTTCTATTCTTCCTGCAATGACTCCGTTCGTTACAGTCACAGATATTGGGAGCACTGGCTCGGGGCCTAAGTACTGTTGGTCCGCTCCAGCTCTTGCTAGTTCGTCTGCTATCTAGGTTCCTGCAGCTCCACTATGCCCGGGTACACATGCCAGTGTTACTTGGGATGTGTTGCCAAGGGTATTTAGTTAATTTCTGCACTCTTGCACTATTGCAGATTTGATCTCTGGGTTGTCTAATGCTAAGTGCTGCTTGACTGTCTGAGTATATTATGACATTCCCTCCTGTTGTGTTTCTTTTTTGCTTGAGGGCCTGAGCATATTTCATAATGGCATACACTGCTTGGAATACACTGGTGAAGCCGCCTAATGGTAATGTAGTGTGTTCCTCAGACTCTTGGTTATATATGCCAGCCCCTGCTCTTTTAGTTGATGATTTCCAGGAACTTCTTTTCCTGATTAGGTCATTGTTAAGCATGATCATGTCCATGTTTATCATTGACTTTCTCTGAATGCTTGCGTGTCTTTTGTCCATCTCGGATCCATTCCACTCTCTGCTCATTTTTATTCTATACCACTGTTCTGTGGCTCTTTTCTTCACCTGAAGGTGTACGGGGTTCAATCCTAGCATTATCTCCAGGGCTTGTGTTGGTGCTGTTCTCATTGCCCCGGTTGTCATTAGACATGCCAGTCTTTGGACATTTGTCAGATCTTTACCTTGTTCTTTTATTGTCGCTCTGTGCCACCAGACTAGAGCTCCATATAGGAGTCTGGGTAAGATCACTGCCTTATATATATCCATTGTATTATTAGTGGTCTTAGTCCCCATTTCCTGCCTATCGCTTTCCTGCATTGCCATAGGGATATTATGGCCTTCCTGCATTGTTCCTTTACATGGGTCATGTACAGCAGTTTGCTGTCTAGTATTACTCCCAGGAATTTAATTTCCTTGATTTTCTCTATCTCTTCACCTTTTATCTTGATAGGTGTTAGGATAGGTAGTAGTCTTGTTGGTAAAGAGACCCATTTTAGTCTTGTTTGGGTTCAGGTCCAGCCCTCTGCCTAGGCACCAGTTCAGTACCTGCTTGATCCCTCTTATCATGATTTCTCTCATTACGCTGAGGGTTTTGCCCCTCACCAGGAGTACCCCGTCATATGAGTATGCCTGCATGTGTATCCCTCCTCTATTACTTTCTCTAATGAGCGAATCCAGCAGTAGACACCAAAGGAGCGGTGACAGATAGCCTCCTTGCGGGAAGACCCTGCTTGTCTTTATCCTTATTGAGTCCCCCCCAGTTGTGCTGTTATCGCCCTGCCTGTAAGCATGGTCATTATCCATTTACTTGTTGCGGGATCTATGTCATTCCTACGTAGACATCTCCCTATTGCATCAAAGGTAGCTCTATCGAATGCGCCGTCCACATCGCAGAAGCAACCTAGTGCCATTTCCTTATCTTCTATTGCTCTCTCTATTCTTGTGGTCAGGTTGTGTAGGGCTGTTTCTGTTGATTTCCCTTCTATGTAAGCATGCTGTTGTCCGTGTAAGGGCATCCTTCCTTTCTGCATGCTCGTCCTTATTTGTACATCTATAATCTTTTCTAGTGCTTGTAGTGCGAACGATGAGAGGCTAATGCTCCTGAATGATTTTGCATCCTCGTAATTTTTCTTGCCTGGTTTGGGTAAGAATACCACTTTTACTTCATTCCAATTTGCTGGAACGTGACCTAATTCCGGACTTCTTTCGTAGATGTCTTTTAGGCTGCCCCAGTTGTGTTTCAGTCCTTTTTGTAGTAAAATGGGTATCAATCACCCCATCTGGGCCCTGCGGCTTTATAAGGGGCGAAGGATTTTATGGCCCAATCCTCGTCGCTTATGCTGACGCTTGCTGTTTCTGATATAATTTTTACTTGGTTGCTTTCCTCTGCAGCAGCCTCTGGTATATTGTTCTCCCTGCAGTTGGGGAAGTGTACCATGTGCTGTAGTAGTACTTTCTTGGGATTTGTTAGTTCAGTCGAGCCCACCACCAGACTACCTAGTTGGCAGGATCTTTCGTTCGTCAGAATCCTTACTAGTCTAGCCGCCTCTGAGTAGCGTTGTATTTCCCCTGTGAATGTTTTCCATCCTTGTGCTCTTAATTTCTCCCTTGTATAAGTGTATTTGTTCCTAGTACTTCTGTACTCGTTCCGGCCCTGATTACCCCCCTTTGTCAGGGCTTTTCTCAGCGCTTTCCGAGTTCTTTTACGAAGTTTTTGTATTTCTTTGTTCCACCACGGTTGGCTCTTGTCTCCGTTGCACGTTCTTTCTGGACATGCTAGTTGGTAGGCATGTGATAGGGCTCTGTTTAAGTCCTCGGCCGCCATATCCAGTTCCTTGCATGCCCTTGGGCTTTTGTGGCTTCGTGACCATTCGCTCAGTATATTGTTGTTCCGTTCCCAGTCCGTTATCCTTGGGTGTCTTATTCTTATTCTTTCCGTTTAATAGTCCAGGTCGTACAGTAGTCTTCTATGGTCTGACATGCTGTCTTCCCGGTCCACCTTCCAGTCTTGTACGAGTTTGCTTATTTCCCCTGAGGTTATTGTTATATCTAGTACCTCCATTCTGGCCCTGGTAACAAAAGTTGGGGTGGTTCTTTTGTTGTGTATATCCAGGTTACGATAAATTCTAGGAGTGCCTCCCCCTTTTTGTTGGTGTCGCTGCTCCCCCAGTTCCCCCACACCTCGTGATGTGAGTTTGCGTCGCAGCCTACAAGAATGGGTATTTTTTTACCTTTGTATCTGGTAACTGCTTCCTCCAGTTCCCTAGTTGGCGCGTTACTTTCACCTGTAGTACGTCGCCACTGCTATTTTAATTTTCTCTCCATGTTTCGTCGCGAGGCTAATTTCCACCGCAAATAGATCTCTGAAACATATGGTCATTAGGCATCCCTGTCATGTCGACTTGCTGTATGAATCGACTAGGAACTCTATATATTGCACAAAATGTGAAATTAACATTAGATGCCGAAAAAGTACGGTCAAGAAACACGTTAAAGGAAAAAGACACAGAGGAAAAACTAGAAATAAACAAGAGTTTTACTATGACCTAATGCAGTTCCTGATTCTATGCAACATTCCCTGGCAACAAATTGAAAACCCGGCCTTCATATCTTTTTTTCGGAAAGTATATATGCTGCACATGTGGTGATAGTCTTACGTTGCCCAGCGAAACGACGATAAGAAAAACATACTTAGAAAAGTTTTATCAACATAAAATAAATTCTATACACGGTTAGGTTGAAAATGAAAAATTGTGGATATCGCTCGATGAAAGAACGGACTTGCTTGGTCGGTACATTGTTCATTTATTGGTAAAGCCGTTGAACTCAGACGATTCTAAAAAGACATATTTGGTAGCGTGTAAAATGCTAGAAATAGTAAATGGCGAAACCATTTCAAATTTTGTGGTAATGTTTAAAACAATTGTGGTGTGAATCTTACGAAACCAAACTTGAAAATGTTTTGTTAATGTGTACAGACCGCGTAGCATACATGTTAAAGGGGCGACTTTTAAAGAACACGTTTCCAAAGTTGAAGCATGTAACTTGCTTGGCTCATGCTCTTCATTGGGTGGCGGAAGAAATTCGTTCTCAATATCAGGACGTAGACGCTTTGATTGCAAATATTAAAATAATATTTCTGAAATCTCCGAGTAGAGTCAGACTATTAAAGGAAAAATTCCCGGACATGCCTCTACCTCCTAAGCCTGTTGTTACAAGGTGGGGAACTTGGCTTTCAGCAGTGTCATATTACGTTAAATATTTTAACGAAATAAATACAGTTGTATCAAGTTTACGAGATTCGGAAGCAGTGTCAATAAAAAAAACTAAAAATATATTAAGGAAACCCAATGTAAAAAGCCAAATGGATTACATAAATAAATATTTTAGCATAATCGAGATCGCCTTAGTCAAACTACAGGAACGGGATACGTCAATCATCGATGCCATAGAAATCTTTGATGAAGTCCGGACAGTTATAAGTTGGAGTAATAGCTTACGTATAGATACTAAAATAGAAGCAGTCATGGCTCGAAATCCGAATTTAGATGATATCAGAACATACGCCGAACAAATATCACACGAATCCATCCGATGAAATTTCTTTATAATAAATTCGCCCCGCTAACATCAGTTGAAAACGATCTTTGTTTTCGGCTTATAAGTGGGTTTTAGATGTTAAACGAAATAGGTTAACATTAGGGAACATTGAAAAAATAATGGTCTATTTTAATTTTATAGAGACTAAAAGTAATAAAAAATAATATGCTAAATATTTGAAATAAATGATTTTATTAAAATGTATAATCAATATGTAATCTAATAATATGACAAAAAAACTGTCCTTTATCATACCACACGAAAGCCCGGAATCCCGCGGCATATCCATACTAGCATAATGATTGAGGTCATTCACCCCAAGTCGCATCTAAAACCCCGATCACTGCTGATAAGCTGTACATGAAATTTGAAATTTCAAATATCAATACAGTGTATCGCATACCTACAGCTTGACAACCCATGTCATCATTACTAGTGTGACTTTGTGACGACACGAGAAAGTAAAAGAAAATCTGCATTTTTTTTTTGTTGTATTGTCGTAATATACTTTATTAACGATACAAAATCATATGTTAAAATTTGTGCACTGATAAAAAGTTACCCTGTATAGTTTATATCACTAACTTTCGTTACACACAGGAAGCAATCCTGATTTTGTTTTCACTATGCCTTTATAATAATAATAAAATAAATTAGCCTTTAATTTATGGGTTAACAAGTAGAGAAACTTACAAAGTAATATTAAGTATCTTAGTTAACTACATACATACATAACATCACGCCTTCATTCCCAGAGTGGGGTAGGCAGAGCTACAGAAATACCAACAACTCTAAAAAGACTTGATAATTCTCTAACCACATTTTGCACAATCAGGCCAAGAAGTTTACTAGTGTATTAGTGACAGGTTGCAAGCCGATCGCCTAACAATACTACAAGCCCTTATTCCCTGAGTCGCCTCTTACGACATCCACGGGAAGACATGGAGTGGCACTATTCTAACCCGGCAACCACACGGGCTTAGTTAACTATAGGTAGTAATTAACAGTTAATAGGAAGTTAGATGTACCTATAATATAATATTCAGAAAAATCCACACCAGAACCTCTTCCAGAGTCTTCCATAGCTTTCTATCTTGGGCCCTCCGTAACCAATTCTTTCCAGCAGCATCTGCAATTTCGTCTGTCCATTGTGCCAATGGCCGATCTCACTTTCTTTTCCCCCGTGGATCCATCCATGTTGTTACTCTGGATGTCCATCTCTCGTTCTGGAGTCTTGCCACATGTCCCGTCCAATTCCATTTAAGTTTTTGAGTCCGGCTGAGTGCGTCTATAATTATTGTTTTACTCCTAATGAGAGAATCGTTTATCTTTTGTGTTATTCTTATCTTCAACAAACTCCGTTCCATCCCCCTTTGGCATGAAACAACCATCTGTTTAGCCTTTGATGAAAATTTCCATGTTTGGCGTGCATAGGTCATTGTGGGGAGTAGGCACATATCTGTTACCTTCCTCTTGAACTGGGTAGGTTATAATAATAATAATATAAGCCTTTATTTCAAACAATTTTACATTGATCAAATTTTTGTTTAGATTAATAATTTATCATTTATTGTTTGTTTGTCCTTTGACAAAGTCCTCTTCCATCTTTTTCCACTCATGCCTATTTTGTGCCAATCTGGTCCATGTTTTGCCCAGTAGTTTTGCAAAGTTGTCTTCCCATCTTCTGCAGGGGCGATCATGTTTGCGTTTGTTAGTTCTTGGGTACCATAAGGTGTTGGTTTGACTCCACTTTTCTTTTCCCTTTAGCATATTATGACCTGTCCATCGCCGTTTTAGTCTCTTTACTTTTGTTTATATGCTTTCTAAATTAGTATTTTTCCTAATGTCCTGGTTTTTCTTACGATCTTTCCTTTTTATACAAACCCTACTTCGCTCCATTGACATCTGGCATACTTCCAATTTGTGTGTGTGCCCCTTGGTCAGAGCCCATTTCTGGCATCTGTACGTCAGTACTGAGCTGGGATTCTACATGGTAACAATGATATTGTCTTTGACGTGATTCCATATTGTCAACGTATTGATAACTCCTATGTCCTACCCGAGAGATTTGTTTCAACCCTGCTGAAAATAGTTTAGGTGACAGTGTGTCTCCTTGACGTACCCCTCAGCGGATAATGATGTCCTCACCTTTACTCTCTAGGCTGATTCTTGCTCTACTGCCCACATAAACATTCTTTATGAGTCTTGTGTATTTGTCGGAAACACCCTGATTCTGAAGAGCTGACCTGCTTCGTGTTCTATAGCGTCAAACGCTTTATTGTAGTCAACAAAACAACAGTATAACGGTAGTTGGTATTGTTTGTATTTCTCAAACAGTGTTTTACCATGTGTATGTGGTCCAGTACAGGGAAGCCACTCCTGAACACAGCTTGTTCAATTGGTTGTTGCTCATCCAATATTTTTGTTACTCTTCTAAGTAGCGTTTTTGAATATTTTTTTAGATGTAGGACATCAAGCTGATGGGTCTATAATTATTGATATTATGAATATCTCCCTTTTTGTGTCCTCATATTATATCTAATTCAGCCCACTGCGTCGGTATTTCTTCCGAACTTAGAATTTCATTAAACAAGCGGGTGAGAACTGGGCTTATAAGATAATTGGAGTAAAGGAGTAGCTTGTTCATTATGCCATCTGGGACTGGTGCTTTATCATTACTCTGTGTTTGAATCGCTTTCTCTACTTCTCTTTCTAGTAGTGGTGGTACTGGTTCTTAGTCTAGTAGGTATGTATTTGGGAGGTGCTTTTGTATGCTGTACAGGTCTTTGTAGAAGTTTGTGGCTGTCTCCAATCGACAAATAATCGACTTTGCATCAAGTTTTGTTATCCAATTTTTCTTATAGTTTAATATTTTTGGGGTTTTTGTATTCCTCCAGATTTTATTATATTTTGTCCCATTAGTTTGAGCCTGTAGTGTTTTCTGTCTTTTCGCTTTTGTTCCCTTATTGTTTTGCTGATATTTTATTGTCGTCATTGTTCTCGAGTTTTTATTTTATATTTTATTTTGTTAGTCCTCTTTCTGCAAGTAAGTTGCACGTTTTCAGATAAGGACCGTATCGTTCATAATTAACGATACGGTCCTTATCTGAAAACGTTTGAATTGCTCTAAAAATAAAGTTACAATATTTTGTCTTTTCTGTCATATGTCAATCTGTTAAGCATACAGTCAAGTGTTAAAACTTACTATAAAAAATTGTATAATTCGTATACATTGCAAGATGAAGGGTCTCTCAGAGAAAAAACGACATTCAATTGTGACCAAATACTGTAAAGAATCAGGTATAACTATGAGAAAGATTGCTTCAGAAGAAGGGGTTAGCCTGAAAGCTGTTTACAATACGATAATCAGGTTTAGTATGAATAATAATTTAAAAGATTTACCTGGTCGAGGTAGAAAACGAGGCCCTTCATGTCCTAATTTGGACAAAAAGATATGCGAATATTTTTCTCAAAAAAAGAGATATTGATTCGGGATTTTGCGAAAAAATGTCGTACTTCTATTGCAATGGTTCAGCGTGCCAAGGAACGTAACTTGCTTGTAACATATAAAAAGCAAAAACAGCCTAAACGCAGCAAAACCCAGGAGTCTTCTGTCAAAACTCGGGCTCGGAAATTGTACGACCAAATTTTAACTAAAAACGAACAATGTATTATAATGGACGATGAAACCTATGTCAAACTTGACTATAAAACCCTACCCGGACCGCAGTTTTACACCGTAATAAAAGGTACGAAGGTCTCTAAAGACGAGAAATCCATTTTTTGCGAGAAATTTGGGAAAAAAGTGATGGTTTGGCAAGCTATTTGTTAATGCGGCATGAAAACGTCTCCGTTTTTCGTAACGGGAAACTTAAATTCGGATGGGTACAAGAAGGAATGCCTTCAAAAACGGGTACTACCACTCATTCGAAAACACAGGAGTCTTACATTATTCTGGCCTGATTTAGCTGCGTGTCACTATGCTCGCCATGTGTTGAACTGGTATCGAGAGAATAATGTCGAATTTGTCGCGAAATCATTAAATCCCCCGAATTGCCCTGAGATCAGGCCCATCGAGAAATTTTGGGCTCTGATGAAGGCAAAGCTACGAAAACAAGCTAAACCAACAGATAACATGGACCAATTAAAAAAAGACTGGATCCGTACCCACAAAACTTTCAAAACAGTCGATGTCCAAGGGCTAATGAAGAGCATCAAAAGCAAAGTGAGAAAACTGGCAAAGGGGATCAATAAATAACTAAAAGTAGTTTTTATGGTTCACTTTGAAGATCTAAGAATCGCGTAGTTTAAGTTTTTTTTTGTAATAAAAAGTATTTATACAGATTACACCATTTTATTTGTTTCCATAATTAACGATACGGTCCTTACTTTTTTCCTGGGGTCTTTTTTGTAGTCTTTCACAACTTAAAATGATTTTTATTGTTCGCGAGCGGAAGCCAGACTACCCGCTTTTAGCGCTATTGTCAGGGCTCCGTAAAAATTATAAATATTAAAGATACAGTTCCGGGAGGTAAGACTTTTTTTTTGAAATTTCCTCCTCTTTTCAGATCTTTTTTCAAATTTCGAATATCTTTGATAGTTTTTGAGATATTAAAAAAAAACCAAACGCCTACTTTTTTCTTTTTTAATTTTTTATAACTTTTGCAATTTTCATCGGCTCCTTTTAGAACTTTTCACCTTAAACTTTCTGCATAATATTCCGAATCGAATGACACCTTGATCGTAATTTTCGGAGACTACTTATACAAAAATTTCACCAAGGTACATGTTGACCAGACTATGTTCGTACACCTGTGGGCCGATTATTAGGTTTTCGTTATTAAGTCTCTCGCCAATTTGGGCGTTGAAATCGACAATAACTATAAGGTTCTTATGGGTGTGGTTTGATATAAGTGTTTAGTTCTGTGTAGAATTTCTCAACTTCAGTTGTGTTTTTGTTCCTTGGCTCTGTTGGCGAGTAGACTTGGATAATGCTCCGTTTCTGTTCGTAGTTAGGAAATTTCATACTGAGGATGGCAATCCTATCAGATATGCCGACTATTTCATCTATGCATGGCTTGAGGTATTTCTTTATCAAGAAGCCCACTCAATGCTCTCCACTCTTTTCTCCTTTATAGTAGAAAATATAGTCGCCGTGGTCTTCGATGATATCTCCTATTCTTCGAACTTCGCACATACCTAGTACATCCCACTTAATGTCTTTCAAGGCTACTGTGAGTTCTAGAGATTTTCATCCGATAGTAATGTTCTAGTATTAAAGGGGGCTATATATGTATGATGTTGCCTTTTTTTCTTTCTCCAGCAATGATGATGGAAGGTTGTGGTCTTCATAACCCTCACAGTGATCAGTGATTTTTTTTGGGGCTGTTATTTTTATATATTGTTCTCTTGTTGGTGATTTTGTTGGAGATCTCTTTCTTATCTTTCACTACAAGCTTGTCGTAGCGGATAAAAGCAATTTTGCAATTTTTCTCCATATCTTCTTTGCGAATCATTAATTCCTTTAATGGTATTCTTTCAATCTTCAGAATTTCCTTCTGTTTCGTTTAATCCGTGCATTATTGTTGTTTTTCCTTGTGACCTCCAAGTTTTGAACTTTATTTTTGAGTGTTTTAACTTCTTCTTTTAGTTTAAGGTTCTCGTCTACTAGTGGTTATATTTTCTCTTTTATATAGTCGTTGTCAAGCTTCTGTTGAAGTTTTCTAAAAGAATATTGGTTTGTTTTTGAAACTAATTTCTCATTTCATCCATTTTCAACAATAGACCATACCATTGAAATTTGTGGGTCCATTTCTAATTGAGCAAGGAAATTTACTATATTGGTAGTTTTTTCTTTACCCTGGCCACCCTGTTTTAAGGCTAGTAACCTTCTTGTTTGACAGATCTGTTTTTATTCAGTGGCAACACTTACAACCCCAGAATAATTAATGTTGCCTAGTTATTGTTATGCATATATAATTTCTCCTACGGTTTTTGTTTTATCTGCAAGATAACACTGCTGCCGTGACAAATAAATGTGAAATCGTTTCGCTTTTTGATAAGTTTTTGAGGTTTGTGGGTTCTCCATTTAATTTCCATGTTTGGCATGCATACGAGGGTGGCAGTGAAAATGAAGAAAAATTTCGTGCAATGATTTTTATGACTTTTGATATCATTTAACTCAACAAGAAAGTTATGATAGACTACGATTGGCCTTTCCCGATGAAGCCCCATCTCGTGCCACTGTTTACAACTGGTTTAATGAGTTTAAACGTGGTCGCACTAATCTCACCGATGATCTGCTTAAGGGACGGCCTTCTACGGCGACGACTAAAGATAACATCAGTGTTGTGCGGCGTATGATAGAGACTGATAAAAGAGTGACCTATCAGCAGATTCGGACAAGCTTAGGCATCGGTATTAGTCAAGTGCACAAAATCCTACATGAAAATTTAGCGGTCAGGAAGCTTTGTGCCCGGTGGATACCTTATAATTTGACCGAGGCCCAAAAACTCCATCGTGTTGATTGGTGCCGTGAAATGATTGAAAGATTTAACGCAGGTGACTCAAATGCTGTGTCCGATATACTTACGGGTGACGAAAGCTGGATTTACTGTTATGATCCCGAAACCAAACGACAATCTGCTCGGTGGGTGTTTCGTTTCCTTCCGAGGAGTTGCCAACTAAAGTGAAGAGAGGTCGAAGCGTGGGAAAAAAGATGGCGGCCTCGTTCTTCGGAAGGACAGATCATTACGCGACAATTGTTTTAGAGGATCGAAAAACAGTTACTGCAGAGTGGTACACTAACAATGGTTTGCCACTTGTCTTGGAAAAAGTTCGGGAGAAAGGACAACGCCTCGTCGCACAACGCCAGGCGAACGATCGACTATTTGGACGCCGAGGAAGCGTTAGGTTCACTTTGTCCACATTCCCATTTCGTTCACATTCCTACTTCGTCCACAATCCCACTTCGTCAACATTCCTATTTCATCCATATTCCCATTACGTGCTTTTCCCACTTCGTCCAAATTCCCATCTCGACCACATTCTCATTTCGTCCACATTCTCATTTCGTCCACATTTCCCAGTCGTCCATGTACCCGAAAAAATACAACCGTATTGACTATTTTTTAAAGTTTGCTACAGTTGCAGGGCCCACCCTGTATATTCCTATTGACATAATGTAAGTTACCATGAATAAGTAGTAAAATAAATACGTTTTTTGCTGACTATACATGTTTAAGCCATCATTAATGTCTCGCGTCACTCCACCATCAGACCAGCTCTATGGTACGATATGGATGAAATGGGAATGTTGACTAAGTGGGAATGTTGATGAAGTGGGAATGTGAACGAAATGGGAAAATGGACGAGATGGGAATGTTGACTGAGCTTACATTACCGACTTCTTAAAGATATTACCCTGATTGACTTCAACGATGACCTTAACGCCATAAACTGGAACCCAATACGTCTCGTAAACGACACGGTTCAACGGTTCAACGAACTTTTACTAGTGATTTTTGACAAACACGCACCTGAACGGACGATAGTGGTAAAGGAGGCCTTCAAACCATGGTTTACGAGTAATATCAAGCTTATGATGCGTTTCCGGAATGAAGCACATTGTAAATGCAAGAAATCCAAAAAAGAAGAGTGATGCTCATAGGCAATATTAGCTAGACCAAAAAAACCTCGTGAGAAACGGGCCTTCTTTGAATATCAACAACGTTACTGACTCAAAGACTTCCTGGAAAAACTTGAAGCGCACAGTTCTTCTAGACTTACAGACGCAGACTGACTTCTCGACGGTTTTTGACGACCCTGATTTAATAAACCACCATTTTCTCAACATACCCGGAAAACAGGACGTAACAATATCTGACCTGACTTTACGAATTCGGTAGGCATGGTAACTAGACTTTTACTCTTTTACCGACGACGTTTAGAACTGTCACTTAAATTATGACTTCGATAAAACGACCGCGAAAGGACTCGACTCGATTGCTATTGACATGACCCTTCCTAGGATCTCTGACATACTGACTTACATCATTAACAGTGATCGGAATAGTTAGTGCAATTTCGGGTGAATGACCTTAAACATTATACTTAATATGGATAAGACCCCAGATTCCGGGCCTCGTATTATTTCACAGAATATTTTCTTGACATGACCTTAATTGAAGTTAATTGGGAAGATGCGAAAAATCTAAAAAAAAAGGTATTGTACATACTTTTTTACTTTTTGTCATTGCAAGTGTCTACATATTTCCTCAATGCGATATTCTATGCTAGCAAAATAATTGCTTAAATCATATTTTAATAACATTTCTGAATTAAACACAAACTTTAACACTTTGCAAATGTAATCCCGGGGTTACAAGCTATATCCATACTAAACTTACGTACCGAAGTCTCGCGAAATTGCACTACCTATTCCGATCACTGATCATTAATAAAAGTATTGAAACTATGACTTTCCCAACAGACTGGAAAATCGCTCAAGTGGTCCCTTTACCCCGTCCGAACTCCGCCCTATAAGTATATTTTCTTGTACGTCTAAGATAATAGGAAGCGTGGTTTGCGAACGGCTGTCTGAACAACAACGGTAATATTTTTGACCTTTGAGTTAATTTTGAAAAAGCACCCTCATTTTCAATCGAAAATTCTCACGTCAAAATATCTGCTTCTTTAATAAAGTCGGTGGGCTTTTTGTTTGTTTAAATGTCCTCTTTCTGATGGTGTTACAAAAAAACATTATTATGGTAAATGTTCTCAGAGAATGCAAAGACACCTTATGAGTTATGAAATAACAGGTAGTAAGGCCCAGACCCTCCTAGCCCCTTCCCCACTTCTCTATAAAATACCTTTCGATGGGCTAAAATTTTCCGTAGGTCACTCATGCATGACTATAAAAAAGGAGATATTTACACGTGAGAATTTTCAATAGGAAATTAAAGTGCTTTTTCAATATTAAGTCAAAATAAGAAGAAAAAATAAATATTTTAAATCAGAAATATTACCGTGTGTTTTGTACATAAAAAGGTAAGTTTTCACCAAATTTCGTAAAAAATACTTTTTATTGTAAAATATAAAAATGAAGAACCGGGATTGGTTATTTTATTTTTTCACATACATTTTGAAGTTGTGTAAAAAGGATGTGAATGCCAAAGTTGTAGATCATTTTATAACCTACAACTTGGCCAATCAACTGTTTTCTTATGTTTGCATTAAAATTTACGCAAAATTTAACGTAATCCATACGAAATAACGTCTTTTTTAAACAGTACCTGTAATAACTATAAGTGTAGGTGGCGAGGTCGGCACGACAGCTCATGACTACTTTAGGCGTTGTTGGCGTCCAAAGGGTTAAGGGCGTTTTCCAATAAAACTACCTATAGTTAAGGACAAAAATTAACAAACGTAATTTTTCCATCACGTCACGAAAAATAACTATGGCTGCATCTCAGACAAAACTCCTGTAGCAAGTTCGGCCATATTACTAACAGGTGATGTTTGAATCTGCTCTGCTTATTTAATTTGAATTACCGCCTAGGCGCCTGTTGGCTTATGAGGGCAGTATATAAGTATATGTCAAATTTTCGTGACGTAATGGAAAATTACCGTTGTCAACTTTTGTCGTTAACGATAAGTACTTTTTTCAACAACGCCCTTTACCGTCAATAAATTCATTTACTGATGCTTACGGTGCACTTTCGTGATTAAAATAATTATAATAGTAATAAACAAATTCAACCCTTTTTCGAAATATACGTAGAAGTTAACATGTTGCAGGTTGCGGGAAATATGCGAGTCGGAGGGCGTAGAGGTGGGCAAGGGCTCGGTGCTGCACCAGGCCGTGGACGCCTGCGAGGGCGACCTACGGCGCGCACTTACTGCGTTGCAGTGCTGCCAGCGGCTGCTCGGCCGCGTCTCGGCTGAGGGGCTCGGCGAGGTTGGTTAAAGCGGTAGTAGTTTATTCACAAAAGGGAGTAAGGCAAGGATTACTAATCGAGTGTGCACAAATAAAATACAAATGCAAGACAAAAACTCAAGGAAGAACGAGCGAAGAATTTTTAATTGTTCAGTTTAAGCGCCGTACATTTAGCGCGGGAAAAAAAAACAGAAGGTAAAGTCGCAGGGTCCAACTTGTGCGCGTTTGACCGGGTTAATTGCCAACATCATCTAGAATTTAATAAAAACAAAACGGGGTTATTTGATTTTCACACGATATTACTACCCTGATAACAGAACAGTAATGAAATTCCATTTAATATTACTTCCCTGATTTTTGAGAAGGTTTAATGAACAGCTTTCACCCTGTTTATTAGGATAGAGATTATAATCATTTATTATACACTTACTAGAAAGTGTACTATGAACAAAGTTACCCGTTTAATTACTAACACCAGGAATATCGAACGTCGCTCGGGTTGAAAACGAATTTTCCCGAAGATGACTATTTGTGACTCAAAATGTCACGCCGACGCGCCGAGCCTCAGATAAAAATTCATATCAGTTAAATTTTTCCTAGCACCCTCAAGAGTGGTATCATTTTTATTATAGGGAACGAATATTTCATTTATGATACGTTTTGTATCTAATTTCATACAAAAAAGTGTAGAAAATATAAGACTTACGTAAGACAAAAAAAACCTTTGAAAATACTGCGTTTTTATGAGTAACGAGCTTCGCTCGGGTAAAATGTAGACTCGCAATAATATTTTTTTTTTTGTAAAATATAGATGATACTTATGTAATGGAGAATGTCGGTAGGTACGCCAAATCGCTTGAAACTTTGTTTCAGTAAAGTTTAAAAATAAACAAACATACTACTATTTGTTTCATTCAAATAGACCCAGTAGTTTTGATTCTACGAACGTTTAAAATTTCGGACAATAATATTAAAACGCGCGATCGCCATCTTGCTACAGTGACGTCATCATTTAACAGCGGTACTCGCCCTTATATGAATGAGTAAGTTTGCAGGGCTTATATCTTTTTAACCGAAATAAGCAGCCAATTGAAATTTTCACAGAATATGTCTTATAATAAACTCTATCGTTTAATATTATAAAATGAACGATAAATCAAATCCCAAGAGGGGTCCCCATACAAGCAACTACAAGTGTAGTCTAAAACAAGATGGGTGACCGCTTCAAACTCCGTGTTGATAAAATCAGTTTTGTCACAAATTTGTAGCAGTTTTACTTGAGATTGCTGTATAATCGTAAACTGAAAGTTAGACTATAACTTAAGCTTAAAGTAGCATCAAAATAATAAACCATTATAAAAATACAATCCGAATAAAAATGCTAAAAAAATGGGTTTTTTTCATGTTTCTTGTATGGGGACCCCTCTTGGGATTTGATTTATCGTTCATTTTATAATTTTAAACGATAGAGATTATAATAAGACATATTCTGTGAAAATTTCAACTGGCTACCTATTACGGTTAAAAAGATATAAGCCCTGTAAACTTACTCATTCATATAAGGGCGAGACTCGCCGTTAAATGATGACGTCATCACCCGTGAGAGCTCGCCGCCGGGTTTCGAGCGCCGGATACGAAGTTTAAAATTCAATATCTCTGAAACTATTTGACGTATCGAAATGATTTTTTTACAGTATTTTTTGTTTTTAATGGAGAATATGATAAGCCAAAAATCTCAACTGGCCGACATTCTCCATTATCAGTGATCGGGGTTTTGGATGCGACTTGGGGTGAATGACCTCATTCATTATGCTAGTATGGATATGCCGCTGGATTCCGGGCTTTCGTGTGGTTTGATAAAGGACAGTTTTTTTGTCATATTATTAGATTACATATTGATTATACATTTTAATAAAATCATTTATTTCAAATATTTAGCATATTATTTTTTATTACTTTTAGTCTCTATAAAATTAAAATAGACCATTATTTTTTCAATGTTCCCTAATGTTAACCTATTTCGTTTAACATCTAAAACCCACTTATAAGCCGAAAACAAAGATCGTTTTCAACTGATGTTAGCGGGGCGAATTTATTATAAAGAAATTTCATCGGATGCGGATTCGTGTGATATTTGTTCGGCGTATGTTCTGATATCATCTAAATTCGGATTTCGAGCCATGACTGCTTCTATTTTAGTATCTATACGTAAGCTATTACTCCAACTTATAACTGTCCGGACTTCATCAAAGATTTCTATGGCATCGATGATTGACGTATCCCGTTCCTGTAGTTTGACTAAGGCGATCTCGATTATGCTAAAATATTTATTTATGTAATCCATTTGGCTTTTTACATTGGGTTTCCTTAATATATTTTTAGTTTTTTTTATTGACACTGCTTCCGAATCTCGTAAACTTGATACAACTGTATTTATTTCGTTAAAATATTTAACGTAATATGACACTGCTGAAAGCCAAGTTCCCCACCTTGTAACAACAGGCTTAGGAGGTAGAGGCATGTCCGGGAATTTTTCCTTTAATAGTCTGACTCTACTAGGAGATTTCAGAAATATTTTTTTAATATTTGCAATCAAAGCGTCTACGTCCGGATATTGAGAACGAATTTCTTCCGCCACCCGATGAAGAGCATGAGCCCAGCAAGTTACATGCTTCAACTTTGGAAACGTGTTCTTTAAAAGTCGCCCCTTTAACATGTATGCTACGCTGTCTGTACACATTAACAAAACATTTTCAAGTTTGGTTTCGTAAGATTCACCCCACAATTGTTTTAAACATTACCACAAAACTTGAAATGGTTTCGCCATTTACTATTTCTAGCATTTTACACGCTACCAAATATGTCTTTTTAGAATCGTCTGAGTTCAACGGCTTTACCAATAAATGAACAATGTACCGACCAAGCAAGTCCGTTCTTTCATCGAGCGATATCCACAATTTTTCATTTTCAACCTAACCGTGTATAGAATTTATTTTATGTTGATAAAACTTTTCTAAGTATGTTTTTCTTATCGTCGTTTCGCTGGGCAACGTAAGACTATCACCACATGTGCAGCATATATACTTTCCGAAAAAAAGATATGAAGGCCGGGTTTTCAATTTGTTGCCAGGGAATGTTGCATAGAATCAGGAACTGCATTAGGTCATAGTAAAACTCTTGTTTATTTCTAGTTTTTCCTCTGTGTCTTTTTCCTTTAGCGTGTTTCTTGACCGTACTTTTTCGGCATCCAATGTTAATTTCACATTTTGTGCAATATATAGAGTTCCTAGTCGATTCATACAACAAGTCGACATAGGGTTCTATCCAACTCTGTACAGTTTCTTCCTTAGGTAAACTGTGAGTTCTCCGCGACATGACAACTGATGCTTGACAACCTTAATCCCAATAATAATCCAATGATGTTCTAATTAAAAGTCCGATGAGAAGAAACCACAGTAGACGAACAGAATAATCTTTAAATCATTGAGTCCATAAAACAGGCCAGAGTCGTCGAAGTAAAAAAATTACTATAAATCACAACGTGCAACTTAACTTACCGAAGGGGTTATTGAAAGGTCGGTTGACAGCAGACTGTTTATTATTTTATAAAGATTCGTTAGAACAACGTGCCAGTAACAACATATAGGTTACATTAGCAAAAAGGTTGCATTTAAATGTGTTTATTACTTGCACTTGAGCTTATCACAGTAATGGGAGTTCCCGGTGCAATCTGGGGTGATTGACCTTAAACGTTATGCTAATAATGAATATGCCCGGGATCCCGGGATTTGTATTGATGTTGGAGGATAATTATTCTATTTTATTTTACATGATATTAATCGATATTACATTATTATTGAAAAAATATCGCGGGATTATAGTCACATCCATACTATGATTACGACTCGAAATCCCGCGAATTGCATCCAAAACCCCGATCATTGGTAATTATAGGTTCACAACGAATACTATTTTGGCTAGGCATAGATTCCTATACCAATTATATATATTGTGTTGTATACATTAATTGTGGCACTCAGTCCATTAAACTGGACAACTTCTGTTTTGTTTATTTTTTTTTCTTTCTTCACTTGTCACCTTTTAAACCTTGTTCAGTGGTATTGATAATTTGGATTTTTACATCATCGAATTTTCAAACGCGAGATAAGGCAATGTATAGCTGGCCGTGGGTGAACTCACACCTTCAGGTAAAAATAGACCGATTTTGACAAGAAATTGTCCCTGGCTTTTATTTATTTTCATAGCGAATGCTAAGCGGATTGGAAACTGAAGCCAACTAAATTTATAAGGCAGTTGACTGATAGCGAGGAATAAAAACTCTCGTACCCACATGACTACCACAAATAATTTCAGCATCAATGGTTGAGTCCATTCATCCAAACAAAAAAGATAATCACACGTTGTAGATTGGCCTGACTGATTAAAACAAACGTAGTTGTTTTCTTGTTAGATTGACTGCTGCAGCTGACGTAAGCAAGTGATAAGAAGGGACTTTTCGACATTCAACCCCTAAAGGGGTGAAATAGGGTATAAACCCCTAGTAGGGGGGTAGGGTATATAGGGTATATGGAAGTCCGTCATTTTTACAGCTACGAACATGAAATTTGGAATTAAGGCTTATAAATAGTAGGCCGTAAATGTACCATATTCATTTTATTAAATTTCATATCTAAAGGGTCGAAATAGTAGATTAAAGTTTGTATGGGAGATACGTCATTTTTAAAGTAAATTACCATAAATTTAAAATGTAAGCTCCTGGTAAGAATTAAAGAAATATAATTTTACCGTGTATGGAAATTCAACCCTTAAGGGAATAAAAAAGGGGTTGAAAAGTACGGGATTCCCGATGTATCAAAGCTGCTGACACTACAAATTATTCATTTAAAAATCAGATTTAAATTAGTTCAATTTATTATTCGTTTCTACCCGACTGAAGCTAAAGAGAAGCGAGTTTTATGTTCAAATATTTATTCCATAACAAAGCATTAAAAATTGTTTTGAAATCCGATTATCTCGGAAAAGAATAACTAAAATCTACACTTCGTATCAGAATATTTTCAGTCTTCACCATAGGTACTTATGCAATAAGTATTTTTTAAACATTTCACTTTTATGACATATTTTTTTTTCTAACTACTTTATTATTGCATTGTATTGGAACGAGTTTGCCATCATAACTCATGATCCGAACGGCGACCACTATATCAGTGCTAATTCCTACTATGTGGATATGTCCCGAGCGTATACTTACGGCGGTTTGTGTGAATTGTATGCAGCTGCACTAATATTTGGCTACGTTTTTGAGGTGTATCGCAACGGTGTGTTTTATGTTAGTTTCGGTGAAAAAGGTAATGCCGTTGGAAGGTTACGCTTTACCAATGATTTATCCAGCGGTCATTTTGATGTTTACTTGCCAAGCGTTTCGCCTACTTTTACGGACCCTGATAATTCACAACTGATAGCAACACCTACATCACCCACTTTTACGGACCCTCATAATTTACAATTTACAGTAACACCTGCATCACCAACTTTTACTCCGGTTAATGAAAGCACAAAGTAACATCTATTACCGTCGTCAAATGATGATCCAGAAGCAGTGAACGTATCTTCCTCTTTATTTGATCGACTTAACTCGCAACAATATTCATTGCCCATCGCTTCCAAACCTAAAAAACATCGCATTAGAGTAACATAATTCACAAGAAGGAAACAACTTAAAAATGCAGCCAAAACATACTCTCATTAGTTAATCAGGCTGCAGCAGCAAAATTAAGTAAGAAAAATACCGATACAAACAATGCGGCGGCATCTAAATAATGACAAAAATACTCTGAACCATTAAGAGCGGAAAATATAAACGGAATCAGATCTGCCTTTCAATGTTATCCGAATGCCAATTATTATTATCATAATAATATTCAGATCGGCAAAATGGTCAAGGAAAGTAATAAATGTAAAAAAAATGTACCATAAATGGAGTGATGAACCTAATGGATTATTTTGAGCTGACGGCAAGGTCATTTTGTTAGGTATTCTTGAGCCACCACAACCGATTAAGGATTTATTACTTGGGAAACATCCACTGTCAGCACATTTTATAAATAATATCTGACGATACAATACATTGTTTCAAATGAGTTCCTTTAGTGCGAATAAAATCAGGGAAGGGAACTTCATGTCTACGTTTAAAGTGCAAGGGCAAGTTTACGAGGGTGACACTGAAAGTTTTTATAACTGGCCACTTGTAAACAAAATAATTAAAAAATAAGTTTAAATTTTGAAAATGGAACCCAATATTATTGAGTATGAATTTTATTAATTTGTTATTTGCTTTACGATTTGGCGGCAAATTAAAAAAAAACTGTCACGTAAGCATGAAATACCGTGATTTTTTTTTCTTGCATTTATTTTTTATGACTTTTGATATCATTTTAGTCAACAAGAAAGTTTTATCCTCCTAGCGCCCAGAGGCCTTTTAAAAGGCCTTTTGATAATCTAATTTTAAACTTTCATTAGTAAGTACCTATGTACTGATTTCGATTAACAACATTTTTGCCATGGGCGGCAGGAGGATAATAGACTACGATTGGCCTTTCCCGATGAAGCCCCATCTCGTGCCACTGTTTACAACTGGTTTAATGAGTTTAAACGTGGTCGCACTAATCTCACCGATGATCTGCGTAAGGGACTGCTTTCTACGGCGACGACTGAAGATAACATCAGTGTTGTGCGGCGTATGATAGAGACTGATAAAAGAGTGACCTATCAGCAGATTCGGACAAGCTTAGGCATCGGTATGAGTCGAGTGCACAAAATCCTACATGAACATTTAGCGGTCAGGAAGCTTTGTGCCCGGTGGATACCTCATAATTTGAACGAGGCCCAAAAACTCCATCGTGTTGATTGGTGCCGTGAAATGATTGAAAGATTTAACGCAGGTGACTCAAATGCTGTGTCCGATATACTTACGGGTGACGAAAGCTGGATTTACTGTTATGATCCCGAAACCAAAAGACAATCTGCTCAGTGGGTGTTTCGTTTCCTTCCGAGGAGTTGCCAACTAAAGTGAAGAGAGGTCGAAGCATGGGAAAAAGATAGTGGCCTCGTTCTTCGGAAGGACAAGTCATTACGCGACAATTGTTTTAGGGGATCGAAAAACAGTTACTGCAGAGTGGTACACTAACAATTGTTTGCCACTTGTCTTGGAAACAGTTCGGAAGAAACGACAACGCCTCGTCGCATAGCGCCAGGCGAACGATCGACTATTTGGACGCCGAGGAACCTGTGGCTGCGTTTCAAAAGGCCGTCGAAGAGACCTTTAAAGGCCGAGTGGGCAAAATTCTTTTCTCAGTGGTTCCATCGGATGCAGCGATGTATTGACATGAAAGAACACTATTTTGAAAAGATATTGTTACGAGTAGGTATGGTTAGGTAGGTAGGTAAATTAGGTGGTACGGTGTGGTCGGTATCGGTGTGTTCGTGCATTTCTATCAGTTACCTACCCCCACGTACGTAACAATATAGTTAAACTAATAACTTGCTAGTTTACTCAGTTTTAGAATTTCTAAGAACTTTATGTTTGACCATCGTATAACATATGTTTAAGGAAAAATAACTTACGGGCGATCTGGGGTCAGGAAGTGGAAGAGGGGGTGGGTTTTAAGGGTAAAAACGGTTTATCTCTATTTAATAATAATAATAATAATAATAATTTATTCACCAAAGAGACAGAAAAAAACCTAATGGTATAATAAATGTTAACACAAAGATTTCGTGCAAGAATATCAATGGCCCTTGTTAAGGAATTTACTTCGATAGTTAGGCGTACCTGGTAACTGTAGTGGGAGCTCCTTGACGTCTGGGGCCCCGTGTCTTTATACTCCAAAGGTCCTATAATCCTGGATTCTCGTAGGTCTCGTGTTCGCTGGCTACTTTGTGAGGTTATTAGGATTCGTTCTTTGCGACGGGCTCAAGCTAGATGCGAGCTGGTTCGTGGCGGCGGTTAGTTGATTAAGAATATAGGAAAAAAGTTGGCAGCACTGTCGCTGCGTTTTGAACTTGCTTTTTCAAAGCGTTTTGTTCACCTGGCTTGACCCAGCTATCGATATTTTATCGATTAAAGAATATAATATAAAGGCAAAAGAAAACGTTGTGGTTTTGTTCTAGAATAAAACTACGGAACATGCCGCCGACCATAAAATCATACTTATTTTATTAAAGAACTAACTTAAGACTAACATGCTACATTGTAGCGTTTGCCTATTCAACAGGTAGTGGGCAAACCTTAACTACAGGTCGTTTGCTTAAGGTATTACCGATGCGTACAGTGACTACTCGAGTAACACCGTCGTCTCCGGGATGCAGCTGGTGCACGCGCGCTAGACGCCATTGCAGCGGTGGCAACGTGTTGACAATCAACACGACTAGGGAGCCCTCGCGGAGGGGTGTGTTAGCTTTGTCGTGGAACCATTTACCTTTAGGCTGTAGCTGGTGGAGGTATTCTAAGCTCCAGCGTTTCCGAAAGTATTGGACAGCCTGTTGTATAGTCTGCCATCGCTCAAGGCGGTTAGGATTGTCGTAAGACAAGTCGAACTCGGGTATGGAGGTTAATGGTTCCCCTATAAAAAGTGACCGGGTGTGAGCGGCAACGGATCTGCAGGATCATTGCTAAGCGGAAAGAGGGGCCTTGAATTGAGAACTGCTTCTATTTGGCACAATAGTGTATTCAATTCGTCATAGTTGAGCGTCAGTTTACCTATGACACGATGTAAATGTCTTTTCAGACTTCCTACGGCTCGTTCGACGAGGCCAGCAAAATGTGAAGCATATGGAGGATTAAAATGCCAGGTGACCTGTAAGTGTGTGAGTTCGTCAGTTATGGCACTTATGGCAAATTGATTAGACTCGTTTTTAAGAAACGTGTATAGTTCGGTGAGGTAGCGCTCACATCCTACAAAGTTACGACCGTTGTCGGAATAAATATTACTATAATAACCGCGCCGAGAGAAGAACCTACGTAACGCGTTGAGAAAAGATTCTGTAGATAAATCGGGAACTAATTCCAAATGAATTGCTTTTGTTGACATGCACACAAAAACGCACACGTACGCTTTGGACAGCTTTGCGTTTCGTAACTTACTCGATTTAAGATAAAAATGCCCTGCGAAATCTACTGCCGAACTCGAAAACGCGCGGAGTCCACAACCCTAGCTATCGGTAGCTGTGCCATTGAAGGTTGTGGCGCGACAGGGCGAGCGCGGACGCAAGATACACTACGCAGTGTACGCATACGGACCGCATCGCGGGCACTCAAAATCCAGTACGTTTGGGCGAGGGCAAACTGCAAAGTTTTGCGGACCGACATGCAAATGTGTCCTGTAGTAAAAGTCTATGTTAGCTTGATTTATCCTGCCGCCGACCCTGAGGAGTCCGGAATCGTCTAGGAATGGTTTAAGTTTTTGAAGACGTTTTGTGCTTCTGTCGTCGTCCTTGAGCCGTGAAATGTCTTCTGAAAAGTGTTCACGCTGAACAAGAGAAATTATTCGATTGAGAGCTTGTTTGGTCTCAGAAACTGTCATGTGATTTGTCGAATACACAAGGTTCTTACGACCTTTGTTAATGAACCGAAACATAAAAATACGACGCGTAACAGCTTTGGTAACGTTGAAAATCGCTCCATAAACGCTAATTTAGGTTCCTCGTTGTGTGAGGAAAACGTGCTTACGACGTTCTTCGTCCGTATGACTGTTGACCTTGGAAATGGGCCACTCTGACTCGGGCCTTGAAAGCCAAGAGGGTCCTGAGAACCATAGCTTATGGTTCAACTGAGACGGGAGAGCACCACGGGACGCAGGGTCGGCGGGATTATCTGCTGACTGTACATGACGCCAATGAGAGGCAGGCACGTTACTTGTTGTTTCCGCGATGCGGTTCGACACGTATGAATGCCATTTATCTGGGGATGAACGCAGCCAAGCAAGTGTAATTTATGAGTCGCACCACGCGTAAAATTTATCGAACTGTAAAATGCTGCTGTAAGTATTAAGCATTTTCTTCATCAATTTTGACAAGAGCTGAGCTCCACAAAGTTCCAAACGAGGAATTGTAAGCCGTTTAAGCGGCGCGACCTTTGTCTTGCCCATAAGGAGATATGTGCTAATAGCACCTTCAAAATCAACGACACGAATAAAGACGCACGCAGCGTACGCCTTCTCGGAAGCATCGGAAAAGCCATGTAGTTGCACTTGGTTAGTGCTAGGAAGCACGTCACGAGGAATGGAAATATCGTGTAGTAACGGCAATTCGGCGATGAACCGATACCACAAATCACAGACACCTTGAGGAGGAACCTCATCCCAACCTGTCCCTGATACCCATAATAGTTGAATAAGATGCTTAGCGAATAGCGTCACTGGACTTAGGAATCCTAGAGGATCGTAGATTCTTGCGATTTCCGCTAACATTATACGTCTAGTGCATTTGCGTGAGGGAGTCTCTCTTTGATAAGTAAAGGTATCAGACTTAGGCTTCCACTTGAGCCCTAAGACTTTGACGGAAGCATCAGTGTCAAGTGCTGCAGGAATGAGTGCGTCATTGTGATTGGATTCCTGATTGTTCAGATGAGATAAGAATTCAGCGCTGTTACTGGTCCATTTACGGAGTTCGAAGGTGCCTGATCTGCAAATGCCTATAAGCTGACCTTGAAGATTTAACCTTTTCAACGCCATTGACGGATATTTCCGTCATGGTTGACAGTGCAAAATAAACCTTATAACCTATGAGGCAAAGTTGACATTCGCTCTGGTTTTCTATTTGACATAGCGTTGAAAAGGTTAAAGCGTCTTCGACTGTATCAGCCCCAATAACGATATCATCAACAAATACTTCGTTAAGGAGTACTTGAGAGGCAAGTGGGAAAGCAGCGGCTGCGTTAATCGCAAACTGACGAAGTGTGCGCAAAGCAAGGAACGGAGTGGAAGCGACGCCGAAAGTTACGCAACACATGCGGTATTCCTGAACAGGATCATGGGGAGAGAATCTCCAATGAGTGCTATGAAAGTCACGATGTTCTTTACATAAGCCAATATAACAATACATCATTTTAATATCTGCTGAAAAAACTATATTATGTAGTCTATATTTTAGTAGAACCTCAGATATATCTTGATGTAATTTTTGTCCGGTAAGAAGATTGTCGTTCAGAGAACGACCTGAAGTGGTTTTGCAAGATGCATCAAATACTTCCCTATGTTTGGTAGTAGCTGCTGATCCCTTCACCACGCAGTGATGAGGTATATAGTAAGGAGGCGCGTTAATGTTTGCTGAATCGGAGACGAGCTCCATGTTTCCAAAGTCTAGGTACTCCTGGAGACACTTGTTGTAGTTCTCACGTAACACAGGGTCACGTGACAGTCTAAACTCTAATTTGTTAAGACGTGAAAGGGCAATAGCGCGAGATTCGCCTAGAGGAGGAGCGTTCTCCTTGAAAGGGGTGAGAAACCGTATATTTCCCGTTTGAATCCCTAATATGAGTATCAACGAAAATGGATTCACATTGAAATTCATCTTTGGTAAGATATGGGTGTACCGGTATTGATTCCAGTTCCCAAAATCTTTGAAGTTTGGTATCGAGTTGGCAGTTACTCAGATTAGTCCCCTTTTTTCATGGGAAATTCTACCGTTCAGGAGGTAGCCAAAAATGCTATTAATAGCCACAGGTGTGCCCTGTGGGCCTTTTATGCTGTCGTGCAGCAGTATACTGTCACTATAGTCCGACCCTAGTAGGACTCTATTTTTTTTATTTTTTTTTATGTTAAGGAGAAGGCACACGAGCACTCAGGCCACCTGATGGTAAGTGAAATCTGAGACCCATAGACATTTGAATTCTCAAGATTATAATCCTAAGACCTCAAATGCGCTGCCAACCCTGAGGACTAAGATGGAATGCCGCTATGCTAGTAATTTCACCGGTTGTCTTATCCCCACACCGGAACACAACAATGCGAACACTGTTGCTTGGCGGATGGTTAATGGATAAGAAGGTGGTAGCGATCCGGACGGACCCTGCACAGGGTCCTACCACCACTAAAATATTATTAATATTTCCGCTTATTTAAAGTTAGTTTATGAAACTTATTACATCTATACAATGGATGCGAATTGTCTTTACAATATGCACATTTAATTTTATTCGAGTATTCCGCCGCAGTTGCATGTACACTCATAGTCCGCGAATTACGCGCAAAATATGAATTAGAATTGCACGGTTCATAATATTGACCATCGGAATGCGCGCGAGCCAGCGATATCGTTCGTCGCCTAGCCTGCGCATGGCGCGATGACGTCACTACACTGACAGCAGCAGAGCTGGCCGGAGTGCCAGCAGCGAGCGCGCGCGATCCAGCCGGCGCGGGGGCATCGCTGCTTGGACGCGCGGGGACGTTCCTTATTTCAGATGCCGCTAATTCCTTATCTAAGAAATCGAGTAATTCGGTCACGACGGGAATATCATTAGACACTTTCAAAGATAACTCGAAACGTCGTCGTATATCAGACGTAATTTTACGAAGCAAAATGTTTAAAAGAACAAAACTCCATTCATCAACTGGAAATCCTAATGATTTCAGTGCCGTGATGTTTTCGATAACAGTTCATCAGGTTACGTAAACTCGACTCGATATGTTTATTGTTAACGGGTTCGACATCAAAAATATTGTCAAAATGTTTAGTAGAAATAATTCGCTTGTTTTCGTAACGACTAATTAACACCTGCAAGGCATTTTCATAGTGTGATTCAGTTAACTGGTATAGATTTTATAAGATTATATGGTTCATCCTTTAAAAACAATAATAAATAACGGAAACGTTCAACGTTTGTCAGTGTAGCGTTATCGTGTATAAGTGATTTGTACAAATCATAGAAAGCATTCCATTCGGTTAAAGAACCTGAAAACGTTTGTAATGACAATCGCGGTAAACGGATATGCGATTGTGCTAAGGGCTGGGATGCGCAGCACCCCGCTTGCTGAGCTAAGAATCCGCCGCCGCCGCCGCAGGCTGACGGCACACTTTGTATACGTTCTTCCTTAATAGTGTCCAAAGTAACTTGGATTTGATAATATAATGAATCGAATTTATTACGAATAGCTAAATGTTCATCTGTAGAAAAAGTTTCTAGATCTACCGCGCGTGCTCACGAAAAACAATTAAGTGAAATGTAATTCCACGAATATCGCTTTAAACCTTATTGAACTATACAAGGTGACAGGAAATTCGCCGTATTCCTTGAAAGGGGTTTTTCTACAGCTCATTTGAAATGAATTAAGTCCAGTTAACCAGGGGTCAAAACTCATTGGTTTTCGAGTTATTCACGTTTTTAGATTTTGTTTTAAAAATTCCTCTTTTCGTCCTAAAACTAGTAATTTTGTAAAAAAAATGACATTTAGAAATAAAAAAAGTATTTTTCGAATAGCCAATTAACCACTGATTACGAAAAATAAAATAAAATGACAAAAAAATGCAAAGTTTTGCAAATAAAAGGATTTAAAGTTAGAAGTTCTAGCAGTTATTTTTCTAATTTTGTGACATTTTAAAAAGGCTAAAACAAAATATATGACACTTCACGTACAAATTACAGGAATAATTTGCTTAATTCATAAGCTTTCTAAAAAGGTACAATTTATGACATTGTAATACAAAAAAATACAATTAATAATAATAATAACAGAACAGCTAGAAGACTTTACTTAGTGTACTTGACTCTAATGGGTTTGTTTGTGTCGTTTTAGATTCTCCGAGGTCATACTTTGTCTTCTGTTTTTTATCTTAACTTATCTTCTTGATGTAGAAGGCACAGCAGATTGCCTATGGTGACACAAACAAGGTCATTTATTAGTTTCAAATTGTCGTGAACGATTCCCATCCACACGTTAAAAGAAAATCTTTGCTGGTGAGATCCTTCTCTTGATTTGTTTGGGTTTTGACCTTCGGGACCCCAAAAGTGCAGATTGTGGTAGTTTGTTATCCCGTTACGGTCGAAATTGGATTCATCTGTCCACAAAATTCTCTTCAGGTACTCGGGATCTTCGATATCTGCATTAATTAAGAATCTGCAAAAATCTATCCTTCTCGCTGGGTCTCCCTCTTCAATAGCGTGTACTGGAGTGTAATGATACGGGTACTGCCGAGCTGAGTGCAGTGTAAACCACACCTTCCAGTGCGACATACCGAGCTGGTTAGCCACATTTCTCGTCGAAGTAGTGCCGTCTGCCTGGAAACACTGAAGGATTTCTTCTTCTTCAGCAGGATCATTTCGAGGTCTTCCAGCGTCAGCTTGGCAGCGTTGAACTGATCCTCTTTCCCGAATAAGACGGTACGATGAACCAAACACACTTACGTGAGGTAAACGGCGGTTAGGGTCACGACGTTGGTATTCTCTTCTAGCTGCAGCGGCGTCTCCATCGCAGAGTCCGTAACAGTAAACGATATCTGCGTATTTTTCGAATTGGTAAGCAAAGCAAAGAAGAGATGTCGACGGACAAAGAACCCACCTACTTTTTTTAGAAGGCTGATTTTTGACGTGAGAATGTTCGATTGAAAATTAGGGTTATTTTTCGATATTAACTCAAAATAAGGTGAAAAATAACTACACTCGAAAAATATAGCCTTAAGGTAAAAACAAACAACATGGTAAAAAAAACGACATCTCCAGCCGCCCCCGCGCGCCGCACCACGACCACCGTTGTACACTCGAGAGCAAAACTTTCGGGTCACTATAATAAATTATAATATTTCGAAAACGAATACACCTAGCTACGTAAAATAAATTGAACCTTATAGACAATTTAATCCTCCTTAATTACAGGTATTAAAACTTATTGGTACCTAATATGAAATAATGACATTATAAAAAATATTTAAAACAAAATTATCGTTTATGAAATAAAGAACTTTCCCATTTCCCATTTTCCATTTGTTATTGCTTTTGTTTTCGTTTTGTCATAAAATGCATATATAAAAAGGGTCCCAAATGTTCAGTGGTCATTATATTAATGTAATAAATAATATGTCAATTACACCCGAAGAATGCACGAGAATCCTTACAATACTGGAAAACGGCCGAAGCCCGCGAGATACTGCAAGAATAGCCGGAGTGACGTTGTCAACAGTACAGTGTATTGTTCAGCGGTTTCTAGAAACTGGTTCGAACTTACGCAGACCAGGAGGAGGAAGACCCAGGTGTACAACGGTACGGGAGGATCGATATCTAGTCAATACTATGCTTCGAAATCGATTCCTTACGGAAACTGCATTGTCACAACAATTTTTACGGCTTGGTGGGAGCAATCCTAGTGCTTGGACTGTAAATGGGCCTAAACTGGAAAGGCACTATCGCACAGTAAGACAAATTTATGCACGCGAACACTATGATTGGACACCTGAAGATTGGTCAAGAGTTGTGTTCTCAGACGAATCAAAGTTTATGCTGTATCAACACGACGGTAGGGTGAAGGTGTACAGAAGGCCAGGAGAACGATTCATGCAAGCCTGCATTGCAGAAAAGGTTGCGTACGGTGTCGGTTCGGTACTCGTGTGGGCTGGGATTTCTGCAGAAAGCCGAACAGAGCTAGTACTGATCGAAAACGGTACTCTAAATGGCGTAAGATACGTGGAAGAAATCCTAAATGAGCATGTCGGTCCATGCATTCTTCGGGTGTAATTGTCATATTTATTACATTAATAATGACCACTGAAAATTTGGGACCCTTTTTATATATGCATTTTATGACGGAACGAAAACAAAAGCAATAACAAATGGAAAATGGGAAAAGTTCTTTATTTCATAAACGAACATTTTGTTTTAAATATTTTTTTTAAGTCATTATTTCATATCACCAATAAGTTTTAATACCTGTAATTAAGGAGGATTAAATTGTCTATAAGGTACAATTTATTTTACGTAGCTAGGTGTATTCGTTTTCGAAATATTATAATTTATTATAGTGACCCGAAAGTTTTGCTCTCGAGTGTACAACGGTGGTGTGGTGCGGCGCGCGGGGGCGGCTGGGGATGTCGTTTTATTTTTACCATGTTGTTTGTTTTTACCTTAAGGCTATATTTTCTCGCTGCTGAGGCGAAAAATTGTATGTGCAACACGAGACCAAAGTTATTTGCATCTCGTGTCTTTGAACCCTTCGCTTTTTTACCCTTAACCCGACCTCAGATCGCACGTAAATTATTATTTCATAAATTTTTGTTATATCCTCTTCCTTTTTCAATGGGTTTCATTCTACTAATTTTTTTTTTCCATTTTTTTTTTTTTACCATTTTCAAAGCCCTGGTCTAAATACTCAAAGTACTGCCTGTACCTCTGTTTTTAAGTCGTTTACAGTTGCATAGGATTTTCGGTAAATTTTATTTTATGAATATCCTCATAAAAATCTTACGATATTTTTTAGACTTTTTATGTCACATCTAATAAAGACTCCGCATTACAAACACGCGTAAATATCATTTGAATTTTCTCATCTTAATAGTTCTACGTCATTTAGTAAAATGAATTACGTCAAAGATAGTTTATTGTGAGCTACTAACGAAAGTAATCCGATGGATCCATGAGTAAAAGTGCTTTATCTTGTCTTGCATGATTTTCCTTTCATTTGATTTACTCCTTATTTAATCCTTATGATTGACCCTGTCGATTGACGCCATATAAGTACAGAATGTGTTTTTTCAAATTTTAGCCTGTTCTATTCCGGGTTGTGCAAAGCGTATTTTTATAAATCTTTGAATGCAGTTTTGTTTCTTATTAAGGAATGTTTATCAAAAATAAAGGAATTTTACCTTTGAGTGAAATTTGCTATCTGTATTATTTAGAGTACTTTCCCTCTAGGTGGTATTATAATTACACCCTGTAAATCGTGACTATTGTATGTTAAGTTGTTATATCTCGTATAATTTACCCCTGTCAAATTGCACAATATGTTTTATCGCCTGTACAGTCGACAAAATGTGAACATATCTTTGATTTCGACTGTAAAGTGCTGAGGCATAGATTGAGGCTTGATTCTCAATCAGTATGATTTTTACCTAAAATTAATATTTTTGTAAGAAATCAATAAACCAGTGTAAAAAAACGTGTACATTAATTGTGTTTCCAATATATGTGTTAACTATATTTACGATGTTAGCTTACATTATAAAACTTTTACATTTTAATTGCTAAACAATTGTTTTAATATTTCAATATATTATCCTTTGCAGGTGACAGGTTTAGTGCCAGAGAAACTAGTCAATGAATACCTTGCCATCAATAACTACACCGAACTGGAGCAGTTTGTTGAGAAGTAAGTTATTCAATAAAATTAATAGGTAGTGGAAAGAAAATTCTGGCGACTGCTGTCTCGAGATTTCTGGTGAAATAGGGCAAGTTGGCAAAAAACATACATTTCGAAATATAAGTTTTTTGAACAGACTTTTCTTATCTTTATAAAACCAAGATAATTTTATCAGGTTAAGAAAGGAAGACAACTTTGTTTATAATGACTACAATCATTTAGGTATGATTGCTGATATTTTTGTGTAGTAAATTATTTAAAAAAAGTCTAACAGGTCTCACCGTTTTGGCCAAAGAAAATAAAAATCGAGTCACAATATACGAGCAGGGCTGGGATTCTACGCGGTAATAACGATATCGTCTTTGTCGTGTTTCCGTATTGTCAACGTTTTGATAACTCTTATATCATTTACAATAATGGCGACTGTGACATAAACGATTCTAAAACAGGTCAATCGCGATATCGTTATAACGCAGTAGAATAGAGGCTCAGAGCAAGAGTGATGACACTAAACTTTCGCTACTTATAGGATGTCGGTTTATAAGCAATCATTCTGCAGCACCTCGACCGACTTGGATGATGTTATACACATATTTCACAAATCTAAAATGAATCTGTATAACATACTTTACATTAGTGTCCAGCCTATACTGCAATCAATGCTTTTAATTATTTAATTTAAATTAGAGTAGGCACATATGTAGGTACGAGGGCAGGATGATAAGTAACTACCCTATACAATTAAAAAAGCGGCCTTGTGCGAGTCGGACTCGCCCATGAAGGGTTCCGTAGCAGCAAGTAACATAATATAAAAATTCGTTGTAGCTTTGATCAATGTTTTTATGACATATTAAAAAAAAACTACTTACTAGATCTCGTTTAAACCAATTTTCGGTGGAAGTTTGCAGGGTAGGTAATGTACATCATATATTTTTTTTAGTTCTATCATTCTCTTATTTTAGAAGTTACAGGGGGGGGGGGGGGACATTTCAACACTTTGGAAGTGTCTCTCGCGCAAACTGTTCAGTTTAGAAAAAAATGATGTTAGTAACCTCAATATCATTTTTGAAGACCTATTCATAGATAACCCACACGTATGGGTTTGATAAAAAAAAAACAAGTTTCAGTTCTGAGTATGGGGAACCCTCAAAATTTGTATTTTTTTTCTATTTTTGTGTGAAAATCTTAATGCGGTTTACAGAATACATCTACTTACCAAGTTTCAACAGTGTAGTTCTTATGGTTTCGGAAAAAAGTGACTGCGACATACGGACGGACAGACAGACAGACATGACCAAAGAGCGGAATTCTTCATAGCAAAAATCAAACTGTCAGAGGGATTGACCTAACTGTTTTATCGACTTATCGATGTTACGGAATAATATCGCATTAGGTATCCATAATCAACTTAAAAGATTTTTCTGTAACATTTGACCTCTTTGATAAGCAACTTGCATCTCCATATTAAAGTAAATCATGTCAGCGTCACATATGTCATCTCACTTGAGTTTCATGAGTGATTTCCGTGCCGTGCTACTAAAATGGTTAATCCAAAATGAAAAACCATAAAAAAATGGATACAGAAAGATTCTTCTCTTAGTTTCAAAGAAGATTCTTCCACAATATATTGCTCTACATGTGACGTTCATTTACATCAGCTAAAGAAACATTGTGTTGAAAGTCATTTAGTGAGTAAAACTCATTCGTCACATTGCTCAAAAAGTACGAGTTCAGACACATTCTATATAGATTTAATAATATTTTTAGTTTCGTGCAATATTCCATGGAAAAATATTAACAATCCACAGTTTATAACAAAGTTCCAAAAATATATTTGTTGTTCCTGTACATCAAAATCACTTCCGGATGAATCATTGCTGAGAAAAGTATACTTAGATATAGTTTACCAACAAACAGTTCAAGACATACGCAAGAACCTGATAGGAAAATATATATGGATAACAGTCGACGAAACATTAAATAGGATGGGCAAAAGTGTCACTAATTTGATTGTAAGAGAACTAAAGAAAAATTCTTGTTGCAAATCTTACTTAATCGGAAGTATGTTAGAAATGTCCTTGTTTTGAGCACTGATAGTGCCGCGTACATGCTAAAGGCTGGTAAAATCTTAAAAGCTACATTTCCAAATCTACTACATGTTACATGTCTGGCACATGGATTACATAGAGTCTGCGAGCACATACGATCTCAATATAAAAGTGTTGATGCCTTAATATACAACGTAAATCCATCCGTACCATTGCCTCCAAAACCTATTATAACTAGGTGGGGCACATGGCTTAATGCAGCTATATATTATGCAGAATATTTGGAATGTATTACAGAAGTAATTTCAAAATTAAATTCAAAAGAGTCAGCTGCATTAAGAGAAGCTAAAAGAGTACATAAGCACAATAATTTGAGAAATTGATCTGTTGTACATAAAAGAAAGTTATGGCATTTTACGTGACGCAATAATCAAATTACAAACATCCTGTTTATCCTTATTAGACTCTCTTCTAATACTTGACCAGGTGAGAAGTATTCTAAATTGGTGTGGATCTCAGACAGTGCAAATAAAACTTGAAAAAGTACTAGATAGAATTCCGGACTACGACATGATACGCAAATATGCTGATTTTATAGAAAAAGGTGATTACAGCCAAAACACCGTTATCGAGTACTACAAATATGCTCCTGTTACTTCAACTGAGGTAGAACGCTCGTTTTCATCGTATAAATGGATCTACAATGAAAAAATGAGTAATTTGAAAGGTGACAATGTTGAAAAAATAATGACTATTTTCTTTTACTACAGGGAAGATGAAGAAAACGTATTTAGTACAGATTTAGATTTCGACTTTGTTATTTTGAATGAAGATTAGTTCGACGGTTGAAGCTATCCGAGATAGCTGATATGATAATACAGGATTTCAAAAGAACGGGTACATCATATACTTAGTGAAGAATTGAATATGAAAAAGCTGTCTGCCCGTTGGGTGTCGCGATTACTTACACTCGATCAAAAAAGAGTTCGAATGCAAAACTCTCAACATTGTTGGACCGTTTTCAAAGAAATAAATCGGATAACTTACGACAATTTGTAACAGCGGATGAAATTTGGGTTCACTACTACACCAGAATCCAAAATGCAATCGAAGCAGTGGACAGAATCCGGGTGCTCGGCTCCAAAGAAAGCTAAAGCCGTGAAATCAGCTGAAAAAGGGATGGCATCGGTTTTTTGGGATTCGAACGGATTTTTTTTTCATAGACTACCTCCCAAAAGGTCAAACTATAAACCGGGAATACTATGCTAATCTAGATAAGCTGCAGGAATGCATTGAGCAAAAAAAAACCAGGCTTGAAGGCCATGGCCAAAATTAACGAATTGCATTATGATTTGTTGCCCCACCCACCTTATTTATTCACCTGATCTTGAACCGTCAGACTTTCATCTGTTCCCCAAACTCAATTTTTGTTGGGGGAATAGAAATTCAAAACAAATGAAGAGGTCATAGCTGCTGGAGTATTTTACAGGCCTTGAGAAAAGCAATTTTATGGAGGGTATAACAGCGTTGGAGCGAAGGTTGACCAAGTGCGTAGAGCTAAATAGAGATTATGTAGAAAAATAATAATCAAAAAATACACTAACTGTAGTATTTAATTGTTAGGCAGGGATCGTATACCGGTATTATTTTCATACAAAAATACCGGTATTCAATTTCGGTATCTCGCTTATTGTTAAATATTTTTGCTCTTCAAATAATTTATATAATACAATAGTGGTATTACCTAATTTACAGTCGAAAATATCAAGGAAATAATGCAAATTCAGGAAGATATTTCAATTTTAATTAATACCGGTATTGATCCCTGTTGTTAGGCTAGTTAATTATCATCCTGCCCTCGTACCTATACAGGGTGGAAAAAATCTCTGGGCCCTGAAGGGGAACTACCTTAAATCCTTTATTTAACTTCTTTTAATGAAAGAAAACATACCTTTTTTAAAAAAAATAACAAAACTTCATTTAACGTTTTTTTTTAATTTTGCTCGTCTCCCCGGGAAATGAACCAACTTCAAATATTAAAAAAAACACTCGCTATTTTATTGTACGAATCGGTAAGATTATTATTTAGGATAAACTTCGTTTAATAAACATTTGATCTTATACTCATCTGTTGTACGTGATGCACATGATAATATTTATTACAAGTTCTTTATTAACAATACCTAGTACTGTTCACTTGTAACAAGTAAATGATACGTTATAATTTTCTTATCTCTTTAACATCTAAAGACATCGTGTGAAGTATGTTATTTATCTCTAAGTACCTTGTTGAAGTATTGGATAACAAAATCGGTAAATGGTAATAATAAATTTATGCACAGCACGATTCCTTCTTACACTAGACGTTCGTTCTGACGAAAAGTTTAATAATGGAACGTATTTTTTTTGCAATGCGAGGCAACAAATTTGATATGCGAACGAGAACATTTTTAAAAACTAAAAAAAGAAGTATTCGTTCGAATTTCAAATTTTGTTTGGTTTTGCTCTCATTCCGTAATTCTGTTATAATGGCGTATCAAGAATATTTCGATTTATTAGAAGCTTCCTTTTCAAACAACAAGCAAGCAATTTAGCTCTACAGTGGTACAATGAGAGGCATCCAGACAGACAAATACCATCTAGAAAACTTTTGTCGCTGTTTGTTAAATTAAAACAGAAATAAATAAGACAAAGTACGATAAACATTATTTGTCTATTACTGAATTTCGGACTCAGATTATAACCAGTAGGTACTATGGTTGATCACAGATCAGCAAAGCCCGGACGACGGGAGCAAAATGCACTTTTCACTAGTGCTTAATTAAATATCGACTATTCTATCGACATCCATACGAACAATTTTTGAATTGGAAATTTATTGATTAAACTTATTATCTTAAATGTCAGGTTATTACACAATATTACATCAGGTACCTAGGTAATCTTATTTCATGTTATTTAAGTAAACTAATTACATATTATAATTATTATCAATATAACGGGTCACGGGAATGATTGTAATAGTTTAAGAGTGACAATTCTAAGAAATGGATCTAGGCGAAGGAGTTTAAAATCGGAAAATGTAGAAAAAAATCTAATTGTATATTACGAAAATTATATAAAATATAAAAAAAAAATCAAACAGCTCATTTTAATTTTGTTTACAACTACCTATATTTTTTTTGAATTTCGTAAAGGTGGTCTAGTACATTGTGCTTTTTATCGACTTATAAAATGTGTGTCCTCGCACTATTGAGACGTCAACACATAATTTCTCCCGTCGTCCGGGCTTTGCAGATCAGATACAACTTACCAATCAAGATCATGACGTCACTATGTTAAAGGTCAAATGATGTCAAACATTAATTAAAGATAAACACTAAATACTATTATTGTAAAATAATCTGATAACAGGGAATGGGTTCTACAACCCTTATTCTCGAAATGGTTTTTGAATCACCATGCGTTATAAAATTATGGGAAAAAACAGAATGATAAATCGGGAAGTATGCGCTTTTATAGTTTCCAGGGCGAAGATGGCAAATATCTTAGTATATCAATTATACAAACAAACACTAGCTTTCCGCCCGCGACTTCGTCTATGGAGAGTCAGGACTTTCGGAGGGTATTCTTTTCTTCTTATAAACCGTCTACTACATGTTTTTCTATGTAAGCGGTCTACGTACGAGCGTCAAACTGAAAGTTCTTCGAAAATCAAAAACTGAGTTTACTAGCCAGTTATTAAAATTATGATATCTTTTCAAAGTAGTGCCCATTCACGTCAATACATCGCTACTTCCGATGAGAAAACGACTACTGAGAAAATTATCAGTGTTCATAGCAGGGACCGGCCAGCTATATCATTCAAGGGGTTTCGAATGGGTTTTTATAAGGGTTTTACTTAGAAAAGCCGTATCGCTTAAAAGCCATTCGATTTGCTTTTAAAACCCGCTATCCCATTCAAGGGGCTTCGAATGGGTTTTATAAGTCTTTTACTTAAAAAAGCCGTACGATATGCTTTTTAAAGCGCCATTTATAATGGTTATCTGTGCTTTAGCTGTTAAGGTATCCCTTATAGTGAATGGTTAGTTTAACAAATAACTCTGTCATATATTTCGTTTCAAGAGGTTATTCTTTTAGTGGGGTATTCTATTGAGAGGTTAGTCTTTCAGAGGCTTTGATCGGTGAATGGGTGGGCGTGTCCCTGGTTCATAGTTTATCTATCCGTTACGAATCAAGTCTTATGCATTTAAGTAGGAATAGGTGAAATACTTAAGTGAAGTACCTGTTGTATTTAGTTGTGTACAAAAGATATGGAGCTTACATCATACCGGTCTATACAGATGTGTTACTACTACATACAACAGGTCATTTACTAAAGTTTTTATCTGTAAGTAAGCCTAGAGCTTAGTTTTGACAAGGTCAATTTTTTTGTTATTTTGTCCCGGGATATTTATTTATTTTTTATTATTTATGCCAAAATGGTCAAAGCTGGTTAAAAAAAACAGCTTTATGATTTTAGTCAGTCAGTATGAGTAAAATCTTTGTGAGAAAAACCCCGTGGTTATAATGGCAACCACAACACTTTTTTGTCTCAGTAAAAAGATTTCTACATGACACTCGTATAAAGGTCATAAGTCATAAAATTACCTTTTACAAAACGTTTTGTCATATACACGTTTTGTATAGCAAATTTTGACTAAGCTTATCAAACTTTTATAATCTTAAGCCGGCAATCCTAATACTGCCAATGCTTTGCATACCATAAGGATTAATAGAATGCCCCTGTGCTTGTAATTTTACCGGTTGTGCTATCCCCACACCGGAACACAACAATGAAAACACTACTCCTTGGCGTTAGGTTGAAGGATAAAGTGATGATAGCGATCCGGGCGGACTCTGTACAACGGACGGTCCTACCACCACTTCTGACGCTGACATAATGATATAGCTCGCTCGTGCGAAATGCACCCGAATGTTTTTTATATGTATTTTCGGGTCGTTTACAGTTTCCTGATGGAGGCGTATTCAGCGTCGCAGCTGTTGGAGCAGGCGTCGGCGGGAGTGGTGGGCGCGGGTCACCTCACCAACCGGCAGAAGTGCGCCGTGAGCGAGAAGCTGGCTGCGTGCGCGCACCGCCTGCAGGATGGCGGCGCCGAGCGCATGCAGCTTACTGACCTAGGCTGCGCCATCATTATGGCTAACAATCACCCATGATGCTCAGGTTGGCTGTTCGCGCGTTCATCCCCCAATAATGCCCTCGCGCCGTGATTTTAAGTGTATTAATAAATTTATGCAGAGATGCCCGTCTCAAGTCACGTCAAAACAAACGTCAACCCATAGAACACTGACTTTTAACTGACAGCGAGACCGGGATCGCAGAGAAGATCAGTTTATTAATACCACCCTTATACACTGACTAGTTTAATCCTTTTCCAGGCATAGTACATTTCATCGACCACATTCATGTCGCTCAAAATTTAACTTAAATACCTGCATTATATTTATTTATTTAATCTTTATTGCACAAAAGATTACACTTAGGGCCGGTCTTATAAAGCTCAGGTCAAATTAACTATGGTAAACATATTTTTAACGGATAGTTAAACAAACTTCGGTAACTTATACCGTCCATCGTATTATAAAACAAATAATCGTAAATTTTGACATTAGTAAGGAAACCATAGGATTGCCGCAAACGAGACTTGATACTTAAAAATACTACCCTTTTCTGGATAAAATATTGTCTGTCGCTAGCCTAATTGTCTTTGGTCTTTTTCTTATTATACCACATGGGTCGTTTTAAAAAAAAATGAACATAGTTAAGGGCTTTAATTAAAACAAAACTTAATTGATTCCTTTGTGTGACGAAAGTTACCCATACAGGTTGTATGACTAACTTTCGTTATACAAAGGACGCGATCGTGATTTTGTTTTCATTAAGCCTTTAACTATGTACAATTTTTTTGAAAACGACCCACATGTCACCTTGATTAACCGATCACATTTAAAAAATATTCAGATTTACCTACGTAAATAAATAAAGTTCGTAATGGGTAACGAAACCAAGGTATGTAACATGATTTGGGTTGGAATTGCCTCACCCTCCAAGACTCACAGACTTCAGTCAAAGAGCATGCCTCTTTTTAACTATCAGTGTTTTATGCAACAGGCTCGATCACCTGTTCGGCATGTTCCGTGGTGGCATCATCATCAAAAGCATTGGGAAGCCCTAATCAATGACTTTATTCAGGACTGCACCTGGCACGGATCTGATGAAGACCAGGAAACAGGCAAAACCGGAACAACTAAAACGTTACTTAATAAAATGCATTTTATTTTTTATTTTTATTTTATTAATGAAGCTTATACGCTCTTTGTGTAGTATGTGTGGTGTGAACTATTTGATAAAGTAAGGAATGAAAAGATCAGAGAGAAGTGGACTGAAAGAAGATGTACCTAGTGACTAAGATTGAAAAGGGCATGCTTCGATGGTTCGGTCATTTGGAAAGGATGGATGAAAAACGATTGACGAAAGAAATATACAGTGCGAGTGAGTAGAAGGGCTGGAAGGGGCCGCCCTAGACATACTTTTTTGAATCAAATCGGAGAAATACTGGGCCGAATCCTAAGTTGCGGAAACCGACGTGCATGCATGACTCGATTTATGTATGTGGAAGAAACAGGTGTGATTTAATGTAATGTATTAAAGCTTAAGAGAGGTTTCTAAAATAAATTTCGATCAAATCTCTCCTGTAAAAGCTGGCGAGTCAGGAAACGAATTGTTTGAATTTGAGTCATCATCTGAACTTTGATCCAAACTAGGATTTGCATCCTCATTGTCCAGTGGCAGTTCGTCATTTGTGGATCAACAACGTTATGTGGCGTTCGATTTTGATAAATTGCCCTTTCAGAGCAGCCAAAACTTTTGAGACTCTCCACACAGTAGCACAAGCAGCAGCCTTTGATACTCCTACAAAATCACCAGCGACAAGCAAAACCACCCCTATTGCATAAAATCGAAGAGTAAGCAAAAGCTCCGTAGTTCCTCGCAGTTGCAGGCGTTAAACGGGAACCAATCTTTAGTAGAACTCTGTGTCGTTTAATATGCAGTGTTCTGGTCTCGGCTTGAAAACTCTTCCTCGCCAGCGGCCAGAATTTTCACTGGCACTTGAATCTGATGAATCTAGTAACATATCTATCTACTGTCCGAAGAAATAGACATCTTTAATTTATATATTTAACTGTTTTTCTTAAATCCAAATGAAAATACAATATTCAAAGGTCACATTTACGTCAAGTGTCAAAATAACCGTCCGTAAGTAAGCTTAAGCCATGACATCGCTGTCGGTAACTGCCGGGAGTAAAATTTTACTGAAATATGACTAACGGACCGTTATAATATAAGACGCTAAAAGTGACCGGTAAGTATAATTAACGTCAAAAAGACCCGAAAATATACTAACGGATTGTTATAAGACCGGCCCTTATAGTAGGGGAGCCCAGGGCGCTAAATCGGGATTTACTCGAGCGTCAAAGAGACCTATTGGATTGCGAAACTTAGATGATAAGAAGAAAAAAATGTCATAATATATTTTATGATTTTTTTTTGTATTTTTTCAATTTTTTTAACTTAACAAATGAAAGAGCTGAAGAAATAGCATGCAAATAAAACAGTATATATTGTTTGAAGTACAAAACTTGTATTTATAAGAAAATTAGTTTTTTTTTTTGTTTTTTTTTTTCAATCATTTTTTTCGGTAGAATCATCTTCCTTTTCTGACTCCATTTCATTTCATTTCAGAGGAATAGGAACGCGGGAAGGGGAATACCGGCATCACGTCGCTGCACGCATTAAACTTTATCGTTTTTTCTTCCTTACTTCGGCTTACGGAAATCGACAGATTATATATTATTCGTGAACGTTGAATTATTGCCTACAAAATAAAAATAAAATTAGCCACGCTCGAGAAAGCCGAGATGACGTTTTTTTTTTACAAGTTTGTAACCCACCTACTTATCGTCAATCGAAAATTGACAGATTAGTGGAATATACATTTTTTAGCATATAACTAACTTACCCTACCTTAATCTGACGCGCTCGAGAATTTCAGATGATCAATGTTTTTTTACTGTTCTGATCCTTTATCCTTGATGCGCGGCCACATATACGGGGCTAATACTTGGTGGAGGTATTTAATGGCGTACTAGGTACCTCCCTGTATGTTAATCTGCCGCGCTTTAGTAAATCCCAAAATCCCCTCTTGGGCTCCCCTACTATGTATTAGTATACAAATGGCGAACTTAATGTCGTAAATTTTATGACACAAATTTAATTGAACTTTCCTGAAATATGACTTCATGGATCAGTATTCTTCAGGAAGTTGAGAAATCGTGGCTCTATTCCATTTCTTGCTTGTATCCTTACTGGCCTGGAAAAGGGTTAATAATATTACTCTTGGGGAGAAGTTTGTTTTACTTTGCAATAATAGTTTGATCAGCTTAAAAAAACAGCAGTTAAATCAATTAGTCAGCGTATAATGTTTTTGCTGACAATACTAGTACATTACTGCAGAGAAAAAGGCCGTTGCGGGACGAGTACAAATGTATATTTATTGTCCATTCTAATTATTATTATTACATAGTATGAAACAAAGTCTCTTTCTGCGTGTCTGTCTGTAATATCCGCTAACTCCTCCTAAACCACGCAATGGATTTTGGTGCGATTTTCACCACTGCTTAGTAAATTTTTCAAGGGAGGTTTATCTACTACTAGCTTTTCGCACTTTTAGAATTATAGTGGCCTAATTCAAATTAGAATTATAGTGATCTAAAGATGCGTTTTGTCCGCGACTCCGTATTTTCCGTGATAAAAACGTCTAACCCTATGTTTTTCCCCAGGACTCATAACTATCTTCATACCGAATTTCATCCAAATCAGTTAAGCAGTTTAAACGTGAAGAGGTTATGGTTATGGCGATGGGCTGCTTTTTCCGCACTTAGCCCTTAGATGTCGGGCCATTGTGCGTAGGGGTACCTGCTCATAGTCTAGCCAGCCTAATTCCGACCAGAAGCGCAGGATCCTCCTGATATCTCCACAGGCTTCTCGGAGTGAACTCGGTGTTTTGAGGATTTTGGCTCGTTGAGTAGCTACCTAGTTGGTTACTAAGTTCTGTTACTCGATTTGCAAACTCTTTTCTTGCGTTAAAACAAATGCTACCGAAAAAATAAAAAATGAAATAATATGGCGGGTTGTCAGTTATAATATAATTTTATAGCACACACAACACTTATCTCGTCGTATTTATAATGGATTGGGGTCTAAAAGAAAATCGTGTCGCTGTAATTGTGTTGCACAAATGCGGGCATCCGCCAAACGTGATTTTGAAGTTACTTCAAAATCTGAAAATCAACAAACGATTCGTTTATCGTACCATTAATAGGTACAATAGTACCTTGAGCTTTGATGACCGCAAGAGGTCTGGAAGACCACGCACCGTTCGGACCCCAGCTCTAATAAAGGCAGTGAAGGCGAGAATCGCAAGAAACCCCGTCCGGAAGCAAAAGTTGTTGGCAATTCAGATGTCTGTGAAGAGAAGCTCCCTTAAAAAAGTTATCAATCAAGACCTTGGACTACATGCTTATCGTAGACGGAAAGATCATTTGCTTAATGGACGATTGAAGACTATGAGGCTGAATAGAAGTTGCGTGCTACTGAAAATGCCCACTGAAATATATTATTTACAGACGAAAAAAATTTTACCATTGAAGAATGTTGTAACCGCCAGAATGACAGAGTATATGCAAAAAACAGTCAAGAAGCGAGTGTAGCTGTTCCGAGAGTGCAACGAGGCCATCATCCCTCTTATGTCATGATTTGGTTAGATGTGTCATACTCAGGGTTAACACAGGTCCATTTCTGTGAAAAAGGTGTCAAAACTGGGGCTAAAGTTTACCAGGAAACCGTTCTGGAACCAATAGTAAAGCCTTTAAGCCACTCTGTATTTCAAAACCAGCCCTGGGTCTTTCAACAAGACTCAGCCCCTGCACATAAGGCAAAAACAACTCAAGCCTGGTTTCGAAGCAACAAAATTGACTTCATTGCCCACGAAGACTGGCCCTCCTCCAGCCCGGACCTCAACCCCCTGGATTATGCTATATGGCAGGTTATTGAGGAGAAAGCCTGTGCTAAATCCCACACAAATCTTGACTCCCTCAAGCGGGCCATAGTCAAGACAGTGACGGAATTAGATATGACAACCGTGCGTGCCGCTATTGAGGCCTGTGTTCAGGCCCAAGGAGGCCATTTTGAATGAAATTGACAAATGTAAATCCTGATTGTGTGTACTTCATTTTAATACATAATTTATTTAACTTTCGTTGGTATATTTTATATAAATAAGGATTATTTCAGTTACATAACTTAGTAACCAACTAGGTACACCTGCACATTCCAGGATTACGTGGGGAGCTGTTTCGTCGGCCGACAGGTATCCCCTGCATAGGGAGCTGTCGGTTATACCTAGAACATATAAATGTTTGTTAAGCGAGCAATGTTATGTACGTAGCGCTACTCTATCTAGTTATAGTAGGCACTTGGTCCAGCGCGCGTCCGGGTCAGGGACCGGAAAACCCGTTCCTTCGCTTAATCCGTTCGAACGGCTTACCCGTTCATACGATAAGCCAATCGTTTCGGTAACTCGTTCAACGGCTTACCCAACAATTACGATAGCCCCATTAAGCTAGGAAACCCTAACCGGTAACCGCTTACCGAATGCAGTTGGGTTTGGTATTTTTTGAATTAACCGCTTACCGTTCGGGTTAAGGAAACTCCTTCGCTCCCTTCCCTGCCCGCACGCTCTGCTTTTTTCGTGTATCGGCCAGTATCGGGCCGGCTTCACTACAGATAGACAATATTGTGAGGAAAGGGTGCTAGATAAGACAGGACGTGTTCTTATATTAGTGATACCTACCCAACTATTAGGTACGCGCAATAGTCTTAAGGTTTAGTTTTGTATGACGGAGGCAATTCATAAAAGTTTTTGACCTTGCCGCCGCTCGTGCCACTGTGACCTTTGATCCTTTGAAGCGTGCACGAAGCCCGAGTTTAGGTTGCTATAGGCGGAACAATAATAAGTCTTACATCGTTTGTTTACAAACCAAAATTGCTTGAAGGTATTCAGTCAGTATTTTAAGCGGTAACCCATTCCTGGTTTTGATACTGGTAAGCGGTAAGTCAAATTAACTCAATCGAATGGATTATCCTTTTAATGTGCAACTCAATTAAGCGCTTACCGGAACGTGAGGGTTTATCAGAATCAGCGCTATAAAAACCCGTTAAAAACCCCGGGTTACGGTAAGCGGGTCCGGTCCCTGGTCCGGGTGTGGTACCGTTTTCCTGGATTGTCTGCATGTACTGGTGTTTACACATTGATTAGCGAGTTGTTCTAGTGTTCTGTGACGCATCCATGACCTTAGCTGGTTAAATGCTAACGGAAGCATCCTGGCCAGCTGGTCTGCTGCGTCGTTGTCTAGAGATCCACTGTGCCCCTTTATCCATTGTAATGCGACTTGGCCGTTTAGACCTATCATTTCCAATGCTGAGTGGCACTCTAGTATGAGCCCGGATTGGAATATTTTTTTGTGTAGGGCTCGTAGTACTGCTTCGCTGACGGAAATAATATGTATCTTTTGGTCTTTGATACCCACCTTAGCCATTGTCTTGGCAGTCTGTTTTATGGCAATACATTGACATTGATAGATGGAACTGTATTTACCTAAGGCTGTTGATGTATTGATGTTGAATACGGATGAGTGCACTCCTGCGCCTGTTCCCGTGTTTGTCTTCGATCCGTCGGTATAAATGCGTAATTCATTTATACCGGACTGATTACATGGTTTTTCAACAAGCTGGGATGGTGTAGCTTTGGTTGAAATTATGTTGTTTGGGTACCTTATCATTTGGAGCGGCTATCAGAGGTTGATACGTGATAGCATCCATCAGATTTTTGGTATGGGTCCCGTTTGTTGCACCCCAGATGTTGAGTGATTTTAGTCTAACGGCTGCCGACGCCGCTTCCTGTTGGATGAACAGGTAAAGGGGCGGCAGTCCCAGCAGTACCTCCAGCGCCGCTGTGGGTGTAGTTTTCATGCAACCTGTTGTAGCTACACAGGCTAGTCTTTTATAATTGTAGCAGTTTTTTTTGGGTGTGGCCAGTTTGGTTCTAGGCCACCAGACCACACCACTATAGGTGATAATAGGCCTGATCACTGCCGTGTATATCCACAGTGCAATTTTGGGCTTAGACCCCAGGTTCTACCAAGTAACCTTTTGCACTGCCAGAATATGACACAGGCCTTTTCTAGTTTATTAAATTATTATCTAAATGTTTGTTCCATAGCAGTTTGTCATCCAGGATGACGCCTAGATATTTGACCTCTTTGGAAAGAGTCAAAGTCGTGCCTAGGAGTTTTGGTAAGCATAGGTTACCTGTTTTTTTGTGAACAAAACTAGTTCGGTTTTTGATGGATTTACTGACAAAACGTGTTCAAAGCACGAGACGATCTTGAGTGCCCCCTGCATAAGATCGTATAGGACTGCCTCAAACTTTCCTCTTACGAGGATAGCTACATCGTCTGCATAGCCTCAGTATAGAAATCTGCCTTGTTAAGTGAACGGATCAGGTCGTCCACCACGAGGTTCCACATGAGTGGTGAGATGACTCCTCCTTGTGGTCAGCCTCTCGACACAACAGCTCTTGTGGGGCCGTTAACTGTTACCTGTACCGCTCTTTGTCTTAGCATGTTGTCGATCCACCCAGAGACGGTTTCGTCGGCGCCATGGCTAAGTAGGGCTTGACTTATGATGTTGAATTGCGTCTTGCCAAAGGTCCCTTCGATATCGATGAAGGTCGCAAGAGCTGACGATTGTGTTGATAGTGCACTTTCTATGGGTGAAATGACACTGTAAAGCTGATTCTGTTGATTTACCTGAACAGTAGGCACGCTGTTGGTGGTGGAGAGGATAATGCGCGAGAGATCATGGACTGTTCCAGGGTTTTCAGTAGTAATGACGTAAGGTTTATAGGCCTATATGATTTAGGCTGTTTATAGTCACTTACCTGGTTTGGGTATGCATTCCACTTTAACTTCTCTCCATTTTGTGGGGACAAGCGGTGCCAGAGACATGCCTGGTAAATCTTGACTAGATAAGGTGCCACAGCATCTTTACACCACTGTAGGAGTCCAGGAAATATGCCATCTAAGCCAGCCGCTTTAAACGTTGAGAAGCTGTTGATTGCCCATAACACTTTCTCCAGTGTTATTATTCTTTGAACAGTATTGACGGCCTTAGCATTAGTTGGTCAAATTTCTGTCGAGCCGCCTCTTCCCATGTCGAATTATCCGTCACTGTACATCCTGGGAATTGTGTATCTACGAGGGTGGATTAAAAAGTTCTGAGCCGGGTAAAAAAAAAGTAACTGGCTCACTTTTTATAACAATTTTATTTTTCGACATAGTCTCCATGAAGGTCAATGCACTTAGTCCACCTCGCCTCCAACTTCATTATCCCATCAAAAAAAAGAATCTTTGAGGTCGTTAAAATATAAGTCTACTGCTTCTTGTACGTCCATATTTGTCGAAAATCTTTGTCCTCTCAAGTGTTTTTTGAGGTTTGGGAAGAGATGATAATCGGAAGGAGCTAGATCCGGCGAGTAAGGGGGATGCGGCAGCACTTCAAATCCACAATGATGTATTTGTGCCATTGATTTCGCCGAAGTGTGAATGCGAGCGTTGTCTTGGTGAAACAGTACTTTTTTCGACAGCATTCCTGGTCTCTTTATTTTAATTTCCTCTCGCAGACGACGTAAAAGAGCACAATAGTAGTCCGAATTTATTGTTTTGCCCTTTTCGAGATAGTCTATCATGATAACCCCCCTGCAATCCCAGAAAACTGAGGCCATTAGCTTATTAGCTGACAAAATGACCTTGGCTTTTTTGGGTGGTGGTGAACCTGGTCTTTTCCATTGCCTGGATTGTTCTTTCGATTCTGGTGTACTGTGGTGGACCCATGTCTCGTCCATAGTTATAAAACGATTGAGAAAATCTTCGGGGTCACGTTGAAACATGTCCAAACAATCTTGGGAAATTGTAACACGTACTCGTTTGTTCTCGACTGAAAGCAGTCTAGGCACCCACCTGGCTGACACCTTAGAAAATCCAAGAACATCGGTGATGATGTTCTGTGCCCGCTCATAAGAAATACCCATTGCTTACGCTATCTCCACAATCTTCAAACGCCTATCCTTCATTATCGCATCTAATATTTTATTGACATTTTCATCCGTAGTAGTCGTCAACGGCCGCCCACTCCTAGGCTCGTCTTGAACAGTCTCCCGGCCACGTTTGAAATCAGCTACCCATCTTTTTATGGTAGCATACGATGGAGCAGATTGCCCTAATGTTTTGTTCATATCTTCAAATATTTGTTTTGGTGTTAACCCCTTCTTTTGCAAATATTTTATGACAGAACGGTGCTCAATTTTATCCATTACTTGAAAAATCAGTGACCTTATGTAGCAGTTCCAGCATAAAATGCAAAATTGTGACAGGAAAAAAACAAAAGATAGTGCATAATGGCGACTAAATATGGCACTTTTACCTGCCAGTATTTATTTGTTTTTTTTTTATTATATTCAACCTTAGACTCAGAACTTTTCAATGCACCCTCGTAGTAACAGCTCGCACATCTCATTGTTCGTGGTTGTGTAGCTGTTGTCCGGTTTTTTCACTGACCCTAGGTTCCGATTTGGTTCGCTGGATAATATGGTTTTTACCCTGGCTGCTAGAGTGTTCGATTCAATGTTGGTGCAGAATGTTCTCCAGCATTCACGGATCCGTTTTTAGTACAGTAACTGGGTCCGCTTGTAGGTGTCCCAGTCTGTTTCCCTTCTTGTGTTGCACGCTCTGTTTAACAGCTTGCGTAGTTTGCATCGCATTTTCTCACATTTAGGTCCCCACCAGCCTTTACGATTGGTGCCTTTCGTCGAGGGCGTTGTTGATGGACAGGTTCTTGAACTTGAGTCTATTAACGTTTCCGTTAGTTCATTAACATGTCTCACTATGCCAGCGAGCTCGCTGTACCCTGTCGGGATTGTGCTTAGAGCCACGTTTGCAGACACCAGCCTCTATGTCACTCTGCTTTTCAGTGGAGGAGTTGCTAGTGACCATCTGCTGTCGCAGTCTCACCAGGGTCTGGCGGCATATCCTGCAGCCTCCGCGTGTTGCCGAAGAAACGGATGTAGGCGTTACCCAGCTTGTAGCAGAGTCGACGCCCCCTCGCTAAAATCCCAGGAATTTGGTCGGCTGGAATACCCAGCACCAGGAAGGTACCCGGAGGGGTACCCTCATGGCGCTCAATATTGTAAAGCGACCACCAGCCAACCTGGTACCACTTGTTCTGACCAGCCAAGATGCGTTGGATCATCTTGGGCTCGTCAGCACAAGCTGGTAACAGGACAGCGGACTTCACCCGTCTGGGGATGTCCGTTTCTCGCTTTACCACCAACGTGATTTCGGGAATTGGTGACACAAATGTTGCTACGCTGTCTCTGAGCCATTCCACGTCCTTTATGTCGTCGCACTGTAGCTTGAGCACTCCTTCACTGTGAAACGTTTTACCACGAAAGTAGGGCTAGTTCGGGATTATGATAGAGGCACTCAGTGTGCTCTCGATGCCGCCCACTTGTTCAGGTGATAGATCGGTAAAGGGCTCCGCCATCACTGCGACAAAGAGGTCATTCAAGACCACAGTGTCAGCGTAAGTGACGGTGGAGTTCATCAGACTGCTGCAGGCCTCGGTTCGCTTGGCATTGCTGCTAATAGGCGATTGTGTATCGTCGGGGCGAGGGCGCCTAAGTACTGTCTGGCCAGCTTGCCCCTTGGGCTCAGATTTCCCTTTTTTGCCTTTACCACCGCGTTTGCGTTTTGCCCTGGAGGTGCATCGGTTTTACCCTTTACACCTTGGCTGGGACGGGATGCCCTTTTGGCGCGCTTTCGTATGTGAATCACCCACTGCTGTTCACCAGCCAGTGAAGGAGTGCGGGGGGTTCGTTGTGTGTTGGCAGGGCGCTTCCGTAGAAGCAGCGGCCTGTTGTTTATTGTTGTGTTGATTTTGTTTGTTTTGATAGATTTTAAGAATTCGTTCTCCATGGCGCCCCACCCTGTGATGGGGATGCTCATTCGAGCACCAGGACCACCACAAATAATATAGGGTCCAGGATCCGCGATGCAGCGAGCCTGCACGGTGCGAGGAGGACTACGTTTGTCAGGCCGAGGTTTTGATACGTACCTACTCACCGTAGACCCCGCGCTCCGCCGGCTGTGTACCTCATGATCCTGTAACCCACGCCGGCCTTCGTTTGGATGGAATGCCGGACCAAAGAGGGCGTGTTGCTTCCACCGGTAACAACAACCCGACCGGTAATTTTTTTATCAGTGCACAAATTTTAACAGATGATTTGTATCGTTAATATAATATATTACTTACGACAATAAAAATATTTTTTTTTTTTAGTTGCAAATTATCTCTCTTTTACCTTCTCGTGTGGACACAAAGTCACACTAGAAATGATGACATGGGTTGTCAAGCTGTAGGTATGCGATACACTGTATTGATATTCGAAATTTGAAATTTCATGTACAGCTTATCTGACAACAAGCCCCTCTCCTACTGATATTCTAAATTTGAAATTTCATTTATTAACTTACTTAACAACACTCCCCTCTCCTCGCACCCCTGCATTAGAGGGTCCATGAATATCGATAAGTTAGTGGAATCATTGAATCGGCAATATCTCTAATATTTTTTAAGCTAGAGTAAAAATAACACAACATGTGTAACTGATTAACAATAGCGAAGCAAATATTAAAATTGTGCACCTATTAAAAATTTACCCGGTATAGGTACTACCATCATGGCATCATCTTTTATTTTTTCTACCATCTAATCTTCACAATCCAGTTTGTCCTGACGCTCGAGTAAATGCACATTGAGCATCGTAGGCTCGCCTTTTAACTGGTGTCCCAAAACTTACGAAAGATTTACCATACTAATACTATGGTTAGAATTCATTGCGTAACTGGAATTAAATGAATCATATAAGTTTCGTTTTGTATGTAATATTTAACACTGAATTAACACTGGATGGATGAAATGGCGGCAGCTTACGGAAACAATCTGCGACTCCCGCATCCCCCTTAAACTTAAGGGGAAGATTTATAAAACAATGGTTAGACCTGCCGTCTTGTATGGATCAGAATGTTGGGCCACGAAAGAAATTAATGAAAGGCAACATGCAGCTAAGATGAGAATGCTAAGGGGGTGTGTGGTGTTACGCGAATGGATAGAATAAGAAATGAGTATATAAGAGGAAGTCTGAAAGTGACGCCGGTGACTGAAAAGTTGTGTGGAAATCGGTTGTCATGGTATGGGCATGTGATGCGGAGAAATGAGGAAAATATCGTCAGGAAAGTTTTAAGCACGAATGTGGATGGCTATAAGAGTAGGGAAAGACCAAAAAACAATGGATGGACTGTGTGAAAGATGATATGGCTAGAAAGGGAGTGACTGCCGAGATGGTGACTAATAGAGAAGTCTGGAAGAAAAAGACATGTTGCGCCGACCCCAAATAAGTTGGGATAAGGGCAGGAGAATGATGAATATATATATATAATATTTTGAAGATTTGCAAAATGTGGTAACAGAATTACCAACAAGTTTTTTACAGTTGTTGGTATTTCGGTAGCTCTGCCTACCCCACTGTGGAAATGAAAGCGTGATGTTATGTATAAAATAAACTGCCGGTGGAAGATTTTTTTAATACGACTAGTTTTTTAGACTATATCGGAAATAAACACTATGAAATATAATGCCTAGGGGAAGATGGGGTGGCTTCGTACACAGGGAGCATTCGTACAGTGGTCATATGTTGACTATCCAACATGCTGAAGCGTTCATATTTGTATGCGTCACTGCCGCTCATATGCATAGGCTACCCTTAAAAAGTGATGGCAGTGCGGCAGCAGATTTTGCCGGAAATAATTAATATGTGTTTTCGCGATCCGAAAGTAATTTTTGGTTCTCCTTTGAATACTTCCATCTCTAATAAGTTTTACTCATATTTGAAAAAATATTTTTGTATAGTTTGTAATTAGATGCTTGACATTAATTTGTAAACAATGGTTTTGGGATTACTTAAACGGTTTTTTTCTTTCTTATTTCTTTTCGTATCGTTCTGGTTGGGGTGCCTTCGTACAGTCAAAATGTATGTAATTTCATACTGAGTACGAATGCACCCCATGTAAGTTAAAAAAATGCATATCAAGAATAATTATAATTACAAAACCAGGTGAGTAAGATATGCCTGAAAGGTGACTGAAACAGGTGAGATAGATGAAAATCCAATGAATCCTGGGGAAAAACGAATAGTGTACGAAGCCACCCACGTGTGGGGTGCATTCGTGCGATTCCCACTTTTTGGGAAAACGATTATATCTTGGCACAGTTGCTTTGTATCCAAACTGAAATACACAATTATTATAGCCAAATAAGTGAGTGATACAGTAGCATTCATCTCATTTTAAAACAGCGATTAGTTTTTTTTAACAATTCTTAAAGTAAAAACTGTACGAAGCCACCCCATCTCCTACTGTTATTTTATTAGGCTCCTCTTTATATTACTCATTTTTAAACAAACGTTTCTTTCAGTTTTACTAGTAGGCTAACTCTTTTGCGTTATGGCTCGTATATCAAAGTAACGCTATGGTCATTTACCCTGATATCAAATGATTTCCAAAAAATGTTAGGTAGCCTAGTTCATGCCTATTTTGGTGTATAAACAAACGAGTTATTCTTTTTGCAGGTGCAACATGCTGCGATTGATAGCGGCCTAATTGAAAGGGCCTCGCGAGCGGTTTTAGTATAAAGATGATAGATTAATTCTAATCATGCTTGCAACTATTGTTTGCTTTATTGTGGTGTATATGCAAAGCGTTGTTTAGGCTTACTGTGGTTTATTATTTAATAAAGATAAAGATCATTTCAATCGTTATATTTTTATTTTACTAGATTGATTACCTTACTAAACGTTTGATTACAGTACCAATTTATACCATATCGAACTAGCACACAAGGTCTTAACCAAGCCGTGCACTGGCCGGTTAGAAATTCTTAATAACGGCATTGACGATATAAGTAAGTTCTACAGTGGTTAGAGTACCTACTAGAACACCCACAAATCAAAGATAACTTTTTCCATAGACTTTAGTAGGGCAATAAATAACACTACCTAGTTGGTTACAAAGTTCTGTTACTCGATTTGCAAACTCTATTCTTGCGTTAAAACAAATGCTACCGAAAAAATAAAAAATGACAAGGTCAGTGTGGCCAAATCCGTCAGCGGGGCATTTGCGTCAAACGCCGTTTGCGGCTATTCAAAGAACAGTACACGCTTACTGACTCGATCGGTAAAGCAGAGTTAAAGTTTTATACCTGCCGTCAAAAACAGATGGCGCTATCTAGTCAGTGAACGGAAATAACCCGCTTTTAAAGTTCAGTTGCGCTCCGAACTCGAAGGCGAGTGTAGTGTGCTGCTGAGTTTCGTGACGGTGCGATGAGAAAATGTAAGTTTACAGCTTAGTAAGTATGTTTATTATATAGTTCGATTTGCATGTTTGATGCTAGTTTTATTAATTTTCAATTAATCTGTTGGTGAGAAACTATGGGTGGTTAAATATTGGTATTAACGAAATGATCGAGCAGACAAATCCGTCAATTGGTAAACGGGAAAAACCGTCATGTGCCGGAATTTCCCCATTTCATATATTGCCAACCTTTTTATTTGACTTACTTACTTAAATAATAACTATTAAAATTAATACCGAGTTTTAGTCTCTATTTAATGTTATTATGTAGGTACATATTTATAATATCTCACGGTGAGAACGAAACGTAAAAAGACTTACTAAAACATGTTCTTTTGCTTAGTCAATCAAAAACTGACGAATTTGGGCTGGAAAGTGAAAAAGTAGACTTTGTGTCTCTTTTATTTCCGCGTGCTCCGACCCTCTCGCCATTGCAATAATGACGAATTTAGTATGAAGAATGTCAGTAGGTACGCCAAATCGCTTGAAACTTTGTAACAGTAAAGTTTATAAATAAACAAACATACTACTTTTTATTTCATTCAAATAGACCCAGTAGTTCTGATTCTACAAACGTTTAAAATTTGGGTCAATAATATTAAAACGCGCGGGATCTTGCTGGAGTGACGTCATCGTATAACAGCGGTACGCGCCATTATATGAACGAGTACAGTTTACAGGGCAATATCTAGACACGCGGGAGCGTGTCAAGCCAAGTTCAAGAAACAGAACTGGCGAGCCGCACCGTGTATAATATTACACGAACCATTTGGAGCCACTTTTGACCCCCTCATAAATCAAAAACTGTTTTACATAAACGTATCAAATTTGGCTCATATATTGAGACTTGCGAGATACGTATGTGTTCTAAATTTCATAAGCTTATCTCAAACGGTTATTTAGATATTAATGTCCAAAATTCCTCATTTTTATCATTGACTGACCTATAGACCAAAACTTTAACCCAGTTCCAGATGACCTAGAGAGTTAAAATTTGGTATGCAGATAGGTAATTAGATGAATACAAAGGAATAAATAAAAAACTGGCAATTTTTAAATAATTAGATTCTATTATGAACGCTTAACATAAATACCTAATATTACTTAGGGTACCTACGTTATTAACTGGGATTAATTATTATTTTTATATTTAGCGCACATCAATAGTGTAAAATCATTACCTACTCATAAATAATGATAAAATAATAGGCATTTAGATTTTCGCTATATACACGACGCGCGCGCGCCGAGTGACGCCGGAGCGGCGCGGGCGGGGTGGGTGGGGCGCTGTGACAACCGAATCGAACCGTTGACGCGAACGTGGCCGAGCGAGCGGCAGCCGCGCTCATAAGCGCGAGCGCCGTCTTGCTGTCCGGTTGTCTCTCGATATCTGACCTATAAGGTTGCGATTTACGCTGCGAAATTGCTAAGTTTTCTTAAGGAAAACTTATAATTTGTAGTAATATTATTATTACAATTTCTTAAATAAGTAGGTACGTACGTATAGTATTATAGTATAGGCAAGTAGACTAGTTTTGAATTTGTCCTTTTAAAAGGACCCACGGCGTTACGAGGATATGTACTTACTTACCTACAAAAGTAATGATATCCCACCAAAAACATAAATGTAAAAAAGGAGAGCCAAGTTCAATACAAAAATTATTCTCTGCTGTGGGCTTCGCCGCAAAAAGAATGGAGATCTGAGATTGAGTGCCAAGTTCTATGCAAAATCCAAATATGTAGTCTAAGGGCTGACTTGGCTGGTTTTCCCATACGAATTATATAGCCTTCGCATGTTCTAAACCTGTTACCTTTCGGTTCTTATTTTATTATTCCGAAAATTTGGCTTGCTGGTAGAAACTACCCATCGAACATAAGGCTCTTCCATGACTGTGTAAAAGTAGGTACTTAATAATAATTCGTATGGGAAAACCAGCCAAGTCAGCCCTTAGACTACATATTTGGATTTTGCATAGAACTTGGCACTCAATCTCAGATCTCCATTCTTTTTGCGGCGAAGCCCACAGCAGAGAATAATTTTTGTATTGAACTTGGCTCTCCTTTTTTACATTTATCTTTTCAACCTTAATAAGTAGCCAATTGAAAATTTCACAGAATACGTGTTATTATAAAGTCTAGCGTTTAAAATTAAGTATAAAATAAATAGTAAATTAAATCCCAACATACATGAAAAATAAAAACCCTTTTTTTAGCATTTTTATACGGGTTCTTATTTTGATACTATGTATTTTAAGCTTAAATTGTAGACTAATTTTCATAGTTTACGACTAAATAGGAATCTCAACTAAAACTGCTACAAATAAGTACGACGTCAGTTGACGGATTTTCCCTAGGGTTTGAGATTTTGTTTCAAAAGGTTTACTACTCCTGATTATAAAAATAGGACGGAGTTGCCCCAAAAAAAAATATTCGGCAATAAAATCTAAAATAAAGCTTGAATTGAGTTCGCTAGAGTTTAGTTTCGATTAAGAGTTCAGCGGTATTTGTTCACTTGACGTATATGTTTAAAATACGTCACGATACAAGAAAAATCGTTGGTTGACGGAATAGCCCCAAACCGTCGGGAAAATCCGTCAACTGACATGTTTTTAAAAAAAAAATATATTTAAATAACCAGTAGTACTAGCAATTTAATATGAGTACATTTATATAGTTAAATAAATGCCCAATCTATTACAGTGATCAGGTTTATTAAAAAGTAAATATCCTCTTAGTTATGACCAGCCAAAGTGAACTTATCAAAAAGTATGACGGAAATGCCCTCATTGACCTTAATATGGCGGGTTGTCAGTTATAATTTTATAGCACACACAACACTTATCTCGTCGTATTTATAATGGACTGGGGTCTAAAAGAAAATCGTGTCGCTGTAATTGTGTTGCACAAATGCGGGCATCCGCCAAACGTGATTTTGAAGTTGCTTCAAAATCTGAAAATCAACAAACAATTCGTTTATCGTACCATTAATAGGTACAATAGTACCCTGAGCTTTGATGACCGCAAGAGGTCTGGAAGACCACGCACCGTTCCGACCCCAGCTCTAATAAAGGCAGTGAAGGCGAGAATCAAGAAACCCCGTCCGGAAGCAAAAGTTGTTGGCAATTCAGATGTCTGTGAAGAGAAGCTCCCTTAAAAAAGTTATCAATCAAGACCTTGGACTACACGCTTATCGTAGACGGAAAGATCATTTGCTTAATGAACGATTGAAGACTATGAGGCTGAATAGAAGTCGCGTGCTACTGAAGCGGTACGTACAAAATGGCCACCGAAATATATTATTTACAGACGAAAAAAAATTTACCAATGAAGAATGTTGTAACCGCCAGAATGACAGAGTATATGCAAAAAACAGTCAAGAAGCGAGTGTAGCTGTTCCGAGAGTGCAACGAGGCCATCATCCCTCTTATGTCATGATTTGGTTAGGTGTGTCATACTCAGGGTTAACACAGGTCCATTTCTGTGAAAAAGGTGTCAAAACTGGGGCTAAAGTTTACCAGGAAACCGTTCTGGAACCAATAGTGAAGCCTTTAAGCCACTCTCTATTTCAAAACCAGCCCTGGGTCTTGCAACAAGACTCAGCCCCTGCACATAAGGCAAAAACAACTCAAGCCTGGTTTCGAAGCAACAAAATTGACTTCATTGCCCACGAAGACTGGCCCTCCTCCAGCCCGGACCTCAACCCCCTGGATTATGCTATATGGCAGGTTATTGAGGAGAAAGCCTGTGCTAAACCCCACACAAATCTTGACTCCCTCAAGCGGGCCATAGTCAAGACAATGACGGAATTAGATATGACAACCGTGCGTGCCGCTATTGATGACTGGCCTCGTCGTCTGTGAAGGCCTGTGTTCAGGCCCAAGGCGGTCATTTTGAATGAAATTGACATATGTAAATCCTGATTGTGTGTACTTCATTTTAATACATAATTTATTTAACTTTCGTTAGTATATTTTATATAGATAAGGATTTTTACAGTTAAATAACTTAGTAACCAACTAGGTATACGAGGGTCAAACTGAAAGTTTCGGGAATAGAAAAAAATATGCAGTTAAATTGAATAAAAGTATTTTTTTTGTTTTCAAAGTATTCTCCTTTATATTTTATGCACTTTTCCATGCGATCAAACCAGTCATTAAAGCACTTATTGAAGTCTGAAGTAGGGGTCGACAAATTGGCCATTTTAAAAGTCTCCACTGCTGCTTCCGGCGTCTGAAACCGCTGACCACGCAACTTATCCTTAATTTTGAGGAATGTGAAAAAGTCATTGGGGCTTAAGTCGGGGCTGTATGGAGGATGGTCCAGTAATTCGACTTTTTCACCGTCCAGTTACTCAGTTGTTTTCCGAGCGGTGTGAGGGCTGGCATTGTCGTGGTGAAGAATAATGCGGCGACTAGGGTTTTTTTTTCGGAGTTCAGCAAAGATACTCGGCAAACAAATAGTGGTGTACCAATCGGCATTGACCGTTTTACGATCTTCAAGAGGAATAGTAGCCACGTGACCCGATTTCGAGACAAACGAAGCTACCATCTTTTTGGCCGTGCTGCGAGAACGAATAACTTTTGTCGGCTTGAGCTCATCTTCGTAGACCCATACTCGAGATTGGTTTTTATTTTCAGGCTCATTTGCATATATCCAACACTCGTCACCAGATACAATGCTAAAAACTGCATTTGAGCTTCCTCCGTTGAATTTATTCAAAGTCCTGAGGCACCAATTGACACGAGTCGTTGTCTGCTCTTCAGACAATAAATGAGGGATGAAACGGGAAAACAACTTTCGCACGCCTAATTGTTCCTGTAAAATGATTTGTATCTGACTCATTCCAATGCCCAAACACTGTTAAATCTCCCGATATGACACATGTCGGTCTTCCTTTATCAGCTGACGCACAGCATCGACGTTTTCTTGCGTGACTGCCGATTTTGGTCGACCTTCACGCACGTCGTCCGTGAGGGATAGACGGCCACGTTGAAATTCTGCATACCACCTGTATATTGTCATCTTTGAAGGTGCTTCATTACTAAAAGCAACAATCATCCGGTCTCTACATTGTTTTTGTGATAATCCACTTTTAAAGTCGTAATAAATCATAGCTCTTAAATTTTCATGGGACAATTCCATTTTCAGCAGCGACTCGACGACTTCAAAAAACAATTGAAACCGAACCATCGCTTTTTTTTTCTATGTGGCCAGTGTGTTAAAATAATGAAACTTTAGAGATTATAAAAAGGTATTATATGTGTCAATAATATGTTTCTAAGTATTAGATTCCCGAAACTTTCAGTGCAGCCCTCGTAACAGAGAAGACCTTTCGCATGTGGTTTTTATACGCGTATCGGTCCTTTATACTTAAGGGTCTTCTCTGTTATAGATGTGTTGCCTCGGAAGAAGCAAGACGACTTGTGACCAAATGATTAATTATTGACGACATCACTAAACGGTACCCCTAGGGGTGTCGTTAACAAACATCATATTGTTACGTACGTGGGGGTAGGTAACTGATAGAAATGCACGGACACTCCGATAATTAAGAGCAGACTTTAATTAACACACTCACTTAATCGTTACAAACAATTATTGCACAATAAACTTAGATGATCGCTCGGTTCACTCGTAGGTACGCACTGTTCGCTCTCCAAGTAAGGAATGTCTCCGCTCGCCCGCGCCTCACGTTTTACACACCCAATCGCCGATTGTTCCAGAATGCCTTCTCGAATGACCGATGGGCCTTGACCCGCCGGGGACGTTCGATAATGGAAGGTTCTACTCATTGCGGCCTTGTATTACAATAGCGACGGCCTTGGCCTTGAACTCGATTGTACCCGTTAACAATAGGCATGTCCTTGAGCCGGCGTGTCGATTCTAATTTATCTACCTACCTAACCATACCTACTCGTAACACTACCCCCTCCCAAGACATGCTCGTCCCGAGCATTATTAGACCCGTAGTATCTGGCCAGTCGGTCAACGTGGACAACCTTACAGGGACTTCGCTGGTTGCGTTGTATCCGATACGTAACATCGTTGATTTTAGTGACTAGGTATTTTATACGGTCCTTCCCATTTCGGCAATAGTTTCGGAGATTTTCCTTTTCGTCGCATGGGGTTATGCAGCCACACCAAAGAACCTTCCTCAAACCCCATTTGATTAGATTTCCTGTCATATCGTGTTTTCATCTTTGAGGAGGCTTGAAGTCCATGTTCACGAACGTGACTGTGAACGTCGTCTATCCGGTTCCGCAAATCACTCGCGTACTCCGAGATCGAGTTTGGTGAATCTGGAGGGCGTCCAGTTAAAAGATCTGCAGGTAAACGAAGTTCTCGTCCAAAGTTCACGTACGCTGGAGTAACAGCAGTGCTTTCGTGAGTTGCTGACCTATATGACATCAGAAAGAGGGGAATATGCCTATCCCAATCCTTTTGGTGACTTTCAACCACCTTAGCCAAATGTCTCTCCAGCGTCTGGTTGAATCTCTCAACCATTCCATCCGATTGTGGGTGATATGGCGTGGTCCTAGTCTTATGAATTCCTATGATTCGGCAAGTCTCCTGGAACACCTGGGATTCAAAGTTTCTGCCTTGATCGCTGTGAATTTCGAGAGGCACTCCGAACCGACAAATCACCTCCATCACTAATTTTTCCGCTACTGTGACTGCTTCTTGGTTGGGAATCGGAAATGCTTCAGGCCATTTGGTGAAATAGTCCATTACTACAAGTATGTACTTCTTTCCGGAGTCGGACGTCGGAAACGGGCCTGCGACGTCTAAAGCAATTCTTTCCCAAGGTGCTCCAACGATAAACAACTTGAGCGCTCCTCTACTGCGTGTTTGCGGCCCCTTGACCGATGAGCAGTTTGTACATTTCCTGCACCAGTGTTCTACATCTTCACGACAGTGAATCCAATAAAAGCGTTGCCGGATTTTCATTAAGGTCCTCTTAACTCCAAGGTGACCACCGGCAATTCCATTATGGAAAGATCTCAAAACGTCACTCACTCTTTTTCTCGGGACAACTACTTGTAAGTGCGCATCCTTTCCATTAGTTGACTCCCATTTCCTGCACAAAACTCCATTATGCATAACCAAACTTTCCCATTGAGCCCAGTAGCTCTTTGTTTCTCTACTCATTGGAGCTACTTCACACCATTTTGGTTTAGGTGCACCCGCCGTAATCCACTCAAAAATGGGTTTGATGTCAACGTCTTCTTGCTGAGCTCGTCGCATGGCCTCATTACTCCATTCCTCGCTAACAGTGTCAGTCTTCAAAATTCGCACTTTAACTTTTTCCTCTTGCTGACTAGGTTTTCTGTAAAGGGCATCTGTGTTTCTATGTAATCTCTCACTCCGATGGCGGCCGACGCACGCTGAGCTTGCTTCGCAACTTCCCCGTTGCTGATAAACCAGTGCTGAATTCGCTTCGCTCGTTCGTTCCGAGCCTACTCCGCCAGCCGTCTGCCATGACCCGACAGTGCCCAGAGCGTTTGCGGGCACTGCACTAGCCTTTCTTGTTTTCATTGCAGACAAATCTCTCATGGCATCTGTCAGCGACCTCGCGACCTTAACTGTCTGCGCATAGTTATTGCGTCTCTCGTCATTTATCTGCTGTTGAACGCCATCACTCCTGGTTCCGCGTACAATTTGATTTCGTTGTGTTCTCCTTCTTTTCGGGCAACTGGTCTGCAAGTGTCCGCGTTCTCCACACCAGTAACACCTTGGTCCAAATTCACGGCGAGGAGCAGTCGAATCTCTGGTCGAAACTTCTCGCATCCTAAAAGGCCTCGAGTCCTGGCGAACAGCTTCCACTTCCAAAGCATGGGCAACTGCATCTTTCAGGCTCCCGTGATGTCCTAGTCGCACAGCAGCTCTGACTTCCATATCACGGATCCCGTCGATGAAGGCCTGTACTAGCATGCTGTCCACAAATGCAGCCGACGCGCTTTGGTACGCTTTTCTGACCAATTTTTCTATTTCCAGGGCCCACTGTTGCAATGACTCGTTACGACCCTGGGTTCTGTCTTTTAACTGAGCTCTGAATACGTGCTCTAGATGACTGTCGCCATAACGTGCCTCCAAAGCTTCAAGAAGGCGGTCGTAGCACTGTGGGAGCGCGTAGAACAACCGGTCGGACATGCGAGTGCGCGACAGTAAACTGTTTATTGCAGATAAACTGCTATTATTATGGCCTCTAAATTATAACGAAATGCTAGTATAGTGCATTTTTAGCAACATATTAATAGGGGAAAAGAATAGTCTTCCGATTATATAGCAAAAAAAAAAAAAAAAAACGCAAGATTTTTGTCAGTATTTTATTCTGGTCGCATGCAAACATCCCTTGATAAGTTTTTTATTGGTCCTGTGCTTAGGATTCACTTAAAAATGCATATTTCTTTATTACGCCTACAATTTAAAATTATATCATCTAAAGAGATTGCTATTAAATTACACAAGGCGCACTGTCGAAATAGTAAATAATTATTGTAGATATTGTTGTTATTTATAAGAAAAGAAGGTCATATTTTCATCATTTCTCCGTTATGGTTATGATATAAAAAAATTACAAAAGGTTACTCATACTCTATAATTTGGGTTTCGGTTTCACTGATGAGTGGCTGCGCTTCGATCAACAGTTTTTTTTTCGTTGTCCTTTTAATGTTACTGGAGATAACCGGATCAGACCGTAAAAGTAATGCATGTATCAGATCAGTATTGCAAGCAATCCTAGATATTTTGCGTGTGTGGTGAAGTCTCACATATCGAAATATTTTATGATTGCATTCTTGTGCATCTTCCGATAATGCACCTATTGGCAGGATTGCGTTGTGTTTTATAATGTCTGCTCCATGAATTAATATTTTATGGATGGTAACGGGCATATAGTACCATCCATACAATTGCACGTATAACTCCGCAGTTTCACGTGTATAAAAACGAAACGAATCTACATTTATCGCGAGTCCTGAAGCTATGACTTGTAGTATTATGTAAAATCTTTTTAAAAGATCTACATTTAGACCCGTTATATCCGCACTAATCTGGAAGTTTGCGAAAAATCTCCGAGCAGTGTTGCCATCATTTGAGTTTCCCACGCCTTGCTTAACCATATCTATTAACAACCCCAATCTTCTTTTGAATTCATCTTGTATGTTGCGTTTTGATTGCTCTCTGACATTCTTATTTTCTCCTCTTGCTGACCAAGATTTGAATGATAAATTGTATGCTATATGTAACATACATTCAAAGCTCCTAATCCACGCATGTAAAGAGGACATGCCGAATTCAAAACAGTCTTGATTTGGTTCACGATTATAAGCTACATCGATGTCGTTCATAGCTTTTGGAGTAGCACCGCAAATAAAGCATTTCATGGCTGATGATGTATCTGTTATATCATTGCAAATTTTTGTATCAACCATCGTTAGTAACATTTTATAATTCACAACGACATTTTTGAAAACATATGGACGTAATTGCCTTATTTCTTCATTTAATTCTGCAGTGGTCTTCTTTGTTAAATTTTTGTTTTCTTTTTCGAACCGAAAAGATATTGGTCGACAATAACGAGAGGATGATGGTGTAGGATTCTTCCAAATGGATTCAGATAAATCTTCATTATTGAGTTGAAGGGGAACGAGGCTACAAACAAATACAGATGAATCATCGTGTAGAGGGTCTGAACTCTTTTGCTTGTAAACAGACTGAGAAGAGGCTCCATCGCATCCCCATTTTAGAACCAAGACAAGATTATATTCTTTGGTATTGTCAAATTTTAAAGGTCGCATTATTCTTTCTATTGTTTTATCCAGTAAACATTGCAAATTAATACTAACATAATTTTCAGCTACAGTTATTGCTTCAGGTACTGGACACAACTCTTTCTTCAGTTTTTGAATTTGAGCATAAGCAGGAAATAATCCGGGAATATTATTAACAGATAATCGCAATTGCGAGTACTGCTCTCTAGTTAGGTCAGAGTTCACATACAAGCTAAGTGCATCGTCGTCAGATAAGGATTTAGACTCGTCCGTGTTATTTAAGAGTTTTTCGCAAAATTCCTTAACTTTTGTAATGTGTGCCGGGTGTGTTTGAATGAAGTCAAAGATAAATTTAGCATGTGTGTGTCTGATACTTTTTGATGCTACGTAGTTTAGCTCATCTATGGGGAGGGATCTTACAGATTCAGTTCTCCTTCTCTTTTGACGATCACTCAATGTATTAAAATATGCTTTAGAGGATGTCGATGTCGATGGAAGCAAAGTCGGAGGCTTAGTGTTAATAACATGAGACCAGTCTATTTGTAAATCAAGCCAACTGCCACATGTAGATAGAAACAAATCTTCTTTCCAACATTTGTCTTTCCGTTTATTCTTCACGGTATACAGAAATTTCCTTATTTTACCGTTTATAGCACTGCAATAAAGTAAGCAAATTGTTTAGTATTCAATACAAAAAAATATACGTTTTAGTAACATTAAACAATACTTACGATTTAATTTCCGAAGAGATGGTATTTGGAAATACAGCCATCACTTTTTCTACAGCAATACTATGATCTCGCAGATCATGTTTAAGCAGATTATATAAATCACGATTTGTTTTTAGTTTTTCCATTATATTCCGATTATAACAACACGCACAACGATTGACGACGGCTTAGTGTGAAGACATTTTTAATTTTGCGGGTATACTGAAATTACTTGCACTATAAGTTTTGAAGTGCCAGGTACAAATTATAATATTTGCCGTTAATTTATTTATTTATTTGTAAAAATCAAGGAGTTAATTCATGCGCTCGGTTGACACAAAAAACGTAATATTTAATGTATAAATAAATATTTACCGATTCTTCGATGTTAGAACTGCATTTCTATTCGGCTGCCTGCCTTAGCAGATTTAAGAAACAAATTGCTATTTCTTTTAAATAGGCGCTTTCGAAAAATGACCTCCAATTGCAAATATCTCTAAAATTCGGCTAAGTTCGGGTAAGGTTAAAATGCAGCGTATTAAAATTATCTTTAACTTATAACTTGTAATACTTAGTATCTTGGAATTGCTTGGCACATTTTTTATAATCATGACTTTCTAGTTTAATTTTACATGAATGATAAAACAGCAATTATAATTAATTATAATATGAAACACCTAGATATTATTTGTTGTGGCGATACTTAAACATATATTCTTTGTAATAAAATCAAAAAAAGGACCTCAACTACTACACAACAGTTAAAATAGTACCTAGAAGTATAGTCGAGTTTTACGGGTTTATCGGATAGTGATGTTTGTTCGAGTACTATTCACCAACAAGGCAAATAAGTGAAAAAATAATAATAAGACATGATGGTCTAAGCGTTAAAGTTTACAAAAAAGTCATTTAACAGCAAGAAAGTGAAACATTTTATTTTCAAGCATGTCCGACCGTTTGTTCTACGCGCTCCCACAGTGCGTAGGTCCTATCTTTTCCTAGAGCTTCCAGTACAGTGAGGGCTTCATCTCGAAGTGCCAAGGTTAGAGCCGTCTTCGCCTGATCTTTGTTCCAACCATTTGCCAATGAAACTGACTCAAACTGTAATTTATAGGCCGTCCATGACGAAGTACCATCAAATGGAGGCACCTTAAACCTTCCAGCAACCGGAACAGATGTCTCAGGTCCAGAGGTACCATTAGTCACTTTAATTTCTTACTTTGCCACAGTGTTTTCCTCCCTTATGAATCACTATCGGAAGCCCGCCGGTTACTTTGCTTCTTGTTAAAAAATATGTCAAAAAGTTTTTACTCAATAGATTAAACATCGAATCAAACCGCATGAAGATAATTTAACTATAAATGGTTATTAGTATACAATCAGAAATTTATAACCTGCAAATATACCATAACACTTCACTTTTGACAGTTGATGTCATTATGTTGACACTTGACGTTTCAATTCGAGCTAAGCATAGACAATTTAAGGGGAAGATTATTATAAGAACGAACGGCAAGGACATTGTAGAAGAGAGAGCACGATTCGATTTGCTTTGTGCTCTTGTCTAACCAATTTTACATCGGATAATGTGGACGTTTCATTTTATAGAAGAGAGAACGTCTGGGAGCGAATGCTTCTTGGCTAGGCCCTCAGATATCGAGAGACAACCGGACAGGAAGACGGCGCTCGCGCTTATGAGCGCGGCTGCCGCTCGCTCGGCCACGTTCGCGTCAACGGTTCGATTCGGTTGTCACAGCGCCCCACCCACCCCGCCCGCGCCGCTCCGGCGTCACTCGGCGCGCGCGCGTCGTGTATATAGCGAAAATCTAAATGCCTATTATTTTATCATTATTTATGAGTAGGTAATGATTTTACACTATTGATGTGCGCTAAATATAAAAATAATAATTAATCCCAGTTAATAACGTAGGTACCCTAAGTAATATTAGGTATTTATGTTAAGCGTTCATAATAGAATCAAATTATTTAAAAATTGCCAGTTTTTTATTTATTCCTTTGTATTCATCTAATTACCTATCTGCATACCAAATTTTAACTCTCTAGGTCATCTGGAACTGGGTTAGAGTTTTGGTCTATAGGTCAGTCAATGATAAAAATGAGGAATTTTGGACATTAATATCTAAATAACCGTTTGAGATAAGCTTATGAAATTTAGAACACATACGTATCTCGCAAGTCTCAATATATGAGCCAAATTTGATACGTTTATGTAAAATAGTTTTTGATTTATGAGGGGGTCAAAAGTGGCTCCAAATGGTTCGTGTAATATTACACACGGTGCGGCTCGCCAGTTCTGTTTCTTGAACTTGGCTTGACACGCTCCCGCGTGTCTAGATGATGTTTTTGGTGCGAACAGATGGCTATCTCCCGGGTTTGGGCCTGATTTGTGAAGATCTCGTTTCTTTGAATCGCTTGACGGTCCGCGATATCAACCTTATATTGATATTTAAATGTTTCAGCGTCTTCAATATCTCACACGGTCGGTATTTTTTCTCGTACAAATCACACATGAGCTGGCGTTTCGCGTCCATTGTTGAAAACGATATAAAAACAAAATATATCAAGCTGACGTGTAGAAATCAGAAAGAAGGTTAAATTGTCAACAAAAAAAATACGAAGTGAATAAGAAGTTTAGTTATGGGTCAATTTTTGCAGAGTGTATTTTTTCGACATTTGTATGGCATTTTTTTTATTTTATTTTATTTGGTTCTTAGTGACGTCATCAGGTGAGGTTCTTAACAAGAAAAAATATGGTGTATGAGGCACCACTCCGCTTCTTATAGTTAGCTAGATATTGAAGCAAAAAAAACGGTGGCATACAAATGTCGATAACGCTATACAAATGTCGATATAGTGCCATAAAAATGTCGATACTGCCATACAAATGTCGAAAAGTCTTATCTACTGGCATGAATACCATTAAAATTTATTAGTTTTTTTATTTCAGACTTTGCACGTTGATGCAAGTTATAAATTACACCATTCTCATAAAATATTGCATCAACCCATGCATTATTCGCATTGAACACGCAGTTCATGTATCAGTGTTGGTATCCAATCACTTGCTAAACAACATTTCATAAACTGATTCATTTCACAAACATCATTTTGCAAAACGCTCTTTTTTTCCGAAACTGTAAATATAGGACCATAAGTTAGGTTAGTTTTAAAAAAAGTTTCGGTAAAAAACCTTTTGCAAAATTATAAGTTTGTGAAATGAATCAGTTTGTGAAACGTTTTTTTAGCAAATGATGATAATATACCGTCAGTGTTATCTTCAAAACAAAATCCTCAGCCGCGTATGTCTGTCAGTCTGGGATAAACTCGAAAAGTATGATGCGGTTTTCATTAACCTTTAGCTTGATACTTGGGGGTGGATTAAGTACCTATATCATTTATATGTATAGTCTCTCCCGTGTGCCGTAATTCACAGGAAACACGGAGTGGGTCACTAGTTACTTATAATTAAATATGAAAACCTTCGCTTATAAGCAGGGCTCGGATCTTTCATCGCACGAGAAATGAAAAATCCGAGCCCTGCTTATAAGTATTTTATTTTTATACGATAGCTCACAAAAATTACATTAATGAAACTTAATATAAAAGGTGATTATTATTGGACATGGAAATGATATATGTCGATTTTATTTAGATTTAGATTTTAACCGACATTTGTATGCCACATTCGACATTTGTATGGACAAAATAACCGTACAAATGTCACCATACAAATGTCGACAAAAACGTTTTTCACCGATCTTTCTTACACTACTTACTCGATTCAATTATTTACTAACACGAAATTCTTACTAACCCATATTGCTAACAATGTTTATGAAACACACATTTTTATTTCATTCGTATGTCAATAAATAAACGCCCATACAAATGTCGTGATAACCGTACCAAAATACATCTTTGAACACTTGCCCTGTTTCCTCCGTCAAAAACACTGGCTCTGCGTCCACTCCCGTTGGAGGTCGAAGCCCAACTAACGTGCTTTGGTGTCCTAACGTAAATATGAAGGTAGGCCATTAGACAAACCAGATTCAGTTTCCTTGAGTCATCACAAAAACGGTCGCACGCGGGACATTGACGAAAAGACTTTCCAGGTTTTAATTATTAATGTTTTTTTTTTTAATAATTTTTTGTTTGCGAATAAAAGCTCTTTAAAGCGATATATGTTATATATTAATACGTTGTCTACGTCTAAAGTTATGAATTTTTATTTAAGCAAAACCGAAAGTGGGACACGCGAACAGCGGTAAATTTTGCTGTTTTTAGGATTTCGAATTCGATTCTTTCGGAATCCATTAATATTTAGTAAACTGCAATATATATTTTTAAGTAGATTAAAGCGCACAAAATGCAAATATATATGTAACTATACTCAATGTTAAATATACTTGGAATTATAGCTCTGGAACCGCAAAAAACGCTTGTTTGAAAATTGACCCTTATATTTAAGTAAAAAAGCCATACACAACTAGGACACTTAATCTGCCCAAGCCTGTAATATGATGCGATCTGTTAAAAATAATCAAAACGGAGATTCGTGCAACATTGCGAACCGAACTTCAGTCCATCTTGCGGCGGTCTTTGGAGGCTCACTTAATCTGCCCAAGCCTGTAATATGATGCGATCTGTTAAAAATAATCAAAACGGAGATTCGTGCAACATTGCGAACCGAACTTCAGTCCATCTTGCGGCGGTCTTTGGAGGCTGAACTGGCTCCGATTAAATCACAGCTTGAGTCTCTGACTTCGTCGGTAATGTTTATGAATGACCAATATGAAGATATTAAAAAAGATCTGTCCGTGGTTGACAAAGACTCCAAGGAATTAAAAGCCGAGTGTGGTGCGCTCCGTGCAACTGTTGCTAACTTAACTGATCGCGGAACAACAATGTTGCCGTGATGAATTTTATTCTGCAGTCTCGCGCTACAACAAGGCCCACTCGGAGGACAAGCTTAACTCTGCACACCTGGGCATTGGTGGGCAAAAAGTGCCCGCTTACGTGTTGAAGCATCTGTCGCCCAATAACAAAGCCCTGCATGCTGCTGCTTCGTCTCAAGGCAAAGGAAAAGAACTTCGCTTCGTCTGGGTTAAGAACGGCCATATCTATATGCGCAAGGATGACACGTCCCGGTTTATTCTGTTTAAAAATGGGCAAACACTAGAAAATATTTAAGTCTTTATACAAATAATAAGGTATTTATGAATGTACTTATTTACATTGTGTAGCGCGGCAACCCCATATGAATGCATTCGCGAATGAGCCCGGACTCACTGACCAATTGGAACGCAGCGACTCCCTTCCGATCCGGTCGTGTCGCTCCCGTTCCATTCGTCTTCCGGCACGATACCGTGAATGAATAAGCTCTGCCCTAAGTTCTTGTTGACAGAAATATACTTACTGAATAATCTCCATAATCTGTAAATGGTTTTATCTAAAGTTTGTACTTTTATTATTAAAGTTTTACATAAATGTGCGGGAGTGTTCTCATTTTAACAAGTCACAAGCCCCTGCGCACGAACTCCATTTAGTAATACGCTAGCCGGTGCTACAAAATGGCTGCCCACGCGTGAGGCTAAAGTGAAAAACTTTGTTAAGTGAACATTTCGTTGTGCCGACGTGCTTATAAACATTTATTAAGATGCCTCCACGTCGAAGGCGCTCACTAAATGCTACAGAAGAAGCCGCGGAAGCGTCATTCTCCCGTGATGACGTTACCTCGCTGGTGGAGTCGTTGCAGCGGTCGCAGACGCAAGCTTTCAAAGAGCTGCTGGACAGTGCTCTTTCAAGACAGTCTACACCCGTCCCGCATAACGGCGGGAACTTCTCCAAATGCAAAGCGAGCTTCTCGGGTAAACCCGACGAGTCTGTCGAAGGATTTATAGACGCCATCGAGACGTTCAAGGACGCGACGAACGTCTCCGACGACAACGCCATCAAAGGATTCTCCATGTTGGTCACGCACGCCGCATCGGACTGGTGGCAAGGCATAAAGCACGAGACGAGTACCTGGCCCGAGGTCATCGACGCCTTACGCGATACCTACGGCGACAAACGATCTCCATCCCGCATCTACAGAGTATTATTTTCAACCGAACAGGGCACAGAAAACACTCATGTGTTCGTATCTAAATGCCGAGCGCTATTGGCAAGAATACCACGCTCGGATCTCACCGAAAAAGTGGAAATAGACATGATATACGGTCTCCTACATAAACGTATAAGAAAACGTATAAGGCGAGAAGCGTGCCCTACGTTCAAAAGTTTATTACAACAAGCTAAAAGCATTGAAGAGTCCCTTAAAGAAGGAAAAGATTTCGGCACCGCCGACGAAGCAGACGACAACGATTCGACTTCGACCGGAGCGCCCGCGTCGCCGCCGGCTCGTAGCGCGGCCCCTAGGCCGGCGCCGCCGCCGCGCGTCGCCCCGCCCCGCGCGCCGCCGCCGCCGCAGCGATCAGCTGTTGCCGGCGCGTCACGTCAAGTTGCAAGCTCGTGTTCGTATTCGTATAACAATGACAGTCAGTGTGCGAAACCGAAAAGTAAATAAAAAGTTTTGCGTATATTGTAAGCGTTCCGGACATTTACGTGACGAGTGTCGTAAATTAAGTGGTAAAGAACCTAATTGTTAAGAAATTTACTTCGATAGTTAGGCGTACCTGGTAACTGTAGTGGGAGCTCCTTGACGTCTGGGGCCCCGCGTCTTTATACTCCAAAGGTCCTATTATCCTGGATTCTCGTAGGTCTCGTGTTCGCTGGCTACTTTGTGAGGTTATTCGGATTTGTTCTTCGCGACGGGCTCAAGCTAGATGCGAGCTGGTTCGTGGCGGCGGTTAGAAGATTAAGAAGTATAGGAAAAAGTTGGCAGCACTGTCGCTGCGTTTTGAAGTTGCTTTTTTCAAAGCGTTTTGTTCACCTGGCTTGACCCAGCTATCGATAGTTTATCGATTAAAGAAAATAATATAAAGGCAAAAGAAAACGTTGTGGTTTTGTGCTAGAATAAAACTACGGAACATGCCGCCGACCATAAAATAATACTTATTTTATTAAAGAACTAACTTAAGACTAACATGCTACATTGTAGCGTTTGCCTATTCAACAGGTAGTGGGCAAACCTTAACTACAGGTCGTTTGCTTAAGGTATTACCGATGCGTACAGTGACTACTCGAGTAACACCGTCGTCTCCGGGATGCAGCTGGTGCACGCGCGCTAGACGCCATTGCAGCGGTGGCAACGTGTTGTCGATCAACACTACTAGGGAGCCCTCGCGGAGGGGTGTGTTAGCTTTGTCGTGGAACCATTTACCTCTAGGCTGTAGCTGGTGAAGGTATTCTAAGCTCCAGCGTTTCCAAAAGTGTTGGACAGCCTGTTGTATAGTCTGCCATCGCTCAAGGCGGTTAGGATTGTCGTAAGACAAGTCGAACTCAGGTATGGAGGTTAATGGTTCCCCTATAAGAAAGTGACCGGGTGTAAGCGGCAACGGATCTGCAGGATCATTCCTAAGCGGACAGAGGGGCCTTGAGTTGAGAACTGCTTCTATTTGGCACAATAGTGTATTAAATTCGTCATAGTTGAGCGTCAGTTTACCTATGACACGATGTAAATGTCTTTTCAGACTTCCTACGGCTCGTTCGACGAGGCCAGCAAAATGTGAAGCATATGGAGGATTAAAATGCCAGGTGACCTGTAAGTGTGTGAGTTCGTCAGTTATGGCAGATTGATTAGACTCGTTTTTAAGAAACGTGTATAGTTCGGTGAGGTAGCGCTCACATCCTACAAAGTTACGACCGTTGTCGGAATAAATATTACTACAATAACCGCGCCGAGAGAAGAACCTACGTAACGCGTTGAGAAAAGATTCTGTTGATAAGTCGGGAACTAATTCCAAATGAATTGCTTTTGTTGACATGCACACAAAAACGCACACGTACGCTTTGGACAGCTTTGCGTTTCGTAACTTACTTGATTTAAGATAAAAATGCCCTGCGAAATCTACTGCCGAACTCGAAAACGCGCGGAGTCCACGAACCCTAGCTATCGGTAGCTGTGCCATTGAAGGTTGTGGCGCGACAGGGCGAGCGCGGACGCAAGATACACAACGCAGTGTACGCATACGGACCGCATCGCGGGCACACAAAATCCAGTACGTTTGGGCGAGGGCAAACTGCAAAGTTTGCGGACCGACATGCAAATGTGTCCTATGGTAAAAGTCTATGAGTAGATTTGTGAAATGATGTTTCTTTGGTAAAATGATTTGATGCTTGGCATCATATGGCATGTTAGCTCGATTTATCCTGCCGCCGACCCTGAGGAGTCCGGAATCGTCTAGGAATGGTTTAAGTTTTTGAAGACGTTTTGTGCTTCTGTCGTCGTCCTTGAGCCGTGAAATGTCTTCCGAAAAGTGTTCACGCTGAACAAGAGAAATTATTCGATTGAGAGCTTGTTTGGTCTCAGAAACTGTGATGTGATTTGTCGAATAAACAAGGTTCTTACGACCTTTGTTAATGAACCGAAACATAAAAGATACGACGCGTAACAGCTTTGGTAACGATGAAAATCGCTCCATAAACTCTAATTTAGGTTCCTCGTTATGTGTGAGGAAAACGTGCTTACGACGTTCTTCGTCCGTATGACAGTTGACCTTGGAAATGGGCCACTCTGCCTCAGGCCTTGAAAGCCAAGAGGGTCCTGAGAACCATAGTTTATGGTTCAACTGAGACGGGAGAGCACCACTGGACGCAGGATCTGCGGGATTATCTGCTGACTGTACATGACGCCAATGCGAGGGAGGCACGTTACTGTTTGCTGAATCGGAGACGAGCTCCATGTGTCCCAAGTCTAGGTACTCCTGGAGACACTTGTTGTAGTTCTCACGTAACACAGGGTCACGTGACAGTCTAAACTTTAATTTGTTAAGATGTGAAAGGGCAATAGCGCGAGATTCGCCTAGAGGAGGAGCGTTCTCCTTAAAAGGGAGAGAAACCGTATATTTCCCGTTTGAATCCCTAATATGATTATCAACGAAAATGGATTCACATTGAAATTCATCTTTGGTTAGATATGGGTGTACCGGTATTGATTCCAGTTCCGAAAATCTTTGAAGTTTGGTATCGAGTTGGCAGGTACTCAGATTAGTGCATATTAATCCCCTTTTTTCATGGGAAATTCTACCGTTCAGGAGGTAGCCAAAAATGCTATTAATAGCCACAGGTGTGCCCTGTGGGCCTTTTATGTTGTCGTGCAGCAGTATACTGTCACTATAGTCCGACCCTAGTAGGAGTTCGACGGGACGTGCAGAACGTAGTTCTGGGTCCGCTAAATTAAGACCCTTTAGGTGCAAAATATTCTCAAAGGTATTTGGAACATTTGGAAGGTAGCTTGTTATCTTCGGTAAAATAAGAGCTTCGATATAGAGCTTTGGTTCCGGTTTGTTGTGGGGTGTGACCTCGCACAAAACGTAACCGCGTGGTTGCTCGTTGGAGTCACCAATGCCGGTGATGGTGGTGCTAGTCTGCGCGGGGTACCGCGGCAGGCCGAGACGCTGCACGCACGACTCCGTGATAAGTGTAGCTTGAGAGCCCTGGTCCACGAGGGCGCGTACTGACCGCGGCGTGGAGGACCCATGGTTCATGGGGCGCACGTTTACAAGCGCAGTCGTAAGTAGGACGGTACAATTTTTATTGTTAGTTGAAGGCCCCGCGGTTCCATTTAATGAAATGGGCACAAAGTTGTCCGCTACCGAGTGTAACTCGGGAGACGTTGAACACGCCGTCGTCAGCGTGACGCTCGGAGATTGCACATCTTCATGTAATGAAGAATGATGGCGTTGAGTGCAGACACGGCAACTGTGGCGCGACTTGCAGTCTTTAGTATCATGACCGGTAAACAAGCAATTGTTACAAACTTTATTTTCTTGGATAAAATATTTCCGCTCATTTAAGGTTAGTTTATGAAACTTATCACATCTATACAATGGATGCGAATTGTCTTTACAATATGCACATTTAATTTTATTCGAGTAATCCGCCGCAGTTGTTGCATGTACACTCATAGTACGCGAATTACGCGCAAAATATGAATTAGAATTGTACGGTTCATAATATTGACCATCGGAATGCGCGCGAGCCAGCGATATCGTTCGTCGCCCAGCCTGCGCATGGCGCGATGACGTCACAGCACTGACAGCCGCCGAGCGGGCCGGGGTGCCAGCAGCGAGCGCGCGCGATCCAGCCGGCGCGGGAGCCTCGCTGCCCGGACGCGCGGGGACGTTCATTATTTCCGATGCCGCTAATTCCTTATTTAAGAAATCGAGCAATTCGGTCACGACGGGAATATCAGTAGACATTTTCAAAGATAACTCGAAACGTCGTCGTATATCAAACGTAATTTTACGAAGCAAAATGTTTAAAAGAACAAAACTCCATTCATCAACTGGAAATCCTAATGACTTCAATGCCGTAATGTTTTCGTGATAACAGTTCATCAGGTTACGTAAGCTCGACTCGATATGTTTATTGTTAACGGGTTCGACATCAAAAATATTGTCAAAATGTTTAGTTGAAATAATCCGCTTGTTTTCGTAACGACTAATTAACACCTGCAAGGCATTTTCATAGTTTGATTCAGTAACTGGTATAGATTTTATAAGATTATATGGTTCATCCTTTAAAAACAATAATAAATAACGGAAACGTTCAACGTTTGTCAGTGTAGCATTATCGTGTACAAGTGATTTGTACAAATCATAGAAGGCATTCCATTCGGTTAAAGAACCTGAAAACGTTTGTAATGACAATCGCGGTAAACGGATATGCGATTGTGCTAAGGGCTGGGATGCGCAGCACCCCGCTTGCTGAGCTAAGAATCCGCCGCCGCCGCAGGCTGACGACACACTTTGTTTACGTTCTTCCTTAATAGCGTCCAAAGTGACTTGGATTTCATAATATAGTGAATCGAATTGATTACGAATAGCTAAATGCTCATCTTTAGAAAAAGTTTCATTTTTTGCCGAAAGTTTTTCTATTTTTGCTTGTACTTGAAAGAATGTTTTTTTGATTGTATTTAACTCCTTAACACGAACTCTGAGTTCTCCCAAATTACTTGAACAAGCGACTATACGTTGCACACTATTTATGGCGACATCGCGTTCAAAATATAATTGTTCGAGTTCCATTGTTATTGAATTTAATATTGAGATTAATCTGATGACCATATGTATGGAGAAGTTATATTTAATACGTAACGCTAAGTACAGTAGATTGTATATAAAATGCGAGAACAATTGAATAGGTATGTACTAAAGTACAGTTAGCGCTAAAGTTGGGTTCGGTACGTTATACCTACACCGCTAAATATGGTTGCACTAAGTACGAAAATACAAAGTGAAAAATAATAATTTTCTACGTTGTATAACAATTGAAACGTAGCTTGCGATCCGCCTAACACGCAGCCACGAACGCTGCGTCGGCCGTTAGCGCGCGGTTTCCAGATCTACCGCGCGTGCTCACGAAAAACAATTAAGTGAAATGTAATTCCACGAATATCGCTTTAAACCTTATTGAACTATATATAATTAGTTAGTACTCGTTGAGATCGCACTGTATACACCGGTATTATTGTGAAATAACACGCTAGATGCTTGCAAACTCGATATGAAGTTAGGTCACTGTCGGTAGAACCCGAGCTGAGCGCCTACGTCATAGACAAATGATTTGAGATTTATATGAAAATCTAGCACAAAACAGCAACGAACGCGAATTTATTGTCAAATAACCAGATCTAATGCGATAGATCCGGTTCGAAATCTATGTTAAGAAATTTACTTCGATAGTTAGGCGTACCTGGTAACTGTAGTGGGAGCTCCTTGACGTCTGGGGCCCCGCGTCTTTATACTCCAAAGGTCCTATTATCCTGGATTCTCGTAGGTCTCGTGTTCGCTGGCTACTTTGTGAGGTTATTCGGATTCGGATTTGTTCTTCGCGACGGGCTCAAGCTAGATGCGAGCTGGTTCGTGGCGGCGGTTAGAAGATTAAGAAGTATAGGAAAAAGTTGGCAGCACTGTCGCTGCGTTTTGAAGTTGCTTTTTTCAAAGCGTTTTGTTCACCTGGCTTGACCCAGCTATCGATAGTTTATCGATTAAAGAAAATAATATAAAGGCAAAAGAAAACGTTGTGGTTTTGTGCTAGAATAAAACTACGGAACACTAATTTTAGTAATAGTTTCAACGAAAATATTATTAAATGTTACGGTTGTGGCGAGAAGGGAGTTCAGCGTTCAAACTGTGCAAAATGCAACGCTGCATTTTGTTCTGTCGATTGCAGCTCGGATCAGCTGATCTCGGGGTCATTGCCCTTATCTACCTGTGGTAAGCCGCTAAGTTCGGTGAGTAATTTTGATTGTTTTCATTCTATTGCTCAAATGGGTGTGATGCCTACTATTTCCCCTCGCTCTCTCAATACTCTTTTGCCCGCAAAATGTGAGGTCACTGTTATCAGTGATAAGCATAGAGTAGACCGTTCACATACAGAGTCACAACTTGTTCGATTTTTGCCTACAGATTTCAAAGCTGCACTTCCAAAATCATTCTTTGAATGTTCTTATACTAGTCGCAAAAGTAGTAAAAATGATCGCGTGTTTATGCCTATGGAATTTATAGCGGCATGTCCGTTACTAAACTGCTGTGAATATAAGTATAGTACTGAATCTCAGGTTAATAATTTCTCGCTTGTCGATTTTCGGTATGTGCTTCCTGTTGAATTTTTTTATGACAATTTTGGAAGGTTGTCGTCGTCGGCCCGCGCCGACGCCGACTCTATCCGTGACGACCCACGAGTCGTTCATCAATCATTGTTAGGGACACATTCTACCGGTAATCATTATTTACCTATCTTTACTGATAATGATGATAACAGTATGGAAACTTCACTTTGTACTATAGATAATAGCAGTAGTGTAAGTAATCAACCAGAGCAGGTCATCAATACTGATCCTAGGGTGACTAGACATCAACGACCCATCTTAGGTATTGACATTCTTGGTGTCTATGGTAGGGCTCTCATTGACACAGCGGCTAAGAAAAGTAAAGCAGGAAGAAAGCTATATACACTGTTGCAACAACGTAATCAACAGTTCTCAGAGCATCATATGAGAGTTAAGCTAGCGGATGGTTCATCCCAAGTTGGAAAAGAGCTAACCATCACATTGGATGTTAAGGTCAAAGAAAAGATTATACCTACCGAATTTATAATCTTTCCAGAAGCAGAGGATAATGAAACTTTATTGGGCATAGATTTTCTAAAGGCATCTTGTCTCATCTTAGATTTTTCTTCCTCGACCTGGCGCTTTCCTGATGAAGAGGTTTACCCACTACAATATGAACCAAATACTGCATCTCAGCTGACATTAGCTTCAACCAATCTCCTACGCACTAATGAAGGATCTATGCTCTGTGAAGAAGAGCGCTACCAATTAGCCAAACTCTTGGATAGCAACGAAGATATCTTCAGTCTAGGGGGAGCACCAACTCCACTGGCGGAACATCACATCGATACTGGCGACCACGCGCCCATATCGGTGCCCCCTTATCGATTAACTCCTGCCAAGAAGGCTGTGATGAAAGCGGAGATTGAGAAGATGCTTCAAGATGGAATAATAGAAGGATGTGAGTCTGCGTGGACTTCACCAGCAGTTCTTGTACCAAAAAAAGATGGTACGGTTCGATTCTGTGTTGACTATAGAAAGCTAAATAGCATCACGAAAACTGATAACTATCCCCTACCATTGATAGATGAGCTACTTCAGTCAACTGGAAAACATTGTCATATAAGTACAATTGATTTGAGATCCGGCTATTGGCAGGTGAGTGTGAATCCAAGTGATCGGGATAAGACTGCCTTTATCACACCTTTTGGAACATACCGATTTAACCACATGCCCTTCGGACTTAAGAATGCTCCGGCAACATTCCAAAGGCTTATGGATAAGTTCAAATCTGGTTCCAGTCTGCAGAATATTACTATCCTAGCATATTTAGATGATGTTCTTGTAATATCTGATGGTACTTTCGACAAACACCTGGAAGATCTGCAGTTGGTGTTTGATCGCCTCCGCCAGTTTGGTTTACGGGCAAACCGTGAGAAGTGTGTGTTTGCTTGTAAAGAGGTCAAGTACCTGGGTCACCTCATCACACCTGAAGGTATCAAGCCAGACAACTCCAAAGTAGAAGCTATACAAGCCATGAAGGAGCCGATGAATCTCAAACATCTTAGAACATTCCTACAAACGTGCAAGGAGAAGGTCACAGCGAGCATTCCATCGAATATGCTAGTCGACTGCTCACACCAGCCAAACGCAGGTACAGCACTACTGTTTAATTACGAACTCGGTTAGGATTTAAATCAGGTTTATTGCAAATAATTAAAACCATATAGAAACGACAAGTCTGTTGACAAGATCCGTCCAGCAGGAAAAAAACAAACAAAACCATAGAGGTTAACCAAACATCCTCTCTTTGGATAAAATAAAAATATTAAAGCGATGCTAAATGTCGAGTCTCTGTGGCGGCCGGACGCATCGACCGAACCGCGATCTGTAAGGCTCTGGCGCCGCCGGTTGGTCGTTGTCTTGACACTCTTCACAGTCGTGTAACGAGGTCGACGAGTCTCTAGCCTCTTCGAGCGTCTCTCCTTCTTGACAGTCGTACTCGATTATCGATGAATCACGAGATCCTGTGTTAAGATCTGCCTCACCGGCGGGAATCAAATGTCTTCTGTTCCGGCGTATGATGTTCCCTTTTTCAGTTTTTAAATTGTAGCTTCTGGGATCATTCCTTTTGCACAATACTGTAGCATAAGAGCTTAAAATCGAGTCCCCCACTCTACTGCCAGGTGGCAAATCAGATAAACATTTAACATTGTGTCTTTTGTCATAATTTAATTTCATCCTGTTTTTCATTTTCTGTTCCTTTTCATCGATGATTTTAAGATCTGGACATTTTGGAATAAGGTGGTCTGATATCGTTGGGATATTAGTGCGGATCCTACGACCAAATAACAATTGCGCAGGGCTATATCCATTTTCACCCGGAGCACTTCTGTAGGCCATCAGTCCTAAAATTGGCTCTTCACATTTAAGGACTATATTTTTTAAAATCTTTACTCCTGCTTCTGCCATACCATTACTCCATGATGCATGAGGACTGCTGGTGTTATGCGTGAAACCCCAATCTTTGGCAAATATATTGAACTCAGCCGAATTAAACTGAGGTCCATTGTCAGTTCGCACTATCCTCGGGACTCCATATCTGGCAAATATGACCTTTAGATGCGAAATGACAGCTGATGACGTTGTCGTAGTCAAAGTAACTAACTCAGGAAATCTAGAGTAATAATCAATAACTGCTAAGTACTCCTTTTGTTTCGCAGTAAATAAATCAATCGCTACCATTTCCCAAGGATATTTCGCAATATCTGATGTTATGAGAGGTTCAACAGGATTTCTTCTATGTTCGATACACTCCGGGCACTGTTGAACCATCGTTCTTATAGTACTGGATACCCCAGGCCACCATACGGATTCACGGGCGCGTCGGCGACATTTCTCTACTCCGAGATGGCCCTGGTGCAATCGCAGCAGAAAATCTTTTTGTAATTTCTTTGGAACAAATAATCTGTGACCTCTTATGATAAGATTTTCCTGTAATCCCAATTCCCCCCTATACGGGTAGAATGGTTGCAAGTCTTTGTCTAGTATTCTCTTATCTGGCCAGCCATATTTTATGTATTCCTTTATAATATAGCAAACATCATCTTCTTCCTGACCTTTGCGAACTTCCTCAAGCAGGCAGTCTGACATTGGGAGCGATTTTATTTGAGTTTGAATCGCCATCATGACTTCTGCTTCTTCAGCTTCATCGGCTACCGACTGAGGAAAAGGTAACGGTGCCCGAGAGAGTAGGTCAGCGGAGTGTAAATACTTCCCCGGAACGTGGATAATTCTATATGTGAAACGGGCTAATCGAACACGAAACCTCTGCATACGTGCATTCAGATCGGCAATGGGCTTGTCATTAAGAATCTTGACCAAAGGTTGATGATCCGTCCGCAGTTCAAACCCAGGTAGACCTATAAGGTACATTGAAAACTTTTCACAAGCCCACGTCAATGCTAGAGCTTCTTTATCCAACTGAGCATAATTCTTTTCTGCTGGAGTCAGAGCACGAGATGCAAAGCTGATGGGTTTCCAAATTCCCTGTCCAGGTTCGTATTGCTCTGTGAGGCCACCTAAACCGTAGGAACTTGCATCTGCCGAGACCCTTATCTTCTTTTTCGGGTCAAATAAAGCTAAAGATGTGGGCTTCGTCAAATTTTCTTTAATGAGGTTTAGAGAGTCTTCACATTCTTTCGTCCATATGATGCTATGATCATTCTTCATGCGATCTTTGACCTTGATTAGGTCACGTAATGGTTTGGTGATAGAAGCCAAATTCGGAAGGAATTTAAGATGGTAATGAATCATCCCTAAAAGACTACGTACAGTTGAAATATCCTTTGGATTCGGCATATTCAGAATAGCATCAACTTTATCTGGGCAAGGCTTTATCCCATCCTTTGTAATCAGATGTCCTAAGAATGTACATTGTTGTACTCGAAATTGACATTTATTTTTATTAAGCGTTATTCCCTCATCGGACATCCGTCTAAGCACTTGTTAATCGGGAATCGTGTTCTTTCAACGTTCTGCCAGTTATCAAGATGTCATCTTGACAGCAAATGACTCCTTCGATACCTTCAATCATATTCTGCATTTTCTTTTGAAAAACTTCACTGGCACACGCTATTCCCATGGGCATTCTGTTAAATGCGAACCGGCCGAACGGTGTCAAAAATGTAGTGAGGAGTCTAGATTTCGCTTCCAAAGGTAATTGAAAGTAGCCCTTGTTAGCGTCTAATTTAGAGTAATATCGCGCACCCCCTATTTGCGCTAAGCATTCGTCAACAGAAGGCAATTGCAACCTTGCTCTGTAAATATTTTTATTCAGCTCTGTATAGTCTACGCAAAGCCTTATATTTCCGTCATCCGTCCAGCAGGAAAAAAACAAACAAAACCATAGAGGTTAACCAAACACTACAGAAAGGGAAGCTTTGGCTGTAGTCTGGGCGGTTGAGAAATTTCGCCCTTATATTGACGGTCACCCAGCTCTAGTCAAGAGTGACCATCAACCATTAAAATGGCTATTAACACATAAATCACCAAGTGGACGTCTTATCAGATGGGCCTTAAAGTTACAATCATTCAATTTAACATATGAATACACACCTGGAAGGGTTAATGTGATAGCAGACACACTTAGTCGACCAGTGTGTGATGATAATACCAAAGATGACTGTGGTGTCTATTCTTGATGTTCCTCAGGTGAATGCAACTGAACTTCGTGCTGCCCAGTTAGAAGATTCAGAGGTTGCTAAAGTTATGCAAGACCTCGAAGATACAGATCCTTTAACCTCAAATAGATGGCTTGAGAGAGGTTACCTGATGGCTCAAGGTGTTCTGTATCGGTTCAACCCTGATTCTGATTCTGAAGAACCTCAACTAGTAGTACCCGACTCAATGAAGGAGTCAGTTTTAAAAGAGTTCCATGATACCCCAACAGCGGGTCACCAAGGTGTGGAAAGGACACTTGCACGCATTAGGCAAAAGTACTATTTTACTGGCATGCATGTGACCACACACATCAAGCAATGTGAAGAATGTCAACGGTACAAAATAACTAATCAAAAGCCAGCTGGATTGTTGCAAACCCCAATCTTAAATCAGAGAGGAGAGGTTCTGGCAATAGACCTTTTTGGACCTCTACCAGAAGGAGAAAATGGTGAAAAATGGGTACTCTTGGTAGAAGATACTGCTACGCGCTGGGTAGAACTGATTGCACTCAAAGATGCGACCGCAGAGGTATGTGCACCACCCGCTCTTATTGAACAGTACTTCTTGAGATATGGCTTTCCTCGTAGGATCATTTCTGACAATGGAGTCCAGTTTGTGTCTGCTGTAATGCAGCAAACTATGTTTTTGTTGGGAATCAACCAAAATTTAATACCGCTCTACCATCCTCAAGCTCTATTCTTGTTAAAAATAATCACCGTTCCTGGCCAAAAATTCTACCAGAGATCAGGTTTTCAATGAATAGTGCCTTCTGTGCTACTACTGGCTGTAGTCCAGCCTAAATGATGTTTGCTCAAAAAATGAGAACACCATTCGACGCTCAACATGACCTCAGAGCTATTTTGTCAAAAGAAAACTTTTTGCCTCAGATTACCCCTTATCTAGAAAAGTTTATAGACAACTTTGGGTTAATAAGAGAGACAGCAGAAAAGCATCAAAATCAGAAGAAAGATGGTGCCGACCAACATCGCCGTCCGTCCCCTAGATTTAGTGTAGGTGACCTGGTTCTGGTTGACACACATTTACTTAGTAATGCTGCCAAAGGTTTAACCAGGAAGTTCATGCCAAAAAGAGATGGTCCTTATCGTATTAGTAAAATTATTAGTCCAACTTCCTATGTTATTGCAGATGTAAAGACTAACTCTGATCTAGGTAAAATGCATAGCTCTGATTTAACTTCATTTTCACACGCTCAGGGTGTTGACTCTGTACCTGTCCAGCCTAGACGATTGCGTGGACGTCCTCGTATTCAATCAGGACCCGCGCAGCCTAAAAGAGTTTCCAAGTCCCCAACGGGGCGTTCTGGGAACTTGGAGGGGGAGTATGTAGCGCGGCAACCCCATATGAATGCATTCGCGAATGACCCCGGACTCACTGACCAATTGGAACGCAGCGACTCCCTTCCGATCCGGTCGTGTCGCTTCCGTTCCATTCGTCTTCCGGCACGATACCGTGAATGAATAAGCTCTGCCCTAAGTTCTTGTTGACAGAAATATACTTACTGAATAATCTCCATAATCTGTAAATGGTTTTATCTAAAGTTTGTACTTTTATTATTAAAGTTTTACATAAATGTGCGGGAGTGTTCTCATTTTAACAAGTCACAAGCCCCTGCGCACGAATTCCATTTAGTAATACGCTAGCCGGTGCTACAATTGTAAATTAATAATGGCTGTCACAATTTATTACCAAAATATAAGGGGTATGAAGTCGAAATCAAATGAAATTTTCAAAATGTTCTTGTTAATGACTTTGATGTAATTTGTTTCAATGTGAAATTTGGCTCGATGAAACACTCTTTAAATCAGAATATTTTGACAGGTATGTAGTGTATCGCAGATACAGAACAAAGGAATTTATGTTAAAATATATAAAAGGATATGGCAGAGGTTTTTAGATTGCGATTAAACAAAATATAGGCTCTGAACACAAAGTTATTTGGCAGACTAACATTGAGGATATATGGGTACGAATTAGATTAAAAAACCGCTACTTTAAACTTTGTCTTATTTACCATCTTACCTAACTAATGACCGTTATATCGAATTTATTGATAATTGTGAACGAAGTTCTGTGCCGCAGGACGACTACCTTTTGTTGGGTGGCTTTAACCTCTCTAACATAATATGGTCACATACGAAAACTGAAATAAAATTTACAGCAACCGATACTAAATCTGATTATTTTTTGTAACTTTTTGGATTGGTCGGATTTAAAACAGTGGAACTATTTTAGAAACCATAAAAATAAAATTCTCTACTTTGTATTAAGTAACATCGCTGTACAATGTCAGCTCAATCTACCCACTCCTGCCATTAGTAAGGTCGATTCGCATCACCCTCCATTAGCTATTTTATGTGAAAAGCACAAGCTCTACAGTGTGTAAATGGTCCTGTAAGCCTGGGAGCCGCCTATTCCTAAGCGTAATACTTTACGCACTTTTAACCAAGCTACGTAGAATAAAAGTATACGTCTTGAAGTGTTAATATATTCTTTCATTTATTTTAACGTTTAAATATACATTAGTTCACATGTGAATGCCAACGCGGTCCGTTGGAGACTCTCAAGCGTCCCCCTGAAAACCACCGGCGGGCATTCCATATTTCGAAATCTTTTTTATTCAAAAGATTTCGAGACATTTCGACATAACAAAATAGAAAAAAGAAAACAATGAAAGGAGTATGTACTGCCACATCCTTCTTTCATTACATCCCTCGCCCCTCTGGAAGCAAGGTCCCTACCTATGCTATCCTATACGAAACCCTAATGACTACCTAAGGAGGGAACAATACATTAAGGGGGATCGTCCTGCTCTACAGGATAATTTCCTGTGACAATACCGCATCTGATGCCAAAACTTGTGTTAGTGACGTACCATGCGTCATCGGCATCGTCTGCGCTACTTGCCATAGCAAACTTCGACTCTTCAAAAACCCTGCCAAAAAATAAAAGACGCGATCCATGGTTAACCTTACATATCTACTGTCAAACATGCTTGACAGCCCAAACACTGAAGGTGCCTGGTCAACAAGAAAGAATCAATTCCCTTTATACGTTGCCAGCATAAAATTACAAAAGCATTAAACATCGTACCAAGGAGGTTGGTATCGACATTAAAAAACAAATAGACCCGTGTCTATGATTTAACGCCTTAGGGTTTGGCGCACACAGTCGCCTTTACTTGCGGAACCATCCCGGTGGGATAAATTATCCTTGGATTCTCAAACGCACGGACCTATGGCCTTGCGAGCGGTAGGCGGTTATGCAATCAATGTGCATGCCTCGGCCGAAATAGGGATGCAAATTGCGTCAGTATATTATCGGCAACGCGTATTAATTATACACGATACGGCTGAAATAATCATACTGGGACAAGATTTTTTACGAGAAAACGAAGCAATAATTGATTTCGCAAAGAGTCAGCTGACACTGAAACAAATTAGTCCGGTGCCTTTCATCTCACGTCATAATGAGAAAAAAATAACTTTTTCTATATGTGCTCATGATCCTAATGAGTTTGTATATAATGAATCTTCTTTGAAGAAAACTGATTATATTTATTTTACAGATTGGGTGCAGCGCAATGAAAACTATTTGTTAAACCTTAACGACGAGAAACCGGTTGTCTTTGACGTGAATGATGGATTGACGGCCAAGCAAAAGACAGAATTGGGTGGTTTATTGAAAGGGTTCCGCGACACTTTTTCTTTTGCAACCCGAGAATTGGGATGTTATAAGGATACTTTTATTTCAGTGAATACCACGGATGATGAACCAGTTCATAAAGCACCGTATCGGGTGTCGAATAAACAGAGGCAAATAATTGATGCGCAAGTACAGGAGATGTTGGAAAATGGCATAATACAGGAGTCAAGAAGTCCTTATGCTTCACCCGTTGTGTTGGTGGACAAGCCGGAGGGCCCACCAAGATTTTGTATCGATTTTAGAGCGCTAAACAAAAAAATAAGGATGGATTCGTACCCGATTCCAAGGACGGATGATTTGCTTGGTTGTTTACAGGGAGCCAGATATTTTGCTGACCTTGATATGAATTCAGGGTATTGGCAGTTAGCTCTGGGCGAAGGCAAAGAAAAGACGGCCTTCGTGACGCATACGGGGCTATATGAATTGAATGTATTGCCGTTTGGTTTGAAAACGAGTCAAGCCATGTTCCAGCGAGTGATGGACAAGGTGCTTGCAGGGTTGAAATACAAAAAGGTTGTTGTATACGTCGATAATATTTTGGTTTATGGAAAAACGTTTGAAGAATTTGTGTCGGCATTGGAAGAGGTTTTATCGCGGTTAAAATCGGCCAACTTAACCCTAAAACCGAGTAAATGCAAATTTGGGTACCAGAAAGTGACAGTTTTGGGACATGAGGTGTCAGCAAATGGAATTGGGCCCGATGTGAACAAGATAAAGGCAATGAGGCAGATACAAACCCCAAGGAACGTAAAGGAGGTTAGATCAGTGCTGGGTTTGTACTCTTATTACAGAAAATTTATCGATAATTTTGCAGAGATCGCATTACCGATAACGAGCCTTACAAAGAAAAATAAAAGGTTTGTTTGGGCAGAAGAGGAACAGAGAGCGTTTGACAAATTGAAGGAGAAAATGTGTTCCGCACCGGTATTGGCATATTTCTCTAATGATAAGGATGCGATAACGAGAGTGTTTGTCGATAGTTCCGAGAAGGCGTTGGGAAGTTGCCTTTGTCAGGGCAAGGAAGGTGAAATGAAGCCAGTTGCATACGCCTCAAGAAAATTAAGTGCCGCTGAACAAAGATTTTCAGTGACAGAGAAAGAATGCCTAGGATTAATATGGGCGATAAATTATTTTAAGCACTATTTGTGGGGAATGAAATTTCAGGTTGTCACTGACCATAGAGCGTTAATATGGTTAAAAAGCAAGCGTGACATGAACGGCAGACTCGCCAGATGGGCTTTATCAATACAGTCCTGGGACTTCGATATTGTATACTGCTGTGGCAAGGATAATGTCGTAGCCGACTTCTTGAGCAGAAATCCGTTGAACGAGAATCCGAGTGCAGAGTGTATGGAGAGAATTCCCGAACAAGAAGACGGATTCGTCTTATATGCGCTGAATAGCGATAGTATGAGGACGGCACAACGAACTGATTCATTTTGCCGCCATATTTTGGATCAAATGCGACAGAGCAATTCGAATGTTTATCAAAATTATTTTTTGCAGGATAATTTATTGTATAGGAAAAGGGATGTTGGACAAGAAACGAGAAAGCTCTTAGTATTGCCGCAAGAGAAGTTTGCAGAATGTATGCTAGAATTGCATGATGAGCCAGTGTCTGGAGGACATTTTGGTTTGTTTAAGACATATGAAAAGTTTAATGAAAGATATTACATGTCCAAGGCAGAGAAAAAAGTAAACGAATATGTCAAGTCGTGCCAACAGTGTCAACTGAGGAATGTCAACAAAGTGATCGCACCATTAATACCGATAAATGTTGCAGATTTATTCGACAAGTTTTGCGTCGATGTGGTAGGGCCGTTACAGATTTCGAATAAACAGAATAGGTATATTTTAGTCGCAGTGGAATACCTCTCGAAGTATGCAGTGTGCAAAGCCGTGCCCAGAGCCACCGCGGAAACCATCAATGAATTTTTGGTTACGGAAATATTGTGCCGATTTGGAGGAGTTCGACAGCTGATAACCGACAAAGGCTCAGTATTTACTTCTAATACCATTAGAGAGACCGCAAGTTTTTTTAATGTGACGCTCACACATGCGACAACATATCATCCGCAAACAGTTGGTTTAGTGGAACGATTTAACAGGACATTGTTGGGCATGATCTCAAAGTATGTCTCGTAGGAGCAACGAGACTGGTGTACGTATTTGCCTATGGTATGTTATGCCTACAATAGCGCGAAACAGGCTAGCACAGGTGTGGAGCCGCATTTGATTGTGTATGGTAAGGAACCATTATATAAATCTGATATCGAGTTGCGCATCAATAATCTCCAGGTTTCAGATACGCTAGCGGATAAAATGACAAGATTGTCGATATTAAGAAGAAAAGTTGCCCGGAATATACAGCGCGCCCAACTGAAGCAGTTCAGAAGTTTTACTACGATATCAAGGCCAAAGATATCTCTTATGATAGTGGGGACTTCGTAATGCTATACTGTCCGAAGCGCAAGTCTGGATTAAGCAATAAACTTGCTAGGAGATACAAGGGACCATTCGAAATTGTTACAAGGCTTTGTAATAATAATTATAAGATCAGGAAAGTCGGTACGGTAACAAAATGTATTATTGTTCAGAGGAATAGGTTAAAGAAATTTCATGTTAGAGCCTAGTTATAAAGTTGTATATAATTGTGTATAGTCATGTATAATATTAACTTTCTTTTTGTCTTTGCAGTTCGCTAACACAATGAGCGAGCATGAATAGCCATGAAAAGGGAGAGGAAAGTGAGATGCAGGCTTGTCTCCATGGGAACATTACTTCTGGTCTTATGATGAGAATTCCACTTTGCCTGTAAGGTGTGGAAGAAACTCTGTATGGGTTTCATCTCACATAACGCCTGACAGATGTTTTCTATGGTGCTCAAGTCACGTATTTCATATCGTTTGTTATGTGATGGCAATATGGTTGGATGCTTATTCATGCTCTTATGATTTTATTATGGGCAGCTGTACTTTATTTGATTTAATGTGTATAATTATGTTTTTATTTCATGCGCATTTGCTGAGTTGAAAAAAAACTGATGTAAGAAGTCTGACGGCTGCTGTTAGCAGAAGGAACACTGGCATGCAATCCTGCCTTTGATGTGGAAGGCACAGGAAGTCCGATGTCTGGACTGCACCATGCCCGTCCCTTCTGTAGAGCCGTATCGTTGAAATTTTGTTTTAAACTATTATGTCTTGTCTTTTAATAGGCGCCTGCTCTTCGATAGTTTGGATGCTTGGCCCCGTATAATTGTTTGTTTTCAGATGTCTTTAATGGTGTTTATTAATTTCATGTACTGATGCTGAGTTAAGCTGCCATCTGGCGAA